>CM065705.1:1828762-1838762 GCA_017654935.2 Phymorhynchus buccinoides | reverse complement strand
ACAGTTTTCGCTGGAAACCTTTCTAAGCCATATTTTTTTCTCATTAACTCATATTATACTGATGCATTTTTCGAAGGCATTTATTTTGCTACAGTATTTTGCCGCAAAAAACAAAAACAAACAAAAAACACACCTACTGTTCGGACATAGGAGTTGTCCGACAGTTGGATCGCTTCCCTTAGGTCTTCCAGAACAGAAGGGTTGGCGTGTGCTTACGCACGCACGCACGCGCGCACGTTCACATCAGACTCCATACGGTAGACAGCTGTCGTCAGAGCCACACTACTGTCACTGACAGCTGACTGGACAGCGGGGAGCGCTGAGGACAGCTGTCATAGCCAATAGGGCAGAGTTGCTTGAATGCGTCGCTATGGAACGTTCTGCTACGAATTGTCAGCCATAATGATGTGCATTATAATGGTAAAAGCGGGCACAATACAAGCTTCAAGCTTGTTGATGCCATTATCCTTTCCTTGGATGAAATGTCAAATCAAATCAAATCAAAACATCTTTATTATCTCTGAAAAGAGAAATTGCGTCCAGGTGCCACGATTATAACATAGACATTAAACATACAATAAAATACATTGAACGGTTATAATATAGCATAGAAGATTAAAGGTATAGAGCACACATGCATTATCATATTTACAAACACAATTTAAAATGCAAAGAAATGTATGATATCTAATTGAACAAAGACCAAAATCACAGTCATAAACGTAATGCACACCTTCAGGGTACACACTCTAATTCGCCTCCCCCCCCTCCCCTCCCATACACTCACACTTTACTTAAACACACATGCTGGCGATCAGTAAGAGGCAACAATTTTGAAAGATTCATGATGGGTTTAAGAAATGGATAGAGGAAGGGATAAAAGATTTCTGGGCCCTGGATTTCAGTTTAAAAGTTCTGTAGCGGCGTCCTGATGGTAAAAGATCATAGTGTTTGTTTAAAACATGAGAAGTATCAATTGCAATCTGCCTGGCCTTTTGCTTTGCGCGTCTTTCATACAACTCTTGCATTCCAGTCTCTCTCATCCCAACAACCTTGCTGCACACATTCACTACATCGTTCAACACTTTCTTGCTCCCCACACTCAAACTCCCGAACCAACAAATAAAAGACACAGTGAGCAAGGACTCGATGCAAGAGCGATAATATGTGTGTAAAATACCAGAATCAATGCCAATATTCCTAAGTCTCTGTAAAATAAACATTCTTGATTGGCATTTCTTGTGAATGCACTCTGTGTTTTTATTAAAAGTCAGTTTGTTGTCTAAAATGGTTCCTAAATATTTATATTCAGTAACTCTGTCCACAGCTTGACCATCAATGACCACACTTGGAACAGGCAGCGGATCCTTTCTAAAATCAACTAACATTTCTTTCGTTTTTACAACATTAAGATCCAGATAATTTTCTTTGCACCAGAGGGAGAATTTGGCTATTTCATCAAAATATTGAGAGTCAGAATTAGAAAGATCTTGAATAGCAGAATCGTCAGAATATTTAATTATGGGAATATTTTCAGTACCTTGACAGTCATTTGTGTACAGGGTGAACAGAACAGGAGAGAGGACAGTACCTTGGGGAGCGCCGGTTGAAGTAGAGAGTTGAGAGGAGAGTACAGACTGATAGCGGACTGATTGGGTTCTGTTGAGGAGAAAGTTCACAAGCCAGGGAGTCAGTTTAGGATCAACATGGGGGTCTAACAGTTTCATGGCTAAAAGGTGCAGCTGGATTGTATTAAAAGCTGAGGAAAAGTCAATAAAAAGAACACGAACAAAAGTCTTTGAATCATTTAAATGAATAAAAGCGTTGTGAAGCAGAGTTAAAATCGCACCATCAGTACCCCTGTGAGACTTGTAAGCAAACTGAAGAGGGTCGAGATATTGGTTAGTAAAAGTTAAAAGGTGTCCAAAAACAATTTTCTCAAAACATTTCATCACAACAGAGGTTAGGGCGACAGGGCGATAATCATTTAGAGCAACAGGGTTCTTTTTCTTAGGGACTTAGGGACTGGGCACATGTTGCATGTGTTGTTGGTGAATAAACATCTATTTGACTTAAACCAATTGTAAGCAACCTCTGATTTTGCACTTTTGTGCAAAGGACTAACTCCAAGTCGTTTAAAACTTCTTCTTTTTTGCGGATTGTCTTGCATGGTAAATATTATAATTGTATTTATATAGTTTTATACTTTCAAAAATAATTAGTAAGCAATCTAGGCCCTATTTGTACACATTATTTGATTAAAAACCCACAGCAGATCAAATTCGGATTGCGTGTGTGTGTGTGTGTGTGTGTGTGTGTGTGTGTGTGTGTGTGTGTGTGTGTGTGTGTGTGTGTGTGTGTGTGTGTGTGTGTGTGCCCCATCTTTTGGGCTGTACAATGGTATTGCTCTCAGACCGCTCATTCTGAATCCCAACTCGCAGCCACACCCTGTTTTGTGAGGTCAGAGAATCCGAAACCGGCAGTCCAAGGGGAGCGAATTTATGTAAAGCCGTCAGCAACCAATGAGACACTACACTGCTGCTGAGTCACTTTGGTGGGGTTCAGGGAAGCCTGTTCTGAGCTAACATACGCATGACACCACCTACTAAGCCCCCTACTTGTCATAATAATCAGGAAATAGTTGTGGAGTTCAAGGGACGCCTGTTCGGAGCTAACGTAGGCAGGACACCACCTACTAAGCCCCCTACTGCCGACTGTAATGTCTTAGTTGCGGACCCAGCGTGAGTGAGGTCTTCCTCCAAGGACGTCACAACATCCGCCCACTAACAGATCCCAAAACATACTGATCCGCATGACTTTGACCCGAACACACCAAGGGCATTTAACGGGATTGGAAATCGAAACTGATGTCACCATGACAGCAGGGTATGGAAGGCTACATACTTTGAGACATTTGTTTTTCTCTTTGGTGATTGATGGAAATGAGGCGGATGACTGTGATGATGCTCTCGTCTTCTTTGTGGTGTACGCCTGGCCTACACGACCAAACCGGATCTTCACACAAATAGTGACGTTTTCCCAGCTCTTGCTGGCTGCCGTAGAGCTTCGTTCTTATGGCAGTTTCTGCTGGCCACACTTCTTTTCTTGTTAGTTCAAATAGAGGGCATCTTTGGAGCACATGCTCCGCAGTCTGATCTTCCTGTCCGCAGGTACAGGCTGGATAAGGCATCAGTCTGAGCGTGCGGCACATATGACTGTTCAGTCTATTGTGCCACGTGCGGAGCCTCACCACGACACCTTGATGCTCCCACGTCAACAAGTGGTAGTCATCCTTGGACGTTTCTGGCGTTGTGAGGGTCCTGGTGATGCTCCGCACCTCGCCGTAAGTGATGTTGTTGTTCTGTTGCTTCCCCCCATCCCTCAGCGCCCTCCTTTGTCAAGCGACCAGCAGACTCGTTGCCTAGTATTCCAAAGTGGGCTGGTATCCACCGGCGCACCACTCATCTGCTAGAGGCAACTTGTAGGAGTGCTTTGTTCAAGCTTGGCAGTTTGTTGTTCTGAAAGGCTTGCAGGAGAGAGAGGGCGTCAGACAGGACAACAACTTGGCAGGCACTGTTGTCTGAGTCCTGAACGATGGAGGCAGCCTGCAGGAGGGCTTCTTCTTCTGCTCTGTGGTTTGTGCAGTGCTTCCCTGTGGCAACACTTCTTCTTCTGCTCTGTAGTTTGTGCAGTGCTTCCCTGTGGCAACACTTCTTCTTCTGCTCTGTAGTTTGTGCAGTGCTTCCCTGTGGCAACACTGCGAGCTGTGGACTCGCCACTGGGGAATTTGACCAGGATGCCTGCACCTCCGTCAGTCACGGCGTTGGTTTCTGACCCATCGGTGTATACGTGAATCCTTGCCTCCTGGGGGTATCGTTCAGCAATCATGGCCTGCAAACGTTTCAGAACGACAAACTACCAAACCTGAACAAAGCACTCCTACAAGTTGCCTCTAGCAGAAGAGTGGTGATCCAGTGGATACCAGCCCACTGTGGAATACCAAGCAACGAGTCAGCTGATCCCCAGGGGTGAGGTAGGGCACTGTAGTGTGGACCTTGATGTTCCGAAGAGTATGATGGGCGGAGGGGCAGTATGTCCTTTGGCAGTTGGTCTTGAGATTGTCGCGACAACCTTTTGCTCTCATGGACGAAGCTGCTTCTCTTCAATCGTTGTTGTGTGAAGCCGTCCAGTTTCTGTTTCATTGGGTGATCAGGGAGACTCCGAAATGTTTCTGCCCGCACCATGATCTTGGCTTCTCTTTGCTGGTTCAGAGGTTGGATGCCTGCAAGCCGCTCCATTTCCTTGACGGGCGTCGACCTCATCGCTCCGGTGACGATGGGGATGGCCTGATTCTGGACTTTGTCCAGTGTCTGCTGGTTTGTCTTTGAGCAAGTTGACCAGGCTGTGGAGCCATATTCGAGTTGAGGCCTGACAGAGCCTTGGTACACTGTCTTCAGGATCCTCTCATTAGCTCCCCAAGTAGTGCCTGCCAACTTGTGAATGATTGCCAGCTTCGGTCTGGTTTTCTATGATGATGATGGAACTATGGAGTTCCGTATCGGTCTAAGACTATGTAACAGGGCTGTATTCTACGCTTCCTTTCATAATTATTACACTGCGTTAACAAGGCTCGAGAACTACAGATACATGCAGTGTTGGTAATGGAATTAGAACAACACTCTCATAATCGCATCCGTTAAGCGGATGAAGCTCAACTGCGTGGTTTCAGCCTTCCCATTGAGCCCCTAGCCATTCACTCTGAGTAGGAGTCGGCCCGGGACCGAAAAAACAAAAAAACAAAAGAACTCGCCTCTGACTGGATTCGAACCCGAGAGCTCCCAGTCACTATAGTCCGCGATGTTACCACTGTGCCACAGCGACTGGTATCTATTGATACTGTTGGTTTGATTAATAATGTTTATTTATTTTCTAGTCACAGAGACTGTCTCCGTGCTCCTACCTGGAGAACGCGTCTCCGCCATTGCTGCGTCACCTTTATTGTATGCATTAGTTTTGTATGACTGAATAAAAGGGTGAGGGGCAACATTGGACCAAAATCCTTTGTTGTCATTGGGTTCTTTGAGGTGCACAAAGTTCGTGATCTCACGGGAACTCAGTTTCTGTCGTCTCGTGCGAAATAAAAGACGTGGCGTTCAGAACATAAGGTCTCGTGGACAGTGAGCGGAGAAACAACCTTTCCGCTGCGAACAGAAACAATACCGGGTTGGCTGCTTACGAGGCGAGACGCATGACCTCTGAAGCAATCTACATCTAGCACTATACGTTGTTCAGTGATTTACGTTTTCTTTTGTGTGTTTGTTTGCTTGTTGTTGGCTTCAAAAGAAAAAGAAAACAGAGTATCAAAGACACTATCAAAACCATGACCAGTACTACCGATGATGTCACACAACTTCACCCCTCCTTACCAACCTCCACTGATTTGCCACCTGCTGTTCTCAATCAAACCATTCCCCAAGGCTGCATTCCATTCAGGTTCAGTGACCTGCCCTTTCTGCCCTGGGACAACCCCCACAACATTGTGTCCGAACACGCGGAGATCGTCACGCGCAAAGTCCGATTCGTCGTGTTGCAGATGTTTTTCATTGGAGGACCGGCTAACGTCATCAACATGGCGGTGTTCTTCCAACAAGGTCTGCGAGACCGTGTCAACCTGCTGCTGTTTGCGCTGTCCGTGACTGACTTGGTCACTCTGGTCACCAACATGGTCAACTACGTTGAGGAGTTCTACATGGACTTTGCCGGGGCGTCCAAGGGTGGGCCTGTCCTGGCGTTCTTCGTCAGAAATTACCTGAGTTTCTTCCACGGTTTCGGAGTGGTGTCGTTCGCTTTGTCCACCATCATCGCCTGTGAGAGATGCTACTGCGTGCTCAGACCTCTGAACTACCAGACTGTGATGCGAGCTAAAGCCATGGCCGCCATTATCATCGTCGTGTACGTTGTCGTGTTAGCTTTCTCTTTGGTCCTAGCTTTCGGATACACCATTCTGTGCATCTACAACCCTGATTCGGGTAGAGTGACATATGTACCCGTCCTCAGCGACTTTTACTTAAACCACAAGATTCTTACTGACATCATCAGCATCGTTTTCTTCGGGGCGGGGTTGCCTGTTGCTTTGATCTCAGCCGTCATAACTGCAACCATCATAACTACCATCAAACTTAAACAGATCGTTGCATGGCGTTCACAAACCTCGTCAGCTTTGTCTGCAAAAGAAGTGTCCCTCACCAAAATGTTGATCGGAACTTCCGTCCTGTTGATCGTTTGTATTTCCCCGTCTGTCGTGTTTCGCGTCGCCTGTCTGTTCTTACCGGAAGTCAACAGCGGAAAACGGAAGCAGAACTTGTACTTGACGTGTTTGTGGGTAATAGAGATCTTCCTGTACGTCAATGCTAGCTTCAGCATCTTTATTTATTACGTCATGGGAACTAAGTATAGGGAAACGTTTTGGCACATTTGGGAAACTTGTAAACGGAAGCGGAAGACAGGAAAAACTAGCAAAACGCAGTGATTCATTAAAAAAGGGTAGAAATTTCGTTATTGACGTATTTGAAACATTGGTTTTAGTAAATTTATTCCATTTCATTTGTTCTGGATTTCGTCATCAGATCTGTATTTTTACAGTGTTACTTACTATTCACATATCTTTATCGTTTAAAAGTCGGGACTTTCCTGGTATTGCAGTACCTCCAGGATCGTCCTATCAGCTTTATATCTATTAATGTCCCACATTTGCCTGTTCCAGGCCAGAGACGTTAATCGGATTTTCATCAGATCTATATAATCTCTTTTCTTTAAATAAAATCTCTTTTTTTATGAAAGTTTTATTTTCCGACACTGTGGTTCTATAGGCGATTTTTGGAAAACATCTAGGGGAGAGCACTTCGTGAAAAATTAGAGTTGATTACCTCGACTTACTCGGAGCAACAATGGCGGCATGGCGTCGAAGGTTGAAACCGCAGGATGCGAGTCAGCGAGTTGCAAACATTTTTTTTTAGAAACAATGAGGGTGAGCAGTATCTACAAACTGATGGAACTGTGACATAAAAATATAAATGACATCAAACTTAGAATGACACACGGTGTTCTAAGTGATGTAAGTCTATTCAAACACACGAAGCGAGAGCTGGGGATCTAGGCTTACCTGATGGTAGAGAAACGTCCCATATTTGACCAATTGAATTAGGCAAGAGAACTCCCACACACCATGAAATTACTCCCCTTAAATATTTCCGAACAATTCCTATTGGCGAGTCGCAGTGTGTTTGTAAAGGGCCAGCCACACGTCCACTAAAATCGCACGACTGTACAATACGATTTGATCACATAGTCTCGAATCGCGAGTCACATTAATTGGGTTCTTCGATACAATGCTATCGAATCGGATCGTACAGTCGTGCGAATGGACTGTACAATACGATTTGATCACATAGTCTCGAATCGCGAATCACATTAATTGTGTTCTTCGATACAATGCTATCGAATCGGATCGTACAGTCGTGCGAATGGACTTCTTCTTCTTGGTTCCCGGCCATATCAGATGGTCAGTCCGGCTCAGTTGATGAAGGTCGCGGTCACCAGCAGCAACTCAGCAGGACCCCACAGCTTGTCACAGAATGCCACAGGCCGGGGCCAGATTTCACATCTTAGGGTGTCGAAGGTAGGGCAGTCCTGCAAAATGTGGTCTGGTTTGTTTTCTGTAAACATATAATAATTCAGTATCTCGTAATTAACATGCAAACAGAATAAGCAGCTCATTAATTAGGGGTTGAGATCGATGGAAAAAAGGTACACCTTAAACCAACCAATGTTGGCACGTCTTGTGATGTCGCGCTTCATCTTCTTCTTCTTCTTCTTCTTCCTCTTCTTCTTCTTCTTCTTCTTCTTCTTCTTCTTCTTCTTCTTCTTCCTCTTCTTCTTCTTCTTCTTCTTCTTCTTCTTCTTCTTCCTTCTTCTTCTTCTTCTTCTTCTTCTTCTTCTTCTTCTTCCTCTTCTTCTTCTTCTTCTTCTTCTTCTTCTTCTTCTTCTTCTTCTTCTTCTTCTTCTTCTTCTTCTTCTTCTTCTTCCTTCTTCTTCTTCTTCTTCTTCTTCTTCTTCTTCGTTGCTCAGTTCCCTGTCAATGAGCGTAGATGCGTCATGCTGCCGTTATGCGCCTAACTAAGAAATAGTTAGGCCCAGCATGCCCGACGTCGGCTGAAGAAATCTTTGTGAGATTTTATAGAACAAAAGGCAGGAGAATGGACCCGCGAGATAGAAAGATAGCAGATGGCAGTAATCAAAGGGAAACGTCAGAGTCCAAGAGAATGACAGACTTAGAGGTAGTTACAAGCACATAACTTCCAGAAGGTGGGGAACTATTTGTACAAAAATCCTCCCGGTAGAGTGGCTTATGGTGCACTTCCTACACAGATGACCAAGATCTTATTGACAATCTGGAAACATTTTCTTTGCTGTATGGTTTCTTGTAGGTTTGACTGTAGCTGTTGTTGGCACTACGGTCATCACTACAGCTAAACTATCTCAGTGTGAATACAGACCCAGGTGTTTTTGTTATCATACTATCTCAGTGTGAATACAGACCCATTTGTTATCATACTATCTCAGTGTGAATACAGACCCAGGTGTTTTTGTTATCATACTATCTCAGTGTGAATACAGACCCATTTGTTATCATACTATCTCAGTGTGAATACAGACCCATTTGTTATCATACTATCTCAGTGTGAATACAGACCCATTTGTTATCATACTATCTCAGTGTGAATACAGACCCATTTGTTATCATACTATCTCAGTGTGAATACAGACCCATTTGTTATCATACTATCTCAGTGTGAATACAGACCCATTTGTTATCATACTATCTCAGTGTGAATACAGACCCATTTGTTATCATACTATCTCAGTGTGAATACAGACCCAGGTGTTTTTGTTATCATACTATCTCAGTGTGAATACAGACCCATTTGTTATCATACTATCTCAGTGTGAATACAGACCCATTTGTTATCATACTATCTCAGTGTGAATACAGACCCATTTGTTATCATACTATCTCAGTGTGAATACAGACCCATTTGTTATCATACTATCTCAGTGTGAATACAGACCCATTTGTTATCATACTATCTCAGTGTGAATACAGACCCATTTGTTATCATACTATCTCAGTGTGAATACAGACCCATTTGTTATCATACTATCTCAGTGTGAATACAGACCCATTTGTTATCATACTATCTCAGTGTGAATACAGACCCAGGTGTTTTGGTTATCATACTATCTCAGTGTGAATACAGACCCATTTGTTATCATACTATCTCAGTGTGAATACAGACCCATTTGTTATCATACTATCTCAGTGTGAATACAGACCCATTTGTTATCATACTATCTCAGTGTGAATACAGACCCAGGTGTTTTTGTTATCATACTATCTCAGTGTGAATACAGACCCATTTGTTATCATACTATCTCAGTGTGAATACAGACCCATTTGTTATCATACTATCTCAGTGTGAATACAGAACCATTTGTTATCATACTATCTCAGTGTGAATACAGACCCATTTGTTATCATACTATCTCAGTGTGAATACAGACCCATTTGTTATCATACTATCTCAGTGTGAATACAGACCCAGGTGTTTTGGTTATCATACTATCTCAGTGTGAATACAGACCCAGGTGTTTTGGTTATCATACTATCTCAGTGTGAATACAGACCCAGGTGTTTTGGTTATCATACTATCTCAGTGTGAATACAGACCCAGGTGTTTTGGTTATCATACTATCTCAATCTCATGCTATCAAGCTAGTCTGACCCGTGCGCTTTACGCGCATAAAAATCCCACGGCAGTTGAAAGTCGGTAAGAGCAGGGAGAAATCCTGCTGCCTGGTATGGCCAAAATTGATAGCTAGGTTTTCCAAGTGTGCCCATACCCCCTCCTCACCCTGTGCCCCCCCCCCCCCCCCCCCCCCA
>CM065705.1:1818762-1821262 GCA_017654935.2 Phymorhynchus buccinoides | reverse complement strand
TTGATGACAACAACGACAGCAACAATGGTAGTAATAGTAACTATGATGGTGATGATTGATGACAACAACGACAGCAACAATGGTAGTAATAGTAACTATGATGGTGATGATTGATGACAACAACAATGGTAGTAATAGTAACTGTGATAGTGATGATTGATGACAACAACGACAGCAACAATGGTAGTAACTGTGATAGTGATGATTGATGACAACAACGACAGCAACAATGGTAGTAATAGTAACTGTGATAGTGATGATTGATGACAACAACGACAGCAACAATGGTAGTAATAGTAACTGTGATAGTGATGATTGATGACAACAACGACAGCAACTATGGTAGTAATAGTAACTGTGATAGTGATGATTGATGACAACAACGACAACAACAATGGTAGTAATAGTAACTGTGATAGTGATGATTGATGACAACAACGACAGCAACAATGGTAGTAATAGTAACTATGATGGTGATGATTGATGACAACAACGACAGCAACAATGGTAGTAATAGTAACTGTGATAGTGATGATTGATGACAACAACGACAGCAACAATGGTAGTAATAGTAACTGTGATAGTGATGATTGATGACAACAACGACAACAACAATGGTAGTAATAGTAACTGTGATAGTGATGATTGATGACAACAACGACAGCAACAATGGTAGTAATAGTAACTGTGATAGTGATGATTGATGACAACAACGACAACAACAATGGTAGTAATAGTAACTGTGATAGTGATGATTGATGACAACAACGACAGCAACAATGGTAGTAATAGTAACTATGATGGTGATGATTGATGACAACAACGACAACAACAATGGTAGTAATAGTAACTGTGATAGTGATGATTGATGACAACAACGACAGCAACAATGGTAGTAATAGTAACTATGATGGTGATGATTGATGACAACAACGACAGCAACAATGGTAGTAATAGTAACTATGATGGTGATGATTGATGACAACAACGACAGCAACTATGGTAGTAATAGTAACTGTGATAGTGATGATTGATGACAACAACGACAACAACAATGATAGTAATAGTAACTGTGATAGTGATGATTGATGACAACAACGACAACAACAATGGTAGTAATAGTAACTGTGATAGTGATGATTGATGACAACAACGACAGCAACAATGGTAGTAATAGTAACTATGATAGTGATGATTGATGACAACAACGACAGCAACTATGGTAGTAATAGTAACTGTGATAGTGATGATTGATGACAACAACGACAGCAACAATGGTAGTAATAGTAACTGTGATAGTGATGATTGATGACAACAACGACAGCAACAATGGTAGTAATAGTAACTGTGATAGTGATGATTGATGACAACAACGACAGCAACAATGGTAGTAATAGTAACTGTGATAGTGATGATTGATGACAACAACGACAGCAGCAATGATAGTAATAGTAACTATGATAGTGATGATTGATGACAACAACGACAGCAACTATGGTAGTAATAGTAACTGTGATGGTGATGATTGATGACAACAACGACAGTAACAATGGTAGTAATAGCAACTATGATGGTGATGATTGATGACAACAACGACAGCAGCAATGATAGTAATAGTAACTATGATAGTGATGATTGATGACAACAACGACAGCAACTATGGTAGTAATAGTAACTGTGATAGTGATGATTGATGACAACAACGACAGCAACTATGGTAGTAATAGTAACTGTGATAGTGATGACTGATGACAACAACGACAGCAACTATGGTAGTAATAGTAACTATGATGGTGATGATTGATGACAACAACGACAGCAACTATGGTAGTAATAGTAACTATGATGGTGATGATTGATGACAACAACGACAGCAACTATGGTAGTAATAGTAACTATGATGGTGATGATTGATGACAACAACGACAGCAACTATGGTAGTAATAGTAACTATGATGGTGATGATTGATGACAACAACGACAGCAACTATGGTAGTAATAGTAACTATGATGGTGGTGATTGATGACAACAACGACAGCAACAATGATAGCAATGACAATGAAGATGACAACAACAGGATGAACAACAATGATGATGACAACAACATGACGAACAACAATAATAGTATTAATAAGTAAATAGTAACAAATAATGGTAATAAGCACAACTTCAACTAAGGCAAAATAAATTACAGGAGTAGGCCTAATACTCCTGACAACAACAAAACAGATATTGAAATATAAATTCAACATACAAAATACAACATAGGCATGCATAGATCCTACACAGCAATGCATAACATAGGCATGCATAGATCCTACACAGCAATACATAACATAGGCATACATAGATCCTACACAGCAATACATAACATATAGGCATGCATAGATACTACACAGCAATACATAACATAGGCATGCATAGATCCTACACAGCAATACATAACATAGGCATGCATAGATCCTACACAGCAATGCATAACATAGGCATGCATAGATC
>CM065705.1:1801262-1816262 GCA_017654935.2 Phymorhynchus buccinoides | reverse complement strand
GCACGCACGCATACACGCACGCACGCGCACACACACACACAAGCAAATGTGCGCGCATGCCCATATGCACACTATTTCCATAGGGGGCAAACAGATAGATAGATGGACAGCTAGATCTGATGAGAAACGCGTTGTGTGCAGACGTATAATGTGTGTTTGTGAAAATGTGACTCAAACTTACTTAAAACTAAATTCAACGCCAAACATTTTTTCAGCAAAAACAAATTCTGTCAAATTTTCCTTGGAATAAAAAAATATGTAGTATGCAATACTGCTGATTCAACAAGTATGTGCAACATTAGGTCTATCCTTATCTCCCCAAATGAAGAACAATAGGCTTGAGGATAATAGACCCGGATTACATGCCTTTTAGTGACATGGGTGTTAAATCAGTGTGGTGCCAAGCGACTACTCTGGCGATTAAGGGTTTTTTTAATGTTTTAAAAAATAATATTAACTTTACTTTATGTTATATATAGAAGAGATTGTACCCCTACTCTGAAGGACTGAAAAGTTGGTGCAAGTTGACATCCGCTTTGACTTCCACTTGCTCAAGTTGACATCCACTGGGCAGTCAAATTGCAGGCCGATCATGCAAACTGATGAGACCTTCACAGATCGAAACAGCTGTCATTGCATAAGGCACTGTCCCTCTCCCATTGGGAGAAATAATAAATCAGCACATTTCGAGGGGAGTCTGCCAGAACGGTCTATCTCAAAAGGAATAAAGAACACAGATAGACAGTTCTGGCATTCACCCCTATTATCATTATTTTCTTCTTCTTCTGAACACAGAATATTTCACAAAGTTAACGTTAACTGGTTTTGTTTCTGAGGTTCACAAATACAGACATTGGACACAGAAAAGTTTTATCAAAGCAAATTATTCTGCATTTCAAATGCACCAAGTTTTCAGTCCTTCAGAGTAGGGGTACGGAGCTCAGCTATTCACTGAGATTTCGCTTTCATACTATTTGTATCCTTAATTTGGATATCATCTCAGTAGTTGGCCCTCTCTAGTCATGTCTATTAGTTTTTTAAATTAAAATTTCAGAACATTATTATGTTCTTCTTCATTTTACATAAGATTGTTTACTATTTCTGGTGCTGGTTTGCTTTTATTGTGATTTTCGATTTGGTGCAAGGAAAACACCATTCTCTTGTAGAATGTCTTCTTGCTCAATAGTTGGGTCATCTCCAGTAGTTCCGTGAACTTCTGCCCTCTCCCAAAGGGCCCTACTCCCTCATCCTAGCGGCCGCGGCGGCCGCCCCTCACCGGTCGGAGCGCCTGACGGGGGCGCGGTCACACTCTAAGCCTTGTCGGCTCTTTTTGAGGGGTGCTGCGCCCCTGGCTGGCGGGCCGCCCTCTGTGGGGAGTTGCTCAGGCCCCTCTCACCCCCCCTTCCCAGTCGGTCCTTGTTTCCGGGGGCAAGCAGGTCGCCGGGGGTTGCCCCCCGGGGCCGGGCGCCCCACTGCATTTACCAGGGACGTCCGGTTCCGACGGGCGCACCCCGGCGGGTTCCCCCCCGGTTCGAGCGGCATCTCCCTGAACCGACCCCCGGGCCTAGCCAGCCATAGTCCCTCCCCCTCCCCCCCGGGGCCCGGAGGGGGGGCCCGCCGTACCACAGAGGGTCGCAAGTCCCCAACTCTTTTGGGGACCCCCACCCCCAACTATCCTTCTTTTTCCACTCAACCGGGGGCCTGTCCCAGCCCCCTTCCCTTTCTATGGGCTTCAAATTCATTACCTATGCTACTCAAATAACATTAAACTTCAAAATAAAACTGATAAAATTATTTTGCCTCCCGCCAGTGAGTCTCACCCCGGAAACACACACACTCCTGCGGACTGGCAGCCCATCACCATTTTACCCAACCATTTTTATAAATAAATTTAAACAAACCACACGCTGTGTTATTCAATTATACAAACTCTTGATTTTAATAAATAAAAGTAAGCTGATCTTAAATTTTTAATTTTTTTTTAAATTAATTTTATTTTTAAAAAAAATTCTTTTTTAAACTTATAACAAATGAATAATATTCGGAGCGCAGGTCAAAACATAAAACTTGCTCCCTCACCATAAATTATTACCAAATTATAAATGCAGAATTAAATTTACTTTAGCCCTCCTATATAAAATTCAAAAATTCATAAAATAAGTTTCAGATAAAAAGTTAATCCCTGACTGGGCCTCCTGCTTCAAAAGAAGCACTAACAGAAAATAGGCCGGGAGACTCCCCAATCGACATTCATATTCATTTTAACGTTTTAATCGGTTGTCATCATTAAAAATGACATTCGCCGCGAAATAAATAATTAAATGTAAATAGCATGTCGGGTGTACATATGTAGATAAATTAACTTTGCCTTGTAAATCTATTTTAAACCCTCCACACTGTACAGTAGAATGTGGGGGCCCACCACAGGGGCTCCACTTTCTCCCGTGGTAGCAAAAGTGATTTTACCCACGGTTTCACTTATAAGGACAAATTTTTCATCTAACAACAAGAACATACACAGCGTAACGGTTTAGACACCACACTGAGGTTCCAGGTTCGAACCTGCCTGGCTCCGTTTTTTATTTTTTATTAAATTAAACCCACCACACACGTAAAAATCTTTACTCAAGTCAGCCTCATTATGAAGCCAAATTATTTCTTGTACATAACCTTATTTGTTTTTCGCGATTTTAACCGACCTTACATGACATTTTAAAAGTTTTTAACAATAAAGATTACATTTTTAACTTTGTGGTCCTGAAAATTTTAACTACAGCTCTTGGAGCGGCCTTTCTCAAATAACATATTTTATAAGTAACGATTATAACATAGCTAACTATATTTTTTTTTATTGTGTGTCAACTGGTAGTCTGTAGAATGCGAGCTCGGAACCAACCAAGAGTAATAATCAAAGATGCTGAGATCCTCCGGGTCACTCCCCTCCTCCCCCCCTCCCCCTTCTCTTTACATCCCCAAGTAAAATCTCAATGCCCCACATGGCCGAAAGGCCGAAGAGGGCGTAAAGCATTATTTTCTCGTAGTTCCGTGATCGTTGAGAGCGGAGGTCCGTTTCTTAGTGGATTTGACTTCTCTAAAGGTTAAATTAAAAAAATTAGCCCCCATGCCTTTCGCAAGAATGTGGGCATAACTTGTGAGAGCCCCACATCCAAAATGGTCGCCAACGGCCATTTTGAAAATCTACTTTTTACTGGTTTGGCTTAGAGTGCTGCACAAAACATGGTTTTTATGACCGTTTGGCATGGGGAATTCATATTTGGTGTTATTTTGATGATTTGACCTATTTCTTATGTTCAAATCCAAGATGGCCGCCGATTTTTAGCTCCGAACGGTCAGTTTTGCAAAGTCGTCGTAGATCCTTCATAGTAGGCTCTCATGAGAGCTCTTTTTGTCCTGAGTTGAGTTATGAACAATAGAAGTAGAAGTAAGGATGCAAAGGTCATCGCAGAAGTAAAACAAAGTTCAATGCTTCCGGTTGAAGAGAGACAAATTTTCGGATTTCAAGATATTGAAGATGAAAATCCTATCCCATGATGTAATAGGTCTCTTTGCTTGCTCTGGAAAGTTATAATGCAGCCAGTTATATGGAATCTGATAACATATTAATACACTGACATGCATTTGTCACATGAAGTTGAAGTTGAAGTCAATCAGCATCCAGTTCAATCCATGGAAACGCTTAACAATTAACGTGGATTTGCAAGTTTACACTGAATAGCTCTGTATCTAATGGAACCTCTACACTTCTGAATCTGTTGAATCATCAGACTCACTCCTCTCATCGTCACTTCCACTTTCCTCTGAAGAGTCACAAAGTGTGAGCTGTTGGGGCAATGGGGGTTGGGTGTAGCGCACTGATCGGCACTTCCCATTCACCAGTTCCCAGCCATGGCCAATTGGTAATGGCGTTTTCATCAAGAAACGACAGCAGGCCTTCCAGGACGGGGACGAGGCCGAGGTGAAACGCCTGCAGTGGGAGACGAGGAAGACGGTGCTGGCTGACAGGGGCCGCTTCAGGGACAGGGTGGAGAACCACTTTGCGTCTGGCAACCCCAGGCAGGTGTAGAGCAGCCTGCAGTCCATGACGGACTACAAACCAGGCAGGAGGATCCTGAGAGCTGAGGACCCGCAGGTGCTGGCCAACGACCTCAACACCTTCTACGTCCGCTTCGATACTGCTGACTCCTCCACTGAGCGCACACGCGCTCTCCTGGAGCTGGCTCAGCGGGACGATGGAGAGGAGGTGCTGACGGAGGAGGAGGTGAGGAGACAGTTCCGTCAGGTCAACCCACGCAGTGCCTGTGGTCCTGATGAGATGCCCGGGGTGGTGCTGAAGCACTGCCATGACTCCCTGGCGGCTGTGTTCAGGACCCTCTTCCAGCAGTCCCTTGACTCCGGACTGGTCCCCCCAGTCTGGAAATCCTCCACCCTGATCCCTGTCCCCAAGACACCCTCAACGACTACCGCCCTGTGGCCCTGACCTCTGTCCCCTTCAAATGCTTGGAGCTGGTGGTGCTTCGCAGGCTGCTGGGGACCACACGCCAGTTCCAGGACCCCCTGCAGTTCGCCTACAGCCCCAACAGGAGCACGGACGATGCCATCATCACTGTGCTCCACTCTGTGCTGACCCACCTGGAGCGGCCGGGGAGCTACGCCAGGCTTCTGTTCCTGGACTTCTCCTCGGCCTTCAACACCATCCAGCCTCATCTGATGGTGCGAAACCTGATGGTGATGGACGTCAATCCCCTGATCATTAGATGGCTCTGCAGCTTTCATACAGACAGGCCTCAACACGTGATGATCAGGACGTCCACCTCGTCTGTCGCCTCAGCCCAGGTCCACACCAACACCGGAGCTCCACAGGGGTGTGTCCTGTCCCCAGCCCTGTTTACGCTGTACACTGCCGACTGCCGCTGCACCGCCGAGGGCACCCACCAGATGAAGTTCTCTGACGACACTTCCCTGACCGGCCTCATCACAACCAGCGAGGGCTCCTACAGGGGCGCTGTGGAGGCGCTTGTTGGCTGGTGCGACGACAACCATCTCCTCCTGAACGTGGCCAAGACCAAGGAGATGGCTGTCGACTTCCGGCGAAATCCGCCCAAGCCGGCTCCACTGGTCATCAATGGGGAGGAGGTGGAGTTGGTGGACCAGTACAAGTACCTGGGATCCATTATCGACAGCAAGCTGGACTGGTCCGCCAACTCCCAGGCCCTGCTGAAGAGGGGCAACCAGCGCCTTTTCTTCATGAGAAAGCTGAACAGGTTTGGGGTGGGCCCGAGATTGCTCGAGCTCTTTTACAGAGCAACAGTGGAGTCTGCGCTGTCTTTCAATTTCTTGTGCTTCTTCAGCAGTTCCCCATGCCAAAAGGTCCTAGAAACTATGTTTTGTGCAGCACTCTAAGCCAAACCAGTAAAACAAGTAGATTTTCAAAATGGCCATTGGCGACCATTTTGGATGTGGGGCTCTCACAAGTTATGCCCACATTTTTGCGAAAGACATGGGGGCTATTTTGTTTTTATTTAACCTTTAGAGAAGTCAAATCCACTGAGAAACGGACCTCCGCTCTCAACGATCACGGAACTACTGGAGATGACCCAACTACAAGTTGACATCCACTGCACAGTCAAATTGCAGGCCGATCATGCAAACTGATTAGATCTTCACATATCGAAACAGCTGTCTTTGCATAAGGCACTGTCCATGTCCCATTGGGAGAAAAAGTAAATCAGCACTTTTGTTCTTCTTTCTTCTTTCTTCTGAACACAGAACATTTCACAAGTTAACGTTAACGGGTTTTGTTTCTGAGGTTCACAAACACAGACATTGGACACAGAAAAGTTTTATCAAAGCAAATTATAGAAGAGATTGTAGATAGACATTAATTAAAAAAAAAAAAAAAAGACATGTGCCTGTGTACATGTTTGCACACACTTGCATGTGTGATGAGAGAGAGAGAGAGAGAGAGAGAGAGAGAGAGAGAGAGAGAGAGAGAGAGAGAGAGAGAGAGAGAGAGAGAGAGAGAGAGAGAGAGAGAGAGAGAGAGAGAGAGAGAGAGAGAGAGAGAGAGAGAGAGAGAGAGAGAGAGAGAGAGTTAGAGAGCGAGAGAGAGAGAGAGAGAGAGAGAGAGAGAGAGAGAGAGAGAGAGAGAGAGAGAGAGAGAGAGAGAGAGAGAGAGAGAGAGAGAGAGAGAGAGAGAGAGAGAGAGAGAGAGAGAGAGAGAGAGAGAGAGAGAGAGAGAGAGAGAGAGAGAGAGAGAGAGAGAGAGAGAGAGAGAGAGAGAGAGAGAGAGAGAGAGAGAGAGAGAGAGAGAGAGAGAGATTCTGTTTGCTTTCAAAGATGTTAAACACTTCAGAAAAAGCAAAGCCAAAACTGTCCCGATTTCACATCAAATAGCATAGATAAAGCCATGGAAGAGACTTTTCAGCAGCGAGAAGATATCAGCGCGACATTTCACCTGACCTCAGCTTTTCCCTTTGACCCACAGACTAAGGGACCTAACTCCTCCTCCTCCGTTCCAGATGGCTGTGTGGAGTTCAGGTTCAGTGACCTGCCCTTTCTGCCCTGGGACAACCCCGACAACATTGTGTCCGAACACGTGGAGATCGTCACGCGCAAAGTCCGATTCGTCGGGCTGCAGGTGTTGTTTTTCATTGGAGGACCGGCTAACGTCATCAACATGGCGGTGTTCTTCCAGCAAGGTCTGCGAGACCGTGTCAACCTGCTGCTGTTTGCGCTGTCCATGGCTGATTTGGTCGCTCTGGTCACCAACATGGTCAACTACGTTGAGGAGTACTACATGGACTTTGCCGGGGCGTCCAAAGGGGGTCCTTTGCTAACATTTATGGTGAATAATTACCTAAGCATTTTCCACGGTTTCTGTTTCGTATCGTTTGTCCTTTCTGCTTTCATCGCCTGCGAGAGGTGCTACTGTGTGCTCAGACCTCTGAAATATCAAACTCTGATGAAAACCAGGACCATGGCAATCATCATAGTCGCCGTGTATGTCATTGTGTTAGGTCTGTATTCTGTCGTGACGTTTCGCTACTATTTGCTCTGCGTTTACGACCCAGACTCTGGCATCGTTGCATATTCAGCAGACCTGAGTCAATTTTACAAACATCACAAAGATCTTATTGACAACGTGGACAATATTTTCTTCGGAGTGGGTCTGCCTGTCGGTATTATTTTAATCGTGATAACTGTGACGACCATAACTACGGCTAGACTTCGTCAGGTTGTGGCATGGCGTATAGAAACCACATCCGCAATGTCCGCGAAAGAAGTGTCCCTCACCAAAATGTTGATCGGAACTTCCGTGCTTCTCGTTATCTGCATTTCCCCTTCCGCTCTCTTCCGCGTCGCCTGTCTATTTCTACCGGAAGTGAACTCCGGCAGTCGGATGCAGAATTTTTATTTGATGTGTTTGTGGGCTACGGAACTCTTCCTGTACATCAATTCGAGTTTCAACTTTTTCATTTATTACGCTATGGGGACGAAATATAGAGAGGCGTTTTGGAGTATTTTTGGCAGGAAGCAGAAGAGAAGGAAGAAGGAAGGGGCGTAGGGGAGAAAGAAAGGGACACCGGTCAGCACCGGTCAGCAGTAAGGGACACCGGTCAGCAGAAAGGGACACCGGTCAGCACCGGTCAGCAGTAAGGGACACCGGTCAGCAGAAAGGGACACCGGTCAGCACCGGTCAGCAGTAAGGGACACCGGTCAGCAGAAAGGGACACCGGTCAGCAGAAAGGGACACCGGTCAGCAGAAAGGGACACCGGTCAGCAGAAAGGGACACCGGTCAGCAGAAAAGGGACACCGGTCAGCAGAAAGGGACACCGGTCAGCAGTAACAGAAGTGTCCTGACAATCAATCATCTTGTTGTAGAGGAAAGATGCTATGTCAGGAAACATTTGTGCTGTTGTTATTGACCTGTTGTTATTGTCATGTCTTTTTGTGCTACTGTTATTGACCTATTGTTATTGTCATCCATGTGTGTGCTATTGTTAGTATTAGTATTAGATACTTTATAGTCACAGAAGCGTCTCTGTAAAATTCGGGTTCCTCCCACCTGGAGAGCGCATCGCAGCCAGAGGCGCGCCACCCAATTGTTTTTCTGTTTTTTTACATGCGACTTTTGTGTGACTGATGAGGAAGGAAAGGGGGGTGGGGGGGTAAATTTGACCAAATGACAACTTTTTTGTTGCCATTGGGTTTAACGTATGCTAAGTGCATGGGCACACGGGACGTCGGTTTATCGTCTCATCCGAAACTATCCACGTTCAGACTGCAAGGCCTAGTGCAAAGTGAGAGGAAAAATCCCCTGTACCCAGGTTCGAACTCGGGCTTACTGTGCACGAGGCGAACGCGCTACCACTGTGCCACTCTACACAGGGAGTAGAGGGTGTATCAATTTAATAACCATAATACTTCTGTGGCGCTTTAGTCTTCATAGTCTCACGCGCGTTTTCGCATGACCTGTTTACATCACCTATCACCTATTCGTCTTTGTTTTGCTAATAACAGTATTAAGCACCACCATTCTGATATAGCTGTGTGCACAGAAAGGTGGAATTGGTATTCCATACAAACACACTTTAAGCGGCAGACACGATGCATGCGATTCGATTCGATCCGATTGTGGCGATGCATGTGTGTCGTGAATCACGTGAAATGCTTCCGTTTAAAATCAGTTCTGCTATGTTCGCTCACTAAACTCAACAGTAGACCCCGACACACGAATCCAATAACACGTCAACTACAAACATACACACCTTTCATCAGATTCGTGGAGGACTTGAAATATAGTGGACATAACTAGTAGGGTTTCATCAGATTCATGTAGACAGTAGAATGTCACGAGCATCATGCCTCACAATTGTCACAATCGGGTCGCATAGGGATCGAATTGTATCTGTCCATTTAGACCTCAATCCTTTCTTGGCATGACGACGAATGATTTGAATATGATAATCAGCATCTTGTTCATGGCATGACGACGAATGATTTGAATATGGTAATCAGCATCTTGTTCATCGCATGACGACTCATTTGAATATGGTAATCAGCATCTTGTTGTATCTGTGGGTACAACAATCAAAACGTTGTTGTCACCTAGCTTAAACAAGTCCTCGTTACCTATTCAGACGTTAACCCTTTCACTCCTATGGACAAGTTTAAAATATGACGTGTAATATCACATATCTCAGTCAGAAGCCTTCTTGTGATGGGACAGAACGGACAGACTGGGTTAAACTGCAACGACTGTCGGTCCTGTCTTCTTTGACGGGAAACACTGAGAGAGATGGAGAGGGAGAGAGAGAGAGAGAGAGAGAGAGAGAGAGAGAGAGAGAGAGAGAGAGAGAGAGAGAGAGAGAGAGAGAGAGAGAGAGAGAGAGAGAGAGAGAGAGAGATGTGTGTGTGTGTCTTCAGTAAATGATTGGATGTGAGAATGAAAACTGAAGACTCAAGACTAATAACACACGTTAGTTTGCAAGGACGGAGAGCTGCAGCCAAGCCTGTTCTTACCATCTGTTCTTGGGAACAGAACTATCTGACAATTAGCTGACAGGTGTGGCATGCACAGTATGCAAAGCACCACAGAAAACATAATTTGATAGGAACAAAGTAATGTAACACGGAAATATAACTTACAAATAGCAAGCTACAAGAATGAGCATGCATACATCAGGCTTTCCACACACAAACACAACAACAACACACACACACACACACACACACACACACACACACACACACACACACACACACACACACACACACACACACACACACACACACACACACACACACACACACACACACACACACACACACACACACACAAAAAATGAAATCCAAATTTCACCTCTACTTATATGTAAAACCAAAATAAGCACAAAAAGTTAAGGATCACTTGCAAACTAATTCATAACTTTCCAAATAAGAAAGCCAATGCGTTGAATTTTGGCCAACATTTAATTCAATGCTTTAGTGATAACACACACAATTGCCTTCACGAGCAATCACACGCGCACTGTACATTTGATCAAAGTGGGTACGTATCGAAATTTGATTTCCCAAAGTCATTGAAATCACAAGACACATTCTGATGCTCCGTTCAGTAATGCGTGTATCCGCCACACACACACACACCACACTCGACGCAGCGAGTCCTCATGGAGTTGACCAGGGTGGTGAAGATCCTCTGTGGACGCCTGCCACTCAGCAAGCATCTGGTAGAGGTGCTGGGCATCCCTGGGAGGGGGGTGGTTGCTCCTCACTTTGCGATCCAGCTCATCCCAGAGGTTCTCAATCGGGTTGAGATCGGGACTGCATGCTGGCCACTCCATTCTGTTGACTCCAGACTGCTGCAGGAAGTCGTTGACCACCCTTGCCCTGTGGGGGCGAGCGTTGTCATCCTGGTAGACAGCCGGCGGTCCCATCTGCTGCAGTGTAGGCACAGCCAGCGGTCGAAGGATCTCATCCCGGTATCGGAGGCCAGTCAGGTTACCCTGTACATGATACAAGGGTGTTCTGTGGTGAAGGCTGAAGGCCCCCCAGACCATTACAGAACCTCCACCAAAGGCCACCTTTTCTTGGACAGTGGCGTCAATAAAGCGTTCCCCTGGGCGCCTCCAGACCCTCAGTCGGCCGTCGTTGTGGTTCAGGGTGAAGCGTGATTCATCACTGAACAGGACCTGGGACCATTGCTGACGTGTCCACCTCACGTGACGTCTGCAGAAGGCGCGGCGTGCTGCCCTATGGGCTGGAGTTAAGCGTGGCCGTACAGCTGGGCGACGAGAACGGAGGTTAAACATGAAGGCGGTTCCGTATGGTCTGCTGGCTGATGTTGATGTTAATAGCCACCCTCAGCTGCCTTCGAATGATGCTGGAAGAGGCTGTTCTTGTCTGCAGGGCTTGTCGTTCAATGAGACGATCTTCACGTGGAGTTGTCTTCTTCGGTCGACCAGATCTGCGTCTTTCATGGACCCTCCCAGTGGCTGTGAAGCGTTGAATCAGTCTGACAATGACAGAGATGGACACCTGAAGTCGCCTGGCCACTTCTCGCTTGGGAACACCATCTTGGAACCATGCAACACATCCAACTCGCTCAATTTTCGTCGTGGAGGCATTGTCAAATCAGGCCTAATACTGGTGGTATGTCATAAAGCCAAGCAAGAGACACATCTCACACATAAACAGCAGTGCTTGCACGTGCATAATGGTTTTTCCATCTGGCTTGTGCAATGTGTTCATGCAGAACGATCCAAAACAAGAAGTTTCCGCTTTTTCTTTTGCTGCCAAGCTCAGTAATAGAGAATCACGTGCAATGTTTCCACTAACACAACATCACCCACTTACAGCTGAACAAGAATTCATAACAATTTGGCTTGACTGAGAAATAAATAACAGGAGCGAACGGATTGCGACCTGTTTTCTCATAGTGATCCTTAACTTTTTGTGAGTAGTGTAGAAGAAGTAGATTCACATAAAATGTTAGGTGTTATCATTGATAAAGATCTGCCTTGGACTGATCACACCGAATCCCTGGGAACACGTCTTTCTAGAAAAGTATTTCAATTAACAAAAAAATAAATAGTGTCTAGATACGCATTCTCGTAAACTATTTTTCTGTGCCCACATACTCCCAATAACAGACTATGCATCCTCGCTATGGGATAATTGTAGTCAAACTAACTTAAAAGTAATACATCGTTTGCATAAAAAGGCAGTTAAAATAATGTTGTTAATCTCTAGATGGGGACATATAAAAATAAGGACACCTATTGATGGGGACATATATAAATAAGGACACATAGAGATGGGGACATATAGAAATAAGGACACATAGAGATGGGGACATATAAAAATAAGGACACATAGAGATGGGGACATATAGAAATAAGGACACATAGAGATGGGGACATATAGAGATGGGGACACATAGAGATGGGGACATATAGAGATAAGGACACATAGAGATGGGGACATATAGAAATAAGGACACATAGAGATGGGGACATATAGAAATAAGGACACATAGAGATGGGGACATATAAAAATAAGGACACCTATTGATGGGGACATATAGAAATAAGGACACATAGAGATGGGGACATATAGAAATAAGGACACATAGAGATGGGGACATATAGAAATAAGGACACATAGAGATGGGGACATATAGAAATAAGGACACATAGAGATGGGGACATATAGAAATAAGGACACATAGAGATGGGTTCAAGAAATCAAGTACACATAGAGATGGGGACATATAGAAATTCAGACACATAGAGATGGGGACATACAGAGATACAACACATAGAGATGGGGACATATAACAATTAAGGACACATATTGAGATGGGGACAAATATAGAATACCAACATAGAGATGGGGACATCATAGAATAATCACATGGAGATGGGGAACATATAGAAATAAGGACACACATAGAGATGGGGACATATAAAAATAAGGACACCTATTAATGGGGACATATATAAATCAAGGACACATAGAGATGGGGACATACATAGATAAGGACACATAGAGATGGGGACGCACAGAGAGATGGGGACACATAGAGATGGGGACACATAGAGATGGGGACACATAGAGATGGGGACACATAGAGATGGGGACACACATAGAGATGGGGACACATAGAGATGGGGACACACATAGAGATGGGGACACACATAGAGATGGGGACACATAGAGATGGGGACACACATAGAGATGGGAGATGGGGACACATAGAGATGGGGACACACATAGAGATGGGGACACACATAGAGATAAGGACACATAGAGATGGGGACACACATAGAGATAAGGACACATAGAGATGGGACACACATAGAGATGGGGTCACACATAGAGATGGGGTACACACATAGAGATGGGGTTAGGTGCACACATAGAGATGGGGTCACACATAGAGATGGGGAACATTAATCACATAGAGATGGGGATACACATAGAGATGGGGTCACACATAGAGATGGGGTCAATACATAGAGATGGGGTCACACATAGAGATGGGGTCACACATAGAGATGGGGTCACACATAGAGATGGGGACACACATAGAGATGGGGTCACACATAGAGATGGGGTCACACATAGAGATGGGGTCACACATAGAGATGGGGTCACACATAGAGATGGGGTCACACATAGAGATGGGGACACACATAGAGATGGGGACACACATAGAGATGGGGACACACATAGAGATGGGGACACACATAGAGATGGGGACACACATAGAGATGGGGTCACACATAGAGATGGGGTCACACATAGAGATGGGGTCACACATAGAGATGGGGTCACACATAGAGATGGGGTCAAACATAGAGATGGGGTCACACATAGAGATGGGGTCACACATAGAGATGGGGTCACACATAGAGATGGGGTCACACATAGAGATGGGGTCAAACATAGAGATGGGGTCACACATAGAGATGGGGTCACACATAGAGATGGGGTCACACATAGAGATGGGGTCACACATAGAGATGGGGTCACACATAGAGATGGGGTCACACATAGAGATGGGGTCACACATAGAGATGGGGTCACACATAGAGATGGGGTCAAACATAGAGATGGGGTCACACATAGAGATGGGGTCACACATAGAGATGGGGTCACACATAGAGATGGGGTCACACATAGAGATGGGGTCACACATAGAGATGGGGTCACACATAGAGATGGGGTCACACATAGAGATGGGGTCACACATAGAGATGGGGTCACACATAGAGATGGGGTCACACATAGAGATGGGGACACACATAGAGATGGGGACACACATAGAGATGGGGACACACATAGAGATGGGGTCACACATAGAGATGGGGACACACATAGAGATGGGGTCAAACATAGAGATGGGGTCACACATAGAGATGGGGACACACATAGAGATGGGGACACACATAGAGATGGGGACACACATAGAGATGGGGACACACATAGAGATGGGGACACATAGAGATGGGGACACATAGATATGGGGACACACATAGAGATGGGGACACACATAGAGATGGGGACACACATAGAGATGGGGACACACATAGAGATGGGGACACACATAGAGATGGGGACACACATAGAGATGGGGACACACATAGAGATGGGGACACACATAGAGATGGGGACACATAGAGATGGGGACACACATAGAGATGGGGACACACATAGAGATGGGGACACACATAGAGATGGGGACACACACATAGAGATGGGGACACACATAGAGATGGGGACACACATAGAGATGGGGACACACATAGAGATGGGGACACACATATATGGGGACACACATAGAGATGGGGACACACATAGAGATGGGGACACACATAGAGATGGGGATACACATAGAGATGGGGACACACATAGAGATGGGGACACACATAGAGATGGGGACACACATAGAGATGGGGACACACACATAGAGACACACATAGAGATGGGGACACACATAGAGATGGGGATGCACACATAGAGATGGGGACACACATAGAGATGGGGACACACACACAGAGATGGGGACACACATAGAGATGGGGACACACATAGAGATGGGGACACACATAGAGATGGGGACACACATAGAGATAGAGATGGGGACACACATAGAGATGGGGTCACACATAGAGATGGGGTCACACATAGAGATGGGGATGCACATAGAGATGGGGACACACATAGAGATGGGGACACACATAGAGATGGGGACACACATAGAGATGGGGATACACATAGAGATGGGGACACACATAGAGATGGGGATACACATAGAGATGGGGACACACATATAGATGGGGACACACATAGAGATGGGGTCAAACATAGAGATGGGGTCAAGCATAGAGATGGGGACACACATAAAGATGGGGACACACATAGAGATGGGGTCAAACATAGAGATGGGGACACCCATAGAGATGGGGACA
>CM065705.1:1793762-1798762 GCA_017654935.2 Phymorhynchus buccinoides | reverse complement strand
ACAGAACACAACCCCTCCTGCCCACGCAAACACACGGGTAGGAGAAGAACAACCCGTGAGATCATTGCGATAGAAAATGTCTAGGAAAAGAACATCACTTCAGGCAGCAGCAGTCAGTTGTGTGAGAGGTCTCCTACCAACAGTCCACACAGTCAGTTGTGTGAGAGGTCTCCTACCAACAGTCCACACAGTCAGTTGGGTGAGAGGTCTCCTACAAACAGTCCAACAGTCAGTTGTGTGAGGTCTCCTACCAACAGTCCACACAGTCAGTTGTGTGAGAGGTCTCCTACAAACAGTCCAACAGTCAGTTGTGTGAGGTCTCCTACCAACAGTCCACACAGTCAGTTGTGTGAGAGGTCTCCTACCAACAGTCCACACAGTCAGTTGTGTGAAAGGTCTCCTACCAACAGTCCACACAGTCAGTTGTGTGAAAGGTCTCCTACCAACAGTCCACACAGTCAGTTGTGTGAAAGGTCTCCTACCAACAGTCCACACAGTCAGTTGTATGAAAGGTCTCCTACCAACAGTCCACACAGTCAGTTGGGTGAGAGGTCTCCTACCAACAGTCCACACAGTCAGTTGTATGAAAGGTCTCCTACCAACAGTCCACACAGTCAGTTGTGTGAAAGGTCTCCTACCAACAGTCCACACAGTCAGTTGGGTGAGAGGTCTCCTACCAACAGTCCACACAGTCAGTTGTGTGAGAGGTCTCCTACCAACAGTCAACACAGTCAGTTGTATGAAAGGTCTCCTACCAACAGTCCACACAGTCAGTTGTATGAAAGGTCTCCTACCAACAGTCCACACAGTCAGTTGTGTGAAAGGTCTCCTACCAACAGTCCACACAGTCAGTTGTATGAAAGGTCTCCTACCAACAGTCCACACAGTCAGTTGTGTGAAAGGTCTCCTACCAACAGTCCACACAGTCAGTTGTGTGATAGGTCTCCTACCAACAGTCCACACAGTCAGTTGTGTGAGAGGTCTCCTACCAACAGTCCACACAGTCACTTGTGTAAGGTCTCCTACCAACAGTCCACACAGTCAGTTGTGTGATAGGTCTCCTACCAACAGTCCACACAGTCAGTTGGGTGAGAGGTCGCCTACCAACAGTCCACACCGTCAGTTGTGTGAGAGGTATCCTACCAACAGTCCACACAGTCAGTTGTGTGAGAGGTATCCTACCAACAGTCCACACAGTCAGTTGTGTGAGAGGTCTCCTACCAACAGTCCACACAGTCAGTTGTGTGATAGGTCTCCTACCAACAGTCCACACAGTCAGTTGTGTGAGAGGTCTCCTACCAACAGTCCACACAGTCACTTGTGTGAGGTCTCCTACCAACAGTCCACACAGTCAGTTGTGTGATAGGTCTCCTACCAACAGTCCACACAGTCAGTTGTGTGATAGGTCTCCTACCAACAGTTCACACAGTCACTTGTGTGAGGTCTCCTACCAACAGTCCACACAGTCAGGTGGGTGAGAGGTCTCCTTCCAACAGTCCACACAGTCAGTTGTGTGAGAGGTCTCCTACCAACAGTCCACACAGTCAGTTGTGTGAGAGGTCTCCTACCAACAGTCCACACAGTCAGTTGTGTGAAAGGTCTCCTACCAACAGTCCACACAGTCAGTTGTATGAAAGGTCTCCTACCAACAGTCCACACAGTCAGTTGTGTGAGAGGTCTCCTACCAACAGTCCACACAGTCAGTTGGGTGAGAGGTCTCCTACCAACAGTCCACGCAGTCAGTTGTATGAAAGGTCTCCTACCAACAGTCCACACAGTCAGTTGTGTGAGAGGTCTCCTACCAACAGTCCACAGTCAGTTGTGTGAGGTCTCCTACCAACAGTCCACACAGTCACTTGTGTGAGGTCTCCTACCAACAGTCAACACAGTGAGCTGCCCCAACAGGAGATCACAGGCTAGCACCAATCAGAAGCCGTGTTTCTGTTTCCCTAGCAACCACTGACGTCACGCTCTGGAAGATTGGAAGGGATGACCAAATAAGAGATTACTTGTGTGCAACCGGTTTCGTTTTATTTTCGGGGAGGGAGTTGTGAAGAGAAAGATATCGAGATAGCGGAAGACCCGATTGTGACATTTCTTAGGCGTGATTCTTGTGAAATTCTACTATTTAAATGAATCTCTGATGAAATCCTACTAGCTATGTTCACTAAATGTGTAGTCTCCCGTACGCGAATCTGATGAATTATTTGTAATTGTTTGTAGCAGACATTTTATTTCATTCGTGTATTGAGGTCTACATGAGCATAGTGAGCGAAAATAGTAGAGTTATATTTAGACGGAATTATTTCTCGTGAATCGTGACTCACATACATCGTCACAATCGCATCGTATTGGGGCCACATCGTATGCAGTGTGGCTGGCCTAAAGGTTGTTCGGTTTGACCTTTGAACAGGCCCCCTAAACTCACACGACAATTAACGTCGGTTGGCACCAGCTCAACGCTGTGAAACAAAAGTAAATCAAACCTGTACAAATCAAATTGCTTTTCTCCAGCGATGGATACTCATGGTGCAGCAAGTCTGTTGTGAATGACTATGACCACAAAATCTGACTGGGTAACATGTGTGACCCGGCACCACGAAAGGGACATTAAGTCGCTGGGCTAGTTTCTCACAACAGGCTTGCAAAGTCAAAAATCTTTTTTTTTTTAAATCAATTTTGAGTTGTGGCTATTTTCGTGCTCTCTAACATCTCACATTTCAGTTACATAAAGGGTCATCTTTAATATGGTCTCCAAATATTCCAAACTGTGCTTTAATATTAGTAGGTTGATGCTTTTTCTTAAGATAGGCTAGACTTTAGATTGCGGTTTCTCAACATGGCCGACAGTCACCTTACCAACTCTAAATGCTCAAAACTCCGCAACAAAACAGGATACACGAATATTTTTTTAGAAAGATAATTGCCTGAAGTTTCCAACTGTACTATTTTCTCAGAATGGTCCTCTTGACACTTAATGTCCCTTTCGTGGTGCTGCGTCACATTGAGGCTTTTGGCTATGACTGGGACCAAGAGGAATTGGCACTTGCTGGTATTCTGCCAGCGCTGCGGGCAGACAAGGGGCTTGTCATCTTCTTCAATCTACTACAGTGGCAGAACAAAAGCATATATCATAGGCTGTGGGACTGGAAGGCAGCGCGATGCAGTGAAAAAAGTGGCAGAACAAAAGCATATATCATAGGCTGTGGGACTGGAAGGCAGCGCGATGCAGTGAAAAAAGTGGCAGAACAAAAGCATATATCATAGGCTGTGGGACTGGAAGGCAGCGCGATGCAGTGAAAAAAGTGGCAGAACAAAAGCATATATCATAGGCTGTGGGACTGGAAGGCAGCGCGATGCAGTGAAAAAAGATTATGCGTATTAAATGTAATGCAAATCAACCATCATCATCATAATAATAATAATAATGAGGACAATTTATATAGCGCCCATCCTACTATGTAGGCTACAGAGCGCTTTACACACAATTGAAATGAAATAAAAACATGAAACAAAAATCCAATAACATGAGCAAACAAAACAATAGGCCCTCCGGTCAGACTTCGTTTGGCCGGTAAAAATACACATAACAAACAGCAACAACAACTGCTGTGACTACTACTACTACTACTACTACTACTACTACTACTACTACTACTACTACTACTACTACTACTACTACTACTACTACTACTACTACTACTACTACTACTACTACTACTACTACTACTACTACTACTACTACTACTACTACTACTACTACTACTACTACTACTACTACTACTACCACCACCACTACTACTACTACCACCACTACTACTACTACTACTACTACTACTACTACTACTTATAATAGGCCTAATACAAGTATGCATTGTCACACAATTCGCAAGCATAAGATAACAGCACATATATATTCACAACAACATACACACATAAACAACACACACACAACCACCCGCGCATACACGCACGCACACACACACAGACACACACACACACACACACACACACACACACACACACACACACACACACACACACACACACACACACACACACACACACACACCATGCATACGTACACTCATATTGGGGCCTACATGAACGCATCACACGCATACACACAACACAAACATGCGCACGCTCACATACACCACACACACACATTCGCGCACGCACACATACACACACGCGCGCACACACACACACACACACACACACACACACACACACACACACACACACACACACACACACACACACACACACACACACACACACACACACACACACACACACAACTGGATATACTAACTTTTCAAGACAGACTTTTCCTCAAAAAGGCAATCTGCATGCATACTATTGTGAACGAAAATGCTCCCAAAAAGATAACAGATACACTTACGACAAACACAAGCAGACACACCCATTTACTCTCATTCCCTCGACCAAATAATAATCTATTCAAATCTAGTCTCCTCTATTCGGGTGGAGATTTATGGAACAAACTACCCTCCATTTTAAAAAACATGAAAAACAAGAACTACTTTAAGAAAAAAATGAAAATGTATCTCTTTAACAGGACATAATTGATAACTTTATTCCAATTATTTGAAATAATGGAAACGTAGCCTACATAATATATTTTGGTAAGTAAATGTGATGTTTTAAATGTTTCGTTGTTGATGTTGATGTATATATTGCACATAATATGCTATTCGCCCAGTCCCCATCCTTCTTCCTGTTTTTGTTGTTGGAATATTTGCTTGTTTCTTTAATTAATTGTTTACTTGTATATTTTCCTTTTCTTGTTGTTCGCGACTTTGGAATGTTTAGTTCTTTATTTTTTCTTTACATCATTTTTTTATGGATGGCTTGTTGAAAAAAAGCATGTTTTTGCTTATACAATGTTCCCATCTGGAAATAAAATGTTGACTTGACTTGACTTGACGACACAGAGAACACGTGATGACACACATACACATAACAAGATGGAC
>CM065705.1:1781262-1788762 GCA_017654935.2 Phymorhynchus buccinoides | reverse complement strand
GAGAGAGAGAGAGAGAGAAGAGAGAGAGAGAGAGAGAGAGAGAGAGAGAGAGAGAGAGAGAGAGAGAGAGAGAGAGAGAGAGAGAGAGAGAGACAGAGAGAGAGAGTGAACACACACAGAGCCAGACAGACAGAGAGACGAGAGAGAGAGAGAGAGAGAGAGAGAGAGAGAGAGAGAGAGAGAGAGAGAGAGAGAGAGAGAGAGAGAGAGAGAGAGAGAGAGAGATAAGGACCCGGAGAGACACAGAGAGAGAGGGTGGGGGGTGAGAGACAGAGAGAGAGGAGGGCAAAATCGAAATCAAAAATGGTTTATGCCACTGGTCCATAACAAGAAGGGGGGAGAGGGAGAGGGGTGAAAGAAATAGGTAGAGAGAGGGAGACAAAAAGACAGAGAGAGAGAGGGGGGAGAGCGAGAGAGAGAGAGAAAGAGAGAGAGAGAGAGAGAGAGAGAGAGAGAGAGAGAGAGAGAGAGAGAGAGAGAGAGAGAGAGAGAGAGAGAGAGAGATTGATAGGGCGAAAGAGAATGTGTGTGTGTGTGTGAGAGAGAAAGAGAGAGACAGAGACAGCGAGAGAGAGAAAGAGAGAGAGAGAGAGAGAGAGAGAGAGAGAGAGAGAGAGAGAGAGAGAGAGAGAGAGAGAGAGAGAGAGAGAGAGAGAGAGTGCAGAGAGAGATTTGATAGGGGAAAAAGACAGAGAGGGAGAGAGGGGGAAGGGGTGAAACAGACAGGCAGAGAGACAGACAGAGACTCTCAATGAACAAACAAGGTCTCAAGAAAAAGGACAGGACAAGCCTCAGGATTTAGCGAAGATAGACAGAGAGACAGAAGACAGACAGACAGCAATGGATGAACAAGGAACGGGCAGCCTTGGGTGCTGCTGGCTAGGACAGAGAGACAGAAGATAGACAGAAGATAGACAGAGAGACAGAAGATAGACAGACAGCAATGGGAAGGAACAAGGAACGGGCAGCCTTGGGTGCTGCTGGCTGGGACAGAGAGACAGAAGATAGACAGAGAGACAGAAGATAGACAGACAGCAATGGGAAGGAACAAGGAACGGGCAGCATTGGGTGCTGCTGGCGAGGACAGACAGACAGACAGAGGGTAATTCGACAAAGTAGGTCAAGAACGACAGAAGGTTCGGGTGGAAATAGACCCTAAATAGACCACTGATGTCGTTGTCTATTGGCCCTAAAGGGGTCGACCCACTGCGTACGATTCGATCCAAATGCGATCCGATTGTGACATTTTGTGAGGCATGATTATCGTGCAATATTACCGTCTAAATGAATCTGATGAAATCCTACTAGTTTTGCTCTCTATATTGCGTGTACACGAAGACAACTCACCTCTTCCGGCAATACCTCTGATTTCTTCCTTGTCCCGTTTCCTGCCTTAAAATGATGTCCCCCACATTGTGGGTGGGTGGGTGTGCGCGCATATGTGGGTGTGGGCGTGTGCGTGTGCGTGCGTGCGTGCGTGCGTGTTGTGGCTGTGTGCATGCTTGTGATAGTTGATATCGTAGTAGCTTATTTATGATTTTTGTATTTATTTAAACAATTGTGAAGCGCCGTGAGCTCAAGAGAGAAAGGGCACTCTATAAATGTTATTTATTATTATTATTATCTGATTGAATATCTGGGGTTTTTTTTGGTATCAGACACTTTTATTTGATTTGTGTTTTGGAGATCTTCAAGAATATACTGAAGGAAAATAGTTGGTTTTTTTTTAGAGGGAAGTATTTCACGAACATCGTGACTGGCAGACACCGTCACAATCGGATCGAATGGTATGTAGTGTGTCTGTCCCCTAACGGATTTGTCACTGGTAATATTACCATTTACACTGGCGTCTAGTGCTGCAGCCAAAGGGATCAGTTGACCTTCGGGGACCTTCCCCATGGCAGCTACCCTAAAAGTGCTTTTAGACAGAGAGTGTGGATGTACCCTGGGCAAATCGTTTCCACAATAAACAAAATGGAGACCGGCCCTCTGGAACAGCAACTGTGTAACCTTCTATCTGGGAGTCTGAGTGGGGAGAGACAGCTGTCTAACCTTCTATCTGGGAGTCTGAGTGGGGAGAGACAGCTGTCTAACCTTCTATCTGGGAGTCTGAGTGGGGAGAGACAGCTGTCTAACCTTCTATCGGGGAGTCTGAGTGGGGAGAGACAGCTGTCTAACCTTCTATCTGGGAGTCTGAGTGGGGAGAGACAGCTGTCTAACCTTCTATCTGGGAGTCTGAGTGGGGAGAGACAGCTGTCTAACCTTCTATCTGGGAGTCTGAGTGGGGAGAGACAGCTGTCTAACCTTCTATCTGGGAGTCTGAGTGGGGAGAGACAGCTGTCTAACCTTCTATCTGGAAGTCTGAGTGGGGAGAGACAGCTGTCTAACCTTCTATCTGGGAGTGGGGAGAGACAGCTGTCTAACCTTCTATCTGGAGTGAGTGGGAGAGACAGCTGTCTAACCTTCTATCTGGGAGTCTGAGTGGGGAGAGACAGCTGTCTAACCTTCTATCTGGGAGTCTGAGTGGGGAGAGACAGCTGTCTAACCTTCTATCTGGGAGTCTGAGTGGGGAGAGACAGCTGTCTAACCTTCTATCTGGAAGTCTGAGTGGGGAGAGACAGCTGTCTAACCTTCTATCTGGGAGTCTGAGTGGGGAGAGACAGCTGTCTAACCTTCTATCTGGGAGTCTGAGTGGGGAGAGACAGCTGTCTAACCTTCTATCTGGGAGTCTGAGTGGGGAGCCACAGCTGTCTAACCTTCTATCTGGGAGTCTGAGTGGGGAGAGACAGCTGTCTAACCTTCTATCTGGGAGTCTGAGTGGGGAGAGACAGCTGTCTAACCTTCTATCTGGGAGTCTGAGTGGGGAGAGACAGCTGTCTAACCTTCTGGGAGTCTGAGTGGGGAGCCACAGCTGTCTAACCTTCTATCTGGGAGTCTGAGTGGGGAGAGACAGCTGTCTAACCTTCTATCTGGGTGTCTGAGTGGGGAGAGACAGCTGTCTAACCTTCTATCTGGGAGTCTGAGTGGGGAGCCACAGCTGTCTAACCTTCTATCTGGGAGTCTGAGTCTGAGTGGGGAGAGACAGCTGTCTAACCTTCTATCTGGGAGTCTGAGTGGGGAGAGACAGCTGTCTAACCTTCTATCTGGGTGTCTGATTGGGGAGAGACAGCTGTCTAACCTTCTATCTGGGTGTCTGATTGGGGAGAGACAGCTGTCTAACCTTCTATCTGGGAGTCTGATTGGGGAGAGACAGCTGTCTAACCTTCTATCTGGGAGTCTGAGTGGGGAGAGACAGCTGTCTAACCTTCTATCTGGGAGTCTGAGTGGGGAGAGACAGCTGTCTAACCTTCTATCTGGGAGTCTGATTGGGGAGAGACAGCTGTCTAACCTTCTATCTGGAAGTCTGAGTGGGGAGAGACAGCTGTCTAACCTTCTATCTGGGAGTCTGAGTGGGGAGCCACAGCTGTCTAACCTTCTATCTGGAAGTCTGAGTGGGGAGAGACAGCTGTCTAACCTTCTATCTGGGAGTCTGAGTGGGGAGAGACAGCTGTCTAACCTTCTATCTGGAAGTCTGAGTGGGGAGAGACAGCTGTCTAACCTTCTATCTGGGAGTCTGAGTGGGGAGAGACAGCTGTCTAACCTTCTATCTGGAAGTCTGATTGGGGAGAGACAGCTGTCTAACCTTCTATCTGGAAGTCTGAGTGGGGAGAGACAGCTGTCTAACCTTCTATCTGGGAGTCTGAGTGGGGAGAGACAGCTGTCTAACCTTCTATCTGGAAGTCTGAGAGACAGCTGTCTAACCTTCTATCTGGGGAGAGACAGCTGTCTAACCTTCTATCTGGGTGTCTGAGTGGGGAGAGACAGCTGTCTAACCTTCTATCTGGGAGTCTGAGTGGGGAGCCACAGCTGTCTAACCTTCTATCTGGGAGTCTGAGTGGGGAGCCACAGCTGTCTAACCTATCTGGGAGTCTGAGAGAGACAGCTGTCTAACCTTCTATCTGGGAGTCTGATTGGGGAGAGACAGCTGTCTAACCTTCTATCTGGAAGTCTGAGTGGGGAGAGACAGCTGTCTAACCTTCTATCTGGGAGTCTGATTGGGGAGAGACAGCTGTCTAACCTTCTATCTGGGAGTCTGATTGGGGAGAGACAGCTGTCTAACCTTCTATCTGGGTGTCTGAGTGGGGAGAGACAGCTGTCTAACCTTCTATCTGGGAGTCTGAGAGAGACAGCTGTCTAACCTTCTATCTGGAAGTCTGAGTGGGGAGAGACAGCTGTCTAACCTTCTATCTGGAAGTCTGAGTGGGGAGAGACAGCTGTCTAACCTTCTATCTGGGAGTCTGAGTGGGGAGCCACAGCTGTCTAACCTTCTATCTGGGAGTATGAGTGGGGAGAGACAGCTGTCTAACCTTCTATCTGGGAGTCTGAGTGGGGAGCCACAGCTGTCTAACCTATCTGGGAGTCTGAGTGGGGAGAGACAGCTGTCTAACCTTCTATCTGGGAGTCTGAGTGGGGAGAGACAGCCGTCTAACCTTCTATCTGGGAGTCTGAGTGGGGAGAGACAGCTGTTCTATCTGGGAGTCTGATTGAGGAGAGACAGCTGTCTAACCTTCTATCTGGGAGTCTGAGTGAGCCACAGCTGGGGAGAGTGGGGAGAGACAGCCGTCTAACCTTCTATCTGGGAGTCTGAGTGGGGAGAGACAGCTGTCTAACCTTCTATCTGGGAGTCTGATTGGGGAGAGACAGCTGTCTAACCTTCTATCTGGGAGTCTGATTGGGGAGAGACAGCTGTCTAACCTTCTATCTGGGAGTCTGAGTGGGGAGAGACAGCTGTCTAACCTTCTATCTGGGAGTTTGAGTGGGGAGAGACAGCTGTCTAACCTTCTATCTGGGAGTTTGAGTGGGGAGAGACAGCTGTCTAACCTTCTATCTGGGAGTTTGAGTGGGGAGAGACAGACTGGCAGACACGTGAGACCTTGACATTCAGGCATGTGTGTGTCACGAAATCCCCCGCTCAATCTTGATCAGAGATCGGGAGAGGGAAAGCGTGAACCCCGAGGAGAGTCTCGCACGCCCAAACAGACAAACTCACAGGAGAAGGCACACACGCACACCCGAAATACAATACAAAACAAGACTATTTATTATAATCAAGCAGACACACACTTACACAATTCAATACATTCAACGTTTAACAAATTATTTACATATTATTCATGGCATTCAAAAGGTTTAGCCCACAGAGAAAATAACTAAAGCCGGTAACTAAACCAATTAACCAAAGGAGTGTTTAAATGGAGAAACACAAGGCCGAAGAGGAGAAGATCTGCAAAACTGAAGGGTGGAAGAAACAGCAAAGCGTCCAAAGTTCGATGTGAGAAAACAAAGACAGAAGATACAGCAGAGCGTCCAAAGTTTGATGAGAAAATAAAGACAGAAGATGCAGCAGAGAAGAACGGTGAAGACTGCTGATGCCCACCCGAGGGCAAACCGACAGCAGTCGAGACGAGGATCAGCAGCGGGAATCGCCCTCAGCTCTCAAGCCAGAGCTAGACGCAAGCGGGCACAGGGTCAGGAACCAGGCCGGACGCAGGCGGACAGCTTGCCGCACGCTCGGCGAAAGAAGCCAAAATAAAGGCGCCCACGGCAACAAGGACACCAGCGGCAACCAGGGCACCAGCGGCAACAAGGACACCAGCGGCAACCAGGGCACCAGCGGCAACCAGGGCACCAGTGGCAACAACAGCAACAAGGACTGTGGGATAAAACAAAACAAAACAAAACCTTGTTTTGAACACCTAGGACAACAACAATTTTGTATTTCCTAAAACAAAACAGTCTCCCCACCAGTTTCCTCAGTGGTGTAAACCCACACACCCTTTTTAAACTTGGTTCTCTCCAAGAACCCCAAAATACTGACAAACAATATATTTTTCAATCCTTTACATTCATAGCTCTGTCTAGGGGTATAATTTCATTCAAAGTGTAACTAAAAAGTTGCAGTCTTTTGGAAAAACAAGGCTTCTATATTATTAGTAAATTCCAGTCATTTCAAATACAAGCCTTGATAGTTAGATTCTCTTGAAAGCATTACATTAAATTCCGTCCAAAAACTAATACATTTTCATCTCTTCCAGAAGGTGGGTGAACTATAGGCATGAAATGAATTTCCCCAAAATAACATTCGCAATGTACGACAAAAATGTCAAAAACATTAAAGCACTAATACCACTTCCTCTCAAAATGAAAGGAAGAATGGGAATGAACGCTTGGTAAGGCACGTAACTGCATTTCTAAAAGCGCCAATGGAATAACAAACTTATTCCCTATCATAGCTAGGATAATGGCCGATAGAACACATAGGCCGCGAGGCGCACTGTTTCTGAAACCGCAAACGCACCTAAGCAAATGCCTAAGTTAAGCTCCTTATCCACGATGCCAATTACCTAAAGCTATGATTCTAAATTAAACATGAACTGAACAATTTCGCACAGAAATCGCCCAACAAGCATTATAACGCCTCCTAAATATGCAATAACCGAACCGCATACATGCCATACAGTAAACAACTCTTAGATAAGGTGAAGCAACCAGCGAAACTATTCTGGTCCTCGGGGAGGAACACACTAAAACTGGATTATCTCCCTTAATTGCGTGCGCGCGCGCGCATTTGGCTCTACAAATCTTGCCAGTTGAAATACACGTTCCGCACCGAAAAACGAGCTGTCTGGCTTAAGCTCAAAAGCAAATAAACATATTGATTAAAAAATGAGTGCCGAACTTTGGGCAACGAATTCTACGACCGGAAAAACCTATGCAATGGACTAGCAATGACCCAGCCAGCCACGCTCTACATAATATAATTCTAAAAGCAAGAAAATCATAAAAAATGAAACCAAAAAGAAGACACACAAATATACATGTTAGAAAACCTACAACTAGCTAGTTTACAATATTACGCGCGAGTTGTACGACTTTACACGAGATTAATACTAGTGTATGTAGCTACTGACCAAATTCCTCGTGGTAAAAACGAAAGGTGTTGGAACCCTCTCCGTCGCGGTTCTGGTCTCAGGCCAAGGCAAGCGCGGACGGGAAAAGGTGGTGAAAGGGAAAAACCAGCCACAGCCTTCTCGTGGACTCCCTCAGAATGCCGGTCGGGGTGTTGGGGAGAAAGGAGGGTCGATGAAGAACAAAACAGAAGGGATGAGGGTGACGATGAAGAAATGGATGAATTCAGCCGAAGTTCAACAACTTCGCCAACTCTCACGCCTAGGTTCCGTGAAGAGTTGAAAAACGTAGTCTTGGATCCAACAGGGACGAGGCCCTCAACCACACCCCAGCGCAGAATGGCCGTAGGTGGACACGATGAAAACGATGAGAAGGTGAAGGGGTGATGACAAACTGAAGACAAAATGAAGAATGACCACTTGGCCTGTCAATTTCTGAACTGATTGAGAGCTGAGTTCGAGGTCTCGCGAGAGGTCAGAGCCACATTCGGGT
>CM065705.1:1771262-1776262 GCA_017654935.2 Phymorhynchus buccinoides | reverse complement strand
TAGCACTGCTTGATGTTGAGTTGGCTGCAGTCATCACAGGTCTTTCTGTTTATCCCACATCCCACATAGTCTTTCTGTTTCTCCCACTAGCTTTGATGTTGAGTTGGCTGCAGTCGTCACAGTCTTTCTGTTTCTTTCTGTTGAGTTGGCTCAGTCCACATAGCACTGCACTTTGAGTTGGCTGATGTTGAGTTGAGCTGCAGTCGTCACAGGTCTTTCTGTTTCTCCCACATAGCACTGCTTGATGTTGAGTTGGCTGCAGTCGTCACAGGTCTTTCTGTTTATCCCACATAGCACTGCTTGATGTTGAGTTGGCTGCAGTCGTCACAGGTCTTTCTGTTTATCCCACATAGAACTGCTTGATGTTGAGTTGGCTGCAGTCATCACAGGTCTTTCTGTTTATCCCACCTAGCACTGCTTGATGTTGAGTTGGCTGCAGTCGTCACGCGTCTTTCTGTTTCTCTCACATAGCACTGCCTGATGTTGAGTTGGCTGCAGTCGTCACGCGTCTTTCTGTTTCTCTCACATAGCACTGCTTGATGTTGAGTTGGCTGCAGTCGTCACGCGTCTTTCTGTTTCTCTCACATAGCACTGCTTGATGTTGAGTTGGCTGCAGTCGTCACGCGTCTTTCTGTTTCTCTCACATAGCACTGCCTGATGTTGAGTTGGCTGCAGTCGTCAAAGTCTATGCGTTACACAACACTGGAATGGTCTAGTTTGTACATTTTGTCGTTGTGGGCGACACGCATGCTGCGGATGGTGTTGCAGGGTTTGGAGTGAACGACGACTCCATTCTTGCGGATCTTGCGGCTCAGAGCCTCTGTGACTCCACGGACATAGGGGATGGTAACATGTCCGCGGCGTGGTGTGGTCTGCTCACAGGACGGGTGAGGAGAGATCTTCTTACTCCCAGGTACTTTCCAGGCCCATCTGGTGTAGCCTGAGATGCTGAGGACTTCTTTGCGGTGTTGTTCCTCTTCAGCCAGAGCTTCGTCAATGGAGCAGATGGTCTTGGCTCTGTGGCGGAGAGTGCGGATGACCCCCAGTTTGTGCTCCAGAGGCTGGTGACTGTCAAACTGGAGGTACTGGTCCGTGTGGGGTGACTTGCGATACAGGCTGAAGGAGCGGCTGGTGACTGTCAAACTGGAGGTACTGGTCCGTGTGGGGTGACTTGCTTTACACGCTGAAGGAGAGGCTGGTGACTGTCAAACTGGAGGTACTGGTCCGTGTGGGGTGACTTGCTTTACACGCTGAAGGAGAGGCTGGTGACTGTCAAACTGGAGGTACTGGTCCGTGAGGGGTGATTGGTCTTACACGCTGAAGGAGAGGCTGGTGACTATCAAACTGGAGGTGCTGGTCCGTGAGGGGTGACTTGCTTTACACGCTGAAGGAGAGGCTGGTGACTGTCAAACTGGAGGTACTGGTCCGTGTGGGGTGACGTGCGATACAGGCTGAAGGAGAGGCTGGTGACTATCACACTGGAGGTACTGGTCCGTGTGGGGTGACGTGCGATACAGGCTGAAGGAGAGGCTGGTGACTGTCACACTGGAGGTACTGGTCCGTGTGGGGTGACTTGCTTTACACGCTGAAGGAGAGGCTGTCCCCGTATCTCGTTATCAGAGTGTCCAGCATGGCAATGCTGCCTTCATGTTCGACCTAGACACATACCTACTTGCATAGTCACCTATCTAAATACCTCTTCGTTCGAAAAGCCACAGTGATGGAGCTTCTGAACAAATGAACGCTTATCTTTCTTAAAGACCATATTTTCTTCCCAACAGAATTATATTTGGAAAAGGAATTAGGTCAGCTACTAAGCATAGCCTAATGCAGTAATTTCTTGTCTATTATAAATGAGAACACAGACAGTTATATCTGGTCAAATTACCACTTTTGCGAAGCCACATTAAAAAAAAAGTTTGTATGAAAAGATTATACTCGTCGCTTTAGAAGACCACGAGCAAGACATTATTACTTATCGAAGACGTTCTTAAATACACCCTGACTGCAATAACATCTAGTCTGTATAAGAATACAGGGCATAATTGTACCCCACTACATTAAATACTGATGATCATCTTTCTTTTCACTCCTATAGACGCATTATTATACCTAGCGAAGGAGTTTGTACCATAATTTTGTCGACAATTATTTTGTCGACAATTATTTTGTCAGAAAAGTTTTCTTCATAGAGCCAGAGTAACGTTAAGGTTTGTCATGTAATTTCCTCTCGAAATGAAAGAGTGCATCTTTCGTCTCGGTCAGGACTGAAGGACTGTGTCGTCTATTACGGTGTTGCTAAGAAACGTTAAAGAAAAACATGAAAATAATGGTTCACAAATCTACAGTCTGGAAGCAAGTGAAGAAGACTTATTAGTAGGGCCTACCCTTAGGAGGCACATCTCGCTAGTATGGTAAGGGCCCCAAATGTCCGGACGCAAAATAAATATGTCAAAACCATCAAAATGCATAACCGCGACACAAATGTCAAAAATTACACTGAATACATTTGGCTAAAAATATTAAAGATTTGTTTAATAGGGAATGCAATTGTCTATATTGTGGTCGATTTCCGTCTTATAATCTCCAAGAAAGCAAAAGTTATTTGACTTTATAAAAAATAAACAAAGCTGTCCAACATTAGGCACCCTGGGGTCCAAAGTCCGGACAGTGACACCTACCCCTGGAAAGATTAAAATTAAAGCAAATCAACGACCAGTTGATCAGCCAGAAGCACTAAGAAATGGAGAAGACGTTCAATCACCGCACTGTCATATTTTTGCTTAGAAAAGCATTCTTATTCTTTCCAAACAAAAGATTAAAAAACAAAATTACATAAAATTAATTTTGCCTCATTTAGTGTTAGAAGCTTGCATTTGAAAAAATATGAACAGTTGTCGCTAGAAGCCTTTCTAAGCCTTGAGTTTTGACTCATGAACTCATATTATATCGCTGCATTATTATAAGGCATCCTTTGGCCATAGTACTTCGCCAGGAGCCGTCCGACGTTTGGGTCCCTTCCCTTATAGCATGGCTGCGATCTAGTCCAAGCAAAGTGCCACTGCTAGCAACTCAGTGTGGACAACAACAACAACAACATACAGTATTTATACGGCGCTGAATCTTGATAGAAATCAAATCAAAGCGCACATACACGTTAGCATTCAAAGCGCATTCAAACACAAACGCAATACAAAGCGAACACACACGGATAACATAAATGGAATATAGCAGAAACAGACCTAATGGCAAGAGAGAGAAGAGAAAGAGAGAGGAGCTTTAATGACGGGGGAACAGGTGGGTTTTGAGGTTAGCTTTGAAAGCAGAGAGAGTCGGTCGCTGACGGAGGGAGAGAGGAAGTTTGTTCCAGGAGGTCGGTCCTGAGACAGCAACAGAGCGCCGACCAACAGTTGAAAGCTTATACCTAGGGATCTGGAGAGAAAGAGGGTCAGAAACTGAACGTAAAGTGCGAGCTGGCGTATATATGGAAATATTGTCGCAGAGGTAAGATGGAGCAGCTTTATGAATAGATTTATAGCAAAGTGTGTTTAATTTATACTCAATTCTGTCTGCGACAGGAAGCCAGTGACCCCCCCCCCCCCCCCCCTCTATTCCAGCTTTTACGCGGTTGCCCTGTGTCTGTTTCCACTTCCATCGTCCTCTGAAATCATTCCCACTATTTATCTCTGCAACACGTTAGATATTTGTGCATTGTGGCTGTTGTTGTTGTTGTTGTTGTGGCTGTTTCCACTTGTTGTCGTCCTCTTGTTGTTGTCATTGTGGCTGTTGTTGTTGTTGTTGTTGTTGTTTTTGTTGTTGTTGTTGTTGTTGTTGTTGTGGCTGTTGTTGTTGTTGTTGTTGTTGTATTTGTCTTGTTGCAACACTGTTGTTGTTGTTTTGTTGTGGCTGTTGTTGTTGTTGTTGTTGTTGTTGTGTTGTTGTTGTTGTTGTTGTTGTTGTTGTTGTTGTTGTGTTGTTGTTGTTGTTGTTGTCGTACCCTGGCTAAAAAAAAACCTCCAGGGATCATCCCAACAACCGAAGCCCTTGAACACTATGGTACAAATGTACCAGCTAGGGATGAGAACATTACGTGTGTGACCGTTTTTGATTACCGAGCCGCGTACGCAGCCACATTCCGACTTAAGAGGCTTTCCGACACTGATTATGTTATGCTAGGAGATTGTCATGGCTAAAAACAAACCCCGCATAGCTATGCAGAACATAACAACATGTCCATGTAGCCTTGGTGTTCTAGCCTATGTCAGTTGGTCTGACGCAGCCTTAATTTAAGCCAAAGCGATTTCGGCTTGTAAAAACGAACTTTGCAGTTGATGGTCTCAATAGCGATGGGTGAGATAAATATCAGTAATTGTACTGCAGAATCCAAATCAATAGGCTCCCATAGCCCCGCACACCAAAGGAAGTCATTGGACTGAACTTGCTATCAAATCAATAGGCTTCCATAGCCCCGCACACCAAAGGAAGTCATTGGACTGAACTTGCTATCAAATCAATAGGCTTCCATAGCCCCGCACACCAAAGGAAGTCATTGGACTGAACTTGCTATCAAATCAATAGGCTTCCATAGCCCCGCACACCAAAGGAAGTCATTGGACTGAACTTGCTATCAAATCAATAGGCTTCCATAGCCCCGCACACCAAAGGAAGTCATTGGACTGAACTTGCTATCAAATCAATAGGCTTCCATAGCCCCGCACACCAAAGGAAGTCATTGGACTGAACTTGCTACTGAACTTGGCATCCCCCGTGAGGATCTAGGGCCTACCGGGGGCTCCTGCAGAACAAAATGGTACCCCTCACTTCCAGAATGGCTGTGCTGACAGCTTCCTCTAATCCATTGCTAGCTTTTACTCTTTCATTTACAGTGATGCACCAATTTGATGGCCCGTTCTCTTCCTTTCTCCCCTAGAAATTATTCTTCTGACCTCTTCTTCTTCTTCTTCTTCTTCTTCTTCTTCTTCTTCTTCTTCTTCTTCTTC
>CM065705.1:1763762-1768762 GCA_017654935.2 Phymorhynchus buccinoides | reverse complement strand
AATTCGTTCAATTGATTTTTCCTCCTGTATATTAATTCATTATTTGATACGAACAATTTGCTTAGGACAAATATCATAGCCTTCTGGTTCGGCTGAATAACCTTTGAGAAAGTGCTTAACACCCATACACACATTTCATGTCCCTTGCGTCGCTCGAGTCGAAAGATACATGAAACATTAGCTTCTCTAGGAATAAAGTTGTGCATAAACAGAATAGGTACGCCTATGCCTGCTTTGCAAATGTGAATGACAAATGTTATAGATTTCTTTATCTCCCCTACTTTCCCAACGTGAATTACATCTTCTATAGTTCTGTATTTACAATACTTTCCAAATGTGAATGATGTGTCCTATATTGCTCTATCTCCCCTACTTTCCCAACGTGAATTACATCTTCTATATTTCTGTATTTACACTACTTTCCAAATGTGAATGATGTGTCCTATATTTCTTTATCTCCCCTACTTTCGCAATGGAATGGTTCGTTAACAATTCATTATCAAATACTCTTATAGAAAAAAAGTGCAGTAAAACACAAAATCAAAGTGTCATGTTTCAGTAAAATATTTGTGATAATTTTTACTTTACTAAACCAAAAGTATGCAGATTAAATAATAAAAAAACATATAGTGTTATATGAATGAACTAACAGGATTTCTCCCTGCTCTGACTTATCGATCTTTTACTGCTGTTGTTTTTGTGCTTTGGTTGTTTTTTTACGTACGTAAAGCGCACGGGTCAGACTTGCCTTGGGTCCCCATTTGAAGAACTTCTAAGGTTAAGGTTCAAGCAATACCATCAATGTGGGACGACATCCAAAGTCCATCAGGGTTTTAGGGAGGGACCAGGCTTTCAGTGGGTCAGGTCAGAAAACACATTGTTTCAAAGAACAAACACAGGAACATGTTCTGAATGGGACGGGCATTTGTTTTGCATGTTAATCACCAACAAAGGCAGTTCTAGCAACACACCGGTTTGTGGGAACAAAACACAAACACATCGGGTACGGTGTTCATGGGTGCTTCTTAAACATTTAACACCGGTAATAGCATGTCATTTAGCGTAAACAATCAATCGTTGTGGCAGTTTCTCCTAATTTACACGTTACGACCCGTGTTTACTGTTTAAGAAGCATTCGTGATTACCAAATCAGACGTCTGTATGTCAAGCTGTTGATGAGAAAATGGAACCAACAAGTTTGGGAACAATTTGCGTAGCAGAAGGAAAGGGTACGTTTAAGAAAAAAACATATGTAAGTCAACAAGTTAACAGTAAATCTGCGTAGCATTTGGCTTCGTAAAACAGATTGAAATATTAGGAAAACAAAGGAACAAACAACAACACGGAAACACTCAGCAGATACGAACTAGAGACAAAAACACAAATCTGGGGCCAGTTTCACAAGGGCTAACGTTTCGTCGCGCTCGCTCAAATCGGCAAAAACGGTTTAAGAAACATCCTTCGTTTGCCGATAGTTCGCATGGCGTTTTACTCTCAGTCGAAAGGTGACAAGCGGCGAACTATCCGGAACTAGTAGGGGGTGAATACGGTTCTTGTTGTTGATTGGTCCATTACAGTTTGTTTAAAATATAAAAAAAATTGACCAATCAGACAAGAGCTTGTAATATTCTTCCGCAAACGCTTTCTAAAGTGTTTCTTAGGCCCCGTGTGCCGTGAACGTTATTTGCGCGGCGACCGTTATCTAGAGAAACTCGCCCCTGGATATAAATGTTTAAGACTGTTTGCAAAGACCATTATTTTAGTATCGAATATACATCTAACCTTCTTCTGTCTAAAAACAAAAAGTTTACGAAGTCTTAACTTGTGAAGAACACTTCTATAACATGCGTTCAATTGATTCTCCACAAAAACAGAAAACCGACCTCAAATCTTCACATGAAAAGTAGATTTGTTGTCGTTTCTTCATTTTGGTCGTTGCGAATGGCAAAAGAAGGAAATTAGGAAAGCTTGGAATTATTTATTCAGGCAACTCGGCATAGGTGGTGAACACAAAACGGGAATTTACCCAAAAGGAAAAACGAAACTGCACTGCCCTAATATTTTATGAAGTAAAACAAAGTTATTTTTCTTGTACGGTTTGTGATTTCTTTTTGTTTTCAAAATGCAAGTCAACAATACAAGTAGAACATAGTTTGCATTACCGCACCATTGTTCAAATGAAACAGAAAAGAACCGCCCACAAAAACAATGTCCCACTGCAACAAAGTCATTTTTGCCACAAAACGTTATCAAGTCAGACATCTTGCCTTTTCTGCGATTCTTGACGCAACAGTCAGCGGGCATGGGGAAGGGAGGGGGGGGGAGGGAGGAGGGGGAGGAGGGGAAGAAGGAAGGGGAATTTTTAAAAAAAAACCAGAGGGGGAGAAGGGGAGGGAGTAGGAAGGGGAAGAGGGGAAGAGCTTGATGCAGAGTGGTAGTTACACAACTCTGGGAAATCCTCTGACTGAAGCGGCCGACCACACCGCATACGACTCCATCCAACTGCGATCCGATTATGACGATGTCTGTGAGGCAAGCTTCGCGTGAAATACTTCTGTCTAAAAATAACTCTACCATTTTCGTTCACTGTGCTCATGTAGACCGCAATACACGAATCACATCAAACGTCTGATACAAAAATACGGATATTTCATCAGATTTATTTATAGGGGACTACAAATAGAGTGAACATAACTTGCAGGATTTCATCAGATTGATTTATACAGCAGAATTTGTCGAGAATCATGCCTCACAAAAATCAAAATCGGATCGCATTGTTATCGAATCGTATGCAGTGTTGCTGGCCCTTTAAAGTCTGGAAGGTACTATTTCGGGTGAAAGCCAGAAGGTATTATCATAATAGAATACAGAGGGGTATTATGTTTTCTGGCTTTGACCATAGGAAAACGATAGTTCTTCTTGGCATATAAAGGCCTAGCCACACTGCATATGATTCGATTAACCACGATACGATTTTGATATGTGAGGCATGATTGACATGAAATTCTACGGTCTGAATAAATCTGATGAAATCCTGCTAGTTGTGTTCACTATATTTGTAGTCTCCCGTACACGAATCTGATAAAATATTTTATGTTGGTGTCGGACATTTGATGTGATTCGTGTGTTGCGGTCGACATGAGTATAGTGAACGAAAATAGTAGTGTTATTTTTAGACAGAAGTATTTCACGTGAATCATGACTGACAGACATCGTCACAATCGCATCGCATTGGGGTCAAATGGTATGCAGTGTGGCTGGGCCTTAACCTAGAAAGTACACAGTCAGAGAAGTCCGGTTGGCGTCCATGAAGATGTTCCAGAGTTCGCTACCTTCCACCCCCCCACACACACATAGAGTAGGATAGAGACAAGATAGAGGGCATGGACACAGAGACAGAGCCACGTTGGGAGTCGCTACCTTCCACCCCCCCACACACACATAGTAGGATAGCAGTGTGGCATGGGCCTTAACCTTCCAGAAAGTACACAGTCAGAGAAGTCCGGTTGGCGTCCATGAAGATGTTCCAGAGTTCGCTACCTTCCACCCCCCCACACACATAGAGTAGGATAGAGACAAGATAGAGGGCATGGACACAGAGACAGAGCCACGTTGTTCCAGAGTTCGCTACCTTCCACCCCCCCACACACACATAGAGTAGGATAGAGACAAGATAGAGGGCATGGACACAGAGACAGAGCCACGTTGTTCCAGAGTTCGCTACCTTCCACCCCCCCACACACACATAGAGTAGGATAGAGACAAGATAGAGGGCATGGACACAGAGACAGAGCCACGTTGAGCACGGTATAAAAACGGTAGAAACAGCCATCCAATACGCACACCATGACAATAGGGCTAGAGACACAAGTTTGTTGTTGTTGAATTTGTTTTACCCGCAAGAGAAGATAATTCACCATAGGAAAGAAGATTTCTTTGCCGTTCTTTCCCTCAATGAATGATCGTCTCTACGGTGTCAATATCCACCAACAAGCATAGTAGGGCATAGAATATCTGGTAATAGTTGGTTTTTTTAGGAACTCTACACATTTTCATATATACATTTAAAATCTATATTATTGTTGTTACACATTTAACATTTATAATTTTATATACAGCAAGAAACCCATTAACCAACCAAAACAATCCTCAAAGAATTCAAAGAATAAAACACATAAACACGGACAACAATGGAACATTCCTACGGTAAACTGTGTGAAACATCCATACACCATTGTACAAACGAGAATCTATGTATCAACAATCAAATTGGCATACCGTCTCTTACATCGTCCGTGCACTTAAGGGTCTGATCCATACGTCCACTTTTAGTCGCACGACTACAAGACTGTGACGACACACGTGACGCATGATTCTGGTGAAATACTACTGTATTCATTTATTATTGTAAGCGCTTAGTTTTTTTTTAAAGATTAGGCGCTTTAAATGTTAATTATTATTATTATTATTATTATTATTATTATTATTACTGTCTCGTATTGGCACTATAAGGCTGTGTCAGACCAACTGACATAAGCTAGAACACCAAGGCTACATCACAATGTTGTTATGTTCTGCATAGTTATGTGGGGATTGTCTTTAGCCATGACAAGCTCCTAGCATAACATCACCAGTCCCAAATCCTCCGAAGTCGGAGCGTGGCTGCCTACGTGGCGGGGTAATCAAAAACGGTCACACACGTAAATTAAATGTTCTCATCCCTGGCTGGTGCATTTGTACCGTAGTGTTCAAGTGCTTCGGCTGTTGGGATGATCCCTGGAGTCTTTAAGCCAGGGAACGACAACAACAACAACAACAAATACTATTGTCTGAACGACCCTGACGAAAGCCTGCTATCCACTACATTCATGTAGGCCCTTATACTGGAATCTAACCAAACGCCTGATACTGACCATATTTCATCAGATTTATGTATGGAGTTACTACAGATATAGTGAAGGAAACTGGTAGGATTAAAGCAGATTCATGTAGACAGTAGT
>CM065705.1:1736262-1741262 GCA_017654935.2 Phymorhynchus buccinoides | reverse complement strand
CCACCCTTCTCTGTGTGCCATAGTTGTTTCTTATAGTCAGTCGAGTGGACAACATCTCTCTCTCTCTCTCTCTGTCTCCTCTCCCTCCCCCCCCCTCCCCCCCTCTCTCTCTCTCATCCACCTTTCCAGCTCTAACCAACTCTTAGAAAGCTCAGTGAATCAGCAGACCATTCTCTCTCTCTCAGTCCCTCCTCCTCCCTCTCCTCTGCTCTCTCTCCTCCTTCTCTCCATCTGTTCAAACTGTATCTCCTCTCTTGGCACCTCCGTCTATCCACCAATCCCTTGTCTACTTGTTCCCTCCTTCTCTCCATCTGTTCAAACTCTATCTCCTGATGTTGGCACCTCCGTCTATCCACTAATCCATTGTCTACTCTGTTCCCTCCTTCTCTCCATCTGTTCAAACTGTATCCCCTGATGTTGGCACCTCCGTCTATCCACTAATCCATTGTCTACTTGTTCCCTCCTTCTCTCCATCTGTTCAAACTGTATCCCCTGATGTTGGCACCTCCGTCTATCCACTCAATCCCTTGTCTACTTGTTCCCTCCTTCTCTCCATCTGTTCAAACTGTATCTCCTGATGTTGGCACCTCCGTCTATCCACTAATCCCTTGTCTACTTGTTCCCTCCCTCTCTCCATCTGTTCAAACTGTATCTCCTGATGTTGGCACCTCCGTCTATCCACTAATCCCTTGTCTACTTGTTCCCTCCTTCTCTCCATCTGTTCAAACTGTATCCCCTGATGTTGGCACCTCCGTCTATCCACTAATCCCTTGTCTACTTGTTCCCTCCTTCTCTCCATCTGTTCAAACTGTATCCCCTGATGTTGGCACCTCCGTCTATCCACTAATCCATTGTCTACTTGTTCCCTCCTTCTCTCCATCTGTTCAAACTGTATCCCCTGATGTTGGCACCTCCGTCTATCCACTAATCCCTTGTCTACTTGTTCCCTCCTTCTCTCCATCTGTTCAAACTGTATCTCCTGATGTTGGCACCTCCGTCTATCCACTAATCCCTTGTCTACTTGTTCCCTCCTTCTCTCCATCTGTTCAAACTGTATCTCCTGATGTTGGCACCTCCGTCTATCCACTAATCCCTTGTCTACTTGTTCCCTCCTTCTCTCCATCTGTTCAAACTGTATCCCCTGATGTTGGCACCTCCGTCTATCCACTAATCCATTGTCTACTTGTTCCCTCCTTCTCTCCATCTGTTCAAACTGTATCCCCTGATGTTGGCACCTCCGTCTATCCACTAATCCATTGTCTACTTGTTCCCTCCTTCTCTCCATCTGTTCAAACTGTATCCCCTGATGTTGGTACCTCCGTCTATCCACTAATCCATTGTCTACACTGTTCCCTCCTTCTCTCCATCTGTTCAAACTGTATCCCCTGATGTTGGCACCTCCGTCTATCCACTAATCCATTGTCTACTTGTTCCCTCCTTCTCTCCATCTGTTCAAACTGTATCCCCTGATGTTGGCACCTCCGTCTATCCACTAATCCATTGTCTACGTGTTCCCTCCTTCTCTCCATCTGTTCAAACTGTATCCCCTGATGTTGGCACCTCCGTCTATCCACTAATCCATTGTCTACTTGTTCCCTCCTTCTCTCCATCTGTTCAAACTGTATCTCCTGATGTTGGCACCTCCGTCTATCCACCAATCCCTTGTCTACTTGTTCCCTCCTTCTCTCCATCTGTTCAAACTGTATCCCCTGATGTTGGCACCTCCGTCTATCCACTAATCCATTGTCTACTTGTTCCCTCCTTCTCTCCATCTGTTCAAACTGTATCTCCTGATGTTGGCACCTCCGTCTATCCACTAATCCATTGTCTACTTGTTCCCTCCCTCTCTCCATCTGTTCAAACTGTATCTCCTGATGCTGGCACCTCCGTCTATCCACTAATCCATTGTCTACTTGTTCCCTCCTTCTCTCCATCTGTTCAAACTGTATCCCCTGATGTTGGCACCTCCGTCTATCCACTAATCCATTGTCTACTTGTTCCCTCCTTCTCTCCATCTGTTCAAACTGTATCTGTGATGTTGGCACCTCCGTCTGTCCACTGATGTCCTTGTCTACGTGTTCGCTCTTTCTCTTTGCCGCTATTCAACTTTGTTACTGTGTGTGTGTGCATGTGTGTGTGTGTGTGTGTGTGTGTGTGTGTGTGTGTGTGTGTGTGTGTGTGTGTGTGTGCGTGTGTGTGTGTGTGTTGTGTGTGTGCGTGTGTATGTGTGTGTGCGTGTGTGTGTGTGTGTGATTATGTGTGTGTGTGTGTGTGGCATGTGTGTGTGTGTGTGCGCGCGCATATGTGTACGTGTGTGTGTGTGTGTGTGTGTGTGTGTGTGTGTGTGTGTGTGTGTGTGTGTGTGTGTGTGTGTGTGTGTGTGTGTGTGTGTGTGTGTGTGTGTGTGTGTGTGTGTGTGTGTGTGTGCGCGTGTGTGTTATGTGTGTGTGTGTGTGTGCATGCGTGCGTGCGTGCGTGTGTGTGCGTGCACATATGTGTGTGTGTGTGTATATATATTGTATGTGTGTGCGTATATATATATATATATATATATATATGTATATATATGTGTGTGCGTGTGTGTGTGTGCGCGATGTGTGTGTGTGTGTGTGTGTGTGTGTGTGTGTGCGTGTGTGTGCGCGTGTGTGTGTGTGCGTGTGTATGTGTGTGTGTGTGTGTGTGTGTGTATTAGTGTGTTGGGGAGTGTCACCACAGGCCAACACATCTCCTTAGCAGCAGCACTCAACAAGAGTCATTACAACACCTCCTAATACCTCCTAGTGTTGAGAGTCTAAGTCATTCACAACAGACTGACCTGTATCTTGATTGTCCATTATTGTAGACAGTCATTCACTGTACAACTCTCATGTTGCTAGTGTCCCCAAAGTCAGGCTAGTGTCCACCAATGATAACAGTATGTTACTGGAATGAAGGGGAAGCTATTCCCTTGTCTGCTGTTTCTCTTTCTCCGCTATCGAACTTGTTCCAGTACGAACAAAGAACCTGCAAGAGAACTTGTCTGTGAGGACAAAAGAACACTAACTCGCAGAATTCTTTATACTTATAAAGTTACACAACTCTTGAGGCAAGCAGAGTTACCCTTCCTTTGTGTGGACCATTTCTCCAATTTGTTTCATCCTTCCTTTCGTATGTACTTCTTTTGCTTGTCTGTCTACCTGTCCGTCTGTCTGTTTACCCGTCTGTAAGTCTTTCTGAATGCTTCATAAGCCTGTCTATTTTGCTCCTGAGAATGTGGTACTCTACCTATCTTCATCGGTTGGGGAAATGTCACCGAGTTTGCTGGGAACATACTGTGGATGTCTCACTGTGTTTGATTTGTGTCTGTGTCTCTGCAGATATCTCGCTTTTTCTGCTTCTGTTTGCATTATTATCCCTCTGTCTTGTCTGTCTGTCTGTCTGTCTGTCTGTCTGTCTGTCTGCCTGTCTGTATGTCTGTCTGCCTCTCTGTCTGTCTGTCTGTCTGCTTGTCTGTCTGACTGTCTGTCTGTCTCTTGTCTGTCCCCCCATCTGCCTGTCTTATCTGTCTGTCTGTCTGTATATCTGTATATCTGTCTGCCTGCCTTTCCTGTCTGCCTGTCTGTCTGTCTGTCTGCCAGTCTGTCTGTCTGCCTGTCTGTCTGTCTGTCTGCCAGTCTGTCTGTCTGCCTGTCTGTCTGTCTGTTTGTCTGCTTCTCGAACGTGGAAAGGTGATACCCAAAAAACCTAAATGTCACAGAGAGTGATTACTTCACAGCCTACCAAACTTGCAAAGAACGAAGTCAACTTTCTCACTTCTCACCTGAAAGGTGAAAAGGTGGAAGGTGGGAGGTGTTAGGTATGGCAATCAGTAGGCAGTGAGTCAGTTCACAATGATCCCCACCTGTAGTGTAGATGAAAGGGTGGGGGTAAGAACAAAAACACGGTGTCAGTGTGTGTCCGTGTGTGTGTGTGTGTGTGTGTGTGTGTCTGTGTGTGTGTGTGTGTGTCTATACCTGTGTGTGTGTGTGTGTGTGAATTGCATGTATTTGAATTGATTCATGCATTACAATGCCCTTGAAATGTTTGTTTTTCTGTTTTCTGTTTTTGTTGCCACCCACTATGATATGGGCCTAAGGCCTATTCATTAAGTCATTCAGTGTTCAGTGTCTGTTACAGTAGTGTGTTATCTCTTTTCACAACATCCTTCTTTCACACACACCACACATATGCACACACACACACACACACACATCACTACACACCACACACACTGGCACAAAGGGTTACACACAACACACACACTTTTACAATCTTTCAATTCCTGATACTTTCTCATGACTCTCGCGCTCTCTCTCTCTCTCCTCTCTCTCTCTCTCTCATCTCTCCACTCTCTCTTCTCTCTCTCTCTCTCTCTCATATGGATTAACCTCTCTCTCTCTTCTCTGCTTAAAGCCGCTAAAAAGAACTCTCCTCTTCCCAAGCGCGCTCTCCTCATTGTTCTTCTTAAGTCTTCTTCCCTACAAAATAATGATCATAAAGAACTAGGCATTCTTCCAATAGATTCTAAGTTGAACCTTAATAAAGCTGTTTTCATGTACAAAATTATCCCTCCTCTAAACTCTCTCCTCTCTGACGTAAGTGTCCCCTCTTTCGCCCTCTACACCCCCCCCCCTTCTCGTCTCTCTCCCCTCTCCCCCACATTTCCACTTTGTCCGGTTCGCCCTCCCCTTAATTGCCACCCACCTTCCCTAAAGAATGCCGATTCCGGGATTGGTCCCTTTTGAAGGTCGATTTGTCTCCCCGGTCGGCACTCACCTAATCCTACCGAGGTTATCTCCCTTCACCACCCCCCCCCTCTTATCTACCGTCTCATTCCGAGATAGTGATATCAACTCGGCTCCCTTTGTAAGACAACTCGTCCTTTCTAATCACGAGAAGGATCCCCCTCGGCATTCCCATCCTCGGACACCAGCCCCGCCCATTGTCCACCTCCACCCCCACATCATCTTGTGACTGCCCCC
>CM065705.1:1713762-1718762 GCA_017654935.2 Phymorhynchus buccinoides | reverse complement strand
TTCACAAGACTTTTGTCTTTCTATAAGGTTCGCCCCATGCCGGAAGGGTTACTAATTATATTCGGTGTCCGTAGGAAAGTTCAAATGATTGGCGCAGTCAGGTAGACTTAGCTGTTTGAAGTTCTGGGCTTGCTCGTCAGGTGAGAGTAGCTCCCAGTCGTTCCTATTACGGCTTCGCGGGATGGCACGGTTCAGGCGTGGTCTCCTCGCGGATTCTGGGTGCAGGTTGTCTTGGCAACGGACCCGTCTTGGTGCTTGTGTGAGTCCGGGATTGATCTTCCGGCCCACGATGCCCTGCTGATAATCACAGGAGAAGGTGGATGTAGATCTCTATGGCTTAGAGACAAGGGGCTTCAGTCGGCAGGGAATTAGTGAATCCCAACCGGCTTGAAGGCTTCCCTTGTACAATAGCACTACATGTAGTTAATAAATAAACTGAATTTCAGTTAACAAACTGAGATCAGTAAAACATAAAAGGTGATCAAGACAACATCACTCTCCATCCAACACCTGGAAAGGAATGGTATCATAAAGTGCAAGATTGCGGCCCATAGGTTTCCTACTAAAAATAGACACAAGGGTTAGTAGGCATAAACTCCGGTTCTGGTACCAAAAGTGTTCGTCAAAAACACACACACACAAATAATCAGTGCACATAAATAGAATAGAATGTTTACCACTTCTTTTCTATAACATATCTATCTACTCCTTATTCATCATTGAACATAGGATCTAGATCAAAAAAAGGTCAAACAAACCAGATCTCAATCACCTGCCATCAATAATACCTACTAGTGGGCTTATGAGGACTGGTTGTGAGTGTTGCTCTAGCTACGTTTCAGCATCTTGTGTGACAACCTTTTTCCTCACCACTCCAATTATAGCCTTCACTTTCAAACAATGAAAGCCTGCTATTGGTGTATTACAGTCCACACGTCACAATTTTGCTGTTCTAAATGTACCGAACAATCACGCGCCTATTACATCCTTATCACGTGCCGACATTCAAATCCTTCTCGTGCTCAGAAAGGAAGGGTCTTCAAAGGGAGCCGACTGTGGTTGTCACTTTCTTGTGATGTGACGGTAGAAAGGGGGGGGGGGGGGGGGGGGAAGGGAGATAACCCTCGGTAGATGGTACGTGCTGACCAGGGAGAAAGAGATAACGCCCTTCCGCGGCGTTCGTTTGAAGCAGCGGGGCAATTAACGTGGCGGCTGGACAGAGAAATGAAAAGGCGAGGGGGTTTTGGGGGAGGGGAGAAGGGGGGGGGGGGGTGTAGATAAGGAAATAAAGAAAGAGGGTCGCGCGGGACACTTACGTCACAGAGGCCCCCCGTCAAGAAAAGATTTCTGGTACCGGAATCTTCCTGTGGAACGCCGACTCCACTTTCGACTTGGGCGACAGGAGACAAATTAGTGGGGAGACTGGGTCGGCTGGAATGGTGGAACATCTGGTCGCAACACAGAGTTCAAAGGAGCAGGTGGGTTAGAGATCAGTGGAATGGATTCCGACTGAGGTTGGTGCGGCAATCCTGTGTTGAGTTGTCCCAAGGTTGATTGCAGAATAGCAAACACCTCTTGCCTGAGTTTCCCCTTTAGCCTGGATTCATCATTGCTGATGATGTGGTTTGGTAGGCCGATTCGGGCGAAAATGGCTTTGAGTGCCGCAGCTATCTGACTAGCATCAAGTGAGGAGATTGGGGCGGCATCGCACTGCATGGTACATATGTCGACCACGGTGACTATATACCGGAATTTCTTCTTCCGTTGAGGTAGAGGCCCGACCAAGTCGACTGCCACTCGCTGAAAGGGAGGGGTAGGTGACGGCTGTACGTGCGGCGGCCTGTCCCGATAGTACCTTCGGTGGGTGTTTGCGGGTACAGTGCTGCCTTTCACCTGAGGTACCTGTGGCGAGTGGTCTTGGGTCGTTAGGCGGACATTCCTTGGGAAGGATTTTCCAAGTTGTGGCGGACTTGGGGACTTGGGACAATCTGGATTGGCTCGCGCGGCAATTTGGTTTGCCGCGTTGAGAGGTTTCTTCCCTGCTGAGGGAGATTTGCTCTTTGGGAAGGAGGGAGGGAGTTGGTTTGTGGATTGGGGAGAAGGGAATCCTGCTGAAACTATGGCAGGTTGAGAGGGGTGCCCTAAAAACACATACTGTGATCCCAGTATGAGGTCATAGACAGGACTGTCCATGAGCACTGCCTTGATGGGTCCCTTAACATATCTGGTGTCGACATTGATTATGGCGACTGGCAAAGTGGATGGGGGGATTGCAGCATCAGGGCCTTGCAGAGAGATGAAGTCTCCCGTGTATGCTGACGCGGGGACTAGGGATCCGCAGACAATTGCGTCGCATGACAGTCCAGTGTCATAGAGACACTGAACAGGGATGTTGTTGACAGTCGCCTGTCCAACGACTGACGGTGTGCCTGGACACTGTACTGGGGAGGGGTTTGTGCAATTCTGCGAAGTCGAGACGACTTGCATAGTTGCAACATTTTGCCGCTTGTAAGCAAGTTTCCTGCAGTCATCCCGATTGTGGGTGTTCGACTTGCAGTATGAGCAGAATAAGGGTTGCCCCAGTGGTTGTCGTTCATGGGTAGAACCGTTTGACCCACTGTTGGAGTTGGGGTTAAACCTGCTCTGCTGTGAAGCAGTGGACCCAACTACTTGCTGTAGTTTTGGCCTTTTAGGAGCGCTAGGTTCATCATGGGCTAGAGTGTACCTATCACTTAGCTGGATGAGGTCAGCCAGAGTTGTGGCACCTTGTTCGGCAGTAAAGGTGCGTAACTCTGGGGACATGGTTTCGCGCAGTTGCTCGCCAACCATCAGTTCCCGGAGATCCTCATAGGACTCTGATTTGGCAGAAAGCGACACCCATTTAGTCAGATAGTTCCCCAGTCTATCTGAAAATTGGGCATATGACTCTCCCCTACCTTTTCTGGTTGACCGGAACTTTTTCCGGTAGGCGTCCGCTGTCAACTCGTATCTGTTGAGCAGGGCTTCTTTCAAAGCTGGGTAGTCGGTAATTTGGCTTGACGGAAGTTTGCTGTACACCTCATAAGCCACACCCCTGAGACTTTGGGCAAGCTTGAGGTTGTACTTTTCCGGAGCAAGCTCAAATTCCTGGGCCAGTCTTTCAAATCTATCGAGGAATGCATCGATAGACTCGGTTGCCTCATTGAATGCCTCCAATGTGAAGGTCATGGCTGAGGTATGAATGGGAGGGGGAAAATTTTGAGGCGCAGCAGTCTCAGAGTCTGCTGAGTTTTCAAGCTGCTTCATAGCTAGCTCATGGTCTCGCGCCTTTTCTCGCTCAGTGGCCTCAAGTTCGAGTTCTTTATTTTTGGCATCCTGCACTAGTTGTCTCTGCCTTAACTCATGAGTACGGATTTGCTCTTGCTCGGCAGCATCATGAGCTCTCTGCTTATCTTTCTCAGCGTCTTCCCGAGCTTTATCAGCCTCTTCCGCCTCATGGGCTCTCTGTTTGTCTTTCTCCTTCGCCTCTTTATATCGCGACCTTTATCAGCCTCTTGAGCCTCATGAGCTTTGTCAGCCTCTTGAGCCTCACGAGCTTTGTCAGCCTCTTGAGTCTCGCGAGCTTTCTCTTTGTCATATTCAGATATGACAAAATTTGCTAACTCTTGGCCTGACAATCCTAGAGACTCTCCCCATTCTTTAAGCTCCCTCCTAAGTTTAACAATCTCAGCCATGGTTGTAAATACAACTATTCAAAATAAAAACAAAACTGCTGAGTTGAATGTATCAAACAACACTTAACTATTTCAGCATAAACAGAAATAGCATGCACATCAAAATAAAGTCATAAATAGCATTCAAACAAATCAAATCAAAACACAGTGAACCAAATCACAATAACTTTCCCAGTGGACACAAGATAAGTTTTGAAAAGGAACTACAGTTTGAATTGAAATTTGTTAGACTTTATGAAAAAAAAATATCCCGGACGCGAGCCCCCAATTAGATGTGACGAGGTAATGGGTTAAAAGGCTAAGTCTCTAGGGAAGACTTTAGAAAATTTGCCTTTAGCCCACTTCTCTAGGGTATGGGAGATGAGCAACTTTCCCGGCCCCTTTTCATCTAATAAATTTATATTTGTGCCCGGGTTCTGGCTCGTCAGATGGTTGTAAGAAATACAAGTGGTTGAATTGCTCTAAATGGCAGACAGAGAGAAGTAGGGTTTTACATGAAATTACAAGACTCCCACTCTCATCAGTCTGACCAAAGGGTTCAGGATTATTTGACACTTGTATTTTATTTACTCCCAAAATCTGCATAAGATTATGCAACAATAATAATAAAGCAGCTCAATGGCGCCAAAACAAAATATGGATAAAACACAATGAAATCCGAAAGGATTCACAAGACTTTTGTTTTTCTATAAGGTTCGCCCCATGCCGGAAGGGTTACTAATTATCTTCGGTGTCCGTAGGAAAGTTCAAATGATTGGCGCAGTCAGGTAGACTTAGCTGTTTGAAGTTCTGGGCTTGCTCGTCAGGTGAGAGTAGCTCCCAGTCGTTCCTATTACGGCTTCGCGGGATGGCACGGTTCAGGCGTGGTCTCCTCGCGGATTCTGGGTGCAGGTTGTCTTGGCGACGGACCCGTCTTGGTGCTTGGTGGAGTCCGGGATGATCGTCCGGCCCACGATGCCCTGCTGATAATCACAGGAGAAGGTGGATGTAGATCTCTATGGCTTAGAGACAAGGGGCTTCAGTCGGCAGGGAATTAGTGAATCCCAACCGGCTTGAAGGCTTCCCTTGTACAATAGCACTACATGTAGTTAATAAATAAACTGAATTTCAGTTAACAAACTGAGATCAGTAAAACATAAAAGGTGATCAAGACAACATCATTCTCCATCCAACACCTGGAAAGGAATGTTATCATAAAGTGCAAGATTGCGGCCCAACCCACAGGTTTCCTACTAAAAATAGACAAAAGGGTTAGTAGGCATAAACTCCGGTTCTGGTACCAAAAGA
>CM065705.1:1700065-1713262 GCA_017654935.2 Phymorhynchus buccinoides | reverse complement strand
CGTGAAATATCCACATAGCTTTCACATCGTATTGAAACACTGGTAATGTCACATTATTCACAATAGTGGAATGTTTCACCAGAACAATATTAGGTATGTAGCTAAAATGAAACGAACAATGCACAGCAAAATATATAATGTAGATCCAGACTAGAACTAGACTAGTCTTAGATATACGCATACACCAACACTGTTGAACTAGATCTAGTTCTGGTACGCCAACACTAGCCTAGAACACAAGGCAGAAAATGACAATAACTTTGTCAGTTGATTACCAACGATTACCAACAAATTTTGTAATAAAAATGATATCACTTTGATCAAAAAGCACTAATAATCAATATCAACTAATTGCTGATATTATTTAGCTATCAAGTAGTTATAAATCTTTGAAAATGAGTAATTATTACAACCCGCTCCCTAATAGAGCGTCCTGTCTCTCAAAGAGAGAGAGAGAGAGAACTTGAAACTTAAAAAACTTGAAAACTTTAACTTTATTTTTCAAGGATAAAGATTTTAGGCAACGCCTATTCTTCCAATCTGTCCTTGAGAGAGAGAGAGAGAGAGAGATAGAGAGACGAGAGAGAGAACTCGAGAGAGAGAGAGAGGAGAGAGAGAGAGAGAGAGAGAGAGTAGAGAGAGAGAGAAAGAGAGAGACAGAGAGATGAGAGAGAGAGAGAGACATTTGAAACATTTGTTTATTGAGGGAAAAGAATAAGCACACAAAGGGCTTGTTTACATCTTGCCCTCGAAACAAAAGAAGAAAAGCATAATTAAAACTTCAATTATTTGAACAAAATCAGCAAGAAAAAAAACACCACCCACACACACACACACAAAACACACACTACACATTCATACACCCATCCACCCTCCCCCACCCACCACCAACCTCGCACACAGCACAGTAATCATATGAACTAATATAAATTGAATTCACAAGAATCAGGAAATACATTGTGGAGGAAGAAAAAGAAAATCAATGCAAACAAATGTATTTTGAGCATGGCATCATCAAAACATAAGGAATTACTTTCTTCCTGCACCCCCCCCCCCCCCCCTCCCCCTCCCAGCCCCCCCCCCCTCCCCCCCCCCCCCCCCCCCCCCCCCCCCCCCCTCCCCCCCCCCCCCCCCCCCACCCCCCCCCCCCCCCCCCCCCCCCCCCCCCCCCCCCCTCACCCCCCCCCCCCCCCCACCCCCCCCCCCCCCCCCCCCCCCCCCCCCCCTTAAGTGAACAAAAAACAAACAACAAAAACCCTCATGTTTAAAAACAAGATTTATGTACAAATTAACCATGTCATGAATAAACATTTTTTTTAAATGTTCAGAAGCTACATAAGAGATATGATGTTGTTTATATGTTTGATTATAAGGTACTTATGGTAGTTTTTCTTGAAAACATTGAGACTTGAATGAACATTTAAAGAAGCTAAAATCTTGGAAGAGGTACTTTGATTTTAAGAACATTGCGGACGAGGTTTAAATCAAATTTATGTTTTAAAGCAGGAGGAGCGCGATCAGACATTGTTTTAAACATGAAAATGGCTTTGTTATATTCAAGTTTCCATTGTAGAGGCAGTATTCCTAGGTGCTGATAGTCTGTATGAGTAATGGACGATGATTTCAGAAGGATCAACTTAAGACCACGCCTGTACAAACTAAATAAAGGTTTTAGATTCTTTCCACTAGCTGAATCCCATAGTGTAGAGGAATAGTTAATATTATGATTGGATATAAGAATTGAAAAACAATTTACGACTGTCGATATCAAGAAAATGTTTAATTCTGGAAAGCTGATAAACTTTTTTTAGATATTTGCTTGCAAAGCATAGATATTTGGTAGGACCACGAGAGATTGTTATCAACAATAACTCCGAGTATCTTGTGATGGTCAACTTCTTCCATGATTTCACCATTGACATAGAGCGAATGAGAACCAATGCAGAGATTTTGACGTTTTTGTCTAGTAATGATTAGTAAGTATTTATATTTTTGTGGACGTAGTTTCATATGGTTAATTTCAGACCATTCAATTAGAGAGGGAGGTAGAGAGAGAGAGAGCTAAACACAGTGGGGCATTGTTTGGATGTCTGTTGTGGGACCCTTCTTCTGCGAGCCTCAGGAGTTCCCCCTCAAGCACCACCCGGTTCCTGCCGCCCTTCCCGCCCTGGTCGACTCCACAGCGCTGGGGTCAGCCGCACACCTGGAGCATGCACACAATCAAAGGGGAGGACAGGGGTGGGGGGCTATGCGTGCGTACCGTGCGTGCGTGCGTGCATGCACATGTCTGTGTGCCTTCGTGTGTGTGTGTGTGTGTGTGTGTGTGTGTGTGTGTGTGTGTGTGTGTGTGTGTGTGGTTAGACAGAATTGAGTATAAATTAAAACACCCTTTGCTATAAATCTATCCATAAAGCTGCTCCATCTTACCTCTGCGACAATATTTCCATTTATACGCCAGCTCGCACTTTACGTTCAGTTTCTGACCCTCTTTCTCTCCAGATCCCTAGGTATAAGCTTTCAACTGTTGGTCGGCGCTCTTTTGCTGTCTCCATGACCGACCTCCTGGAACAAACTTCCTCTTGCCCTCCGTCAGCGACCGATCCTCTCTGCTTTCAAATCTAGCCTCAAAACCCACCTGTTCCTCCGTCATTGAAGCTTCGCTCTCTTTCTCTTCTCTCTCTCTCTTGCCATTAGGGCTGTTTCTGCTGTATTGCATTTATGTCATCCGTGTGTGTTCGCTTTGTATTGCGTTTTTGGTTTGAATGCGTTCACGTGTGTGTGTGCGCTTTGATTTGATTCTTATCAAGATTCAGCGCCGTATAAATACTGTATGTTGTTGTGTGTGAATGAGTTGGCCGATGGGTGCGTGGAAGTGTGCATTGGCGTTGATGAGTATGCAAGTGGTGCTGGTGTGTTTGTTGGCATGACCAGTGAGTAGTGAGCCCGGGGATTAGGAATGTGGTGAGTCAAAGTGATTTGGCAAGATAATGGATGGAAAAGGTCAATGCTCTTAAATGAGACAGAATATCATTTATATTCACTGTTTTACCCTTTGGTTGTGTATTGCCATGATTTATGAAATGTATTCATATCTCAAATCATTTGCATGTCCCGCTAAACTGGCACTCTTTATGTTTTTAGAACATAGATCAAGATACCGAGTTTCCATAACTGGTCTTGATTCTAATGTTCACTTCTACAGACATTTGAACAAAACGTGTTATCAGATTTTACTATTTTGGCATTTCAAAAGCAAAACCTTTAAGTCCTTCAGATCAGAGGTGCGGTGCGCAGCAGCATATAATACTGAGGTTTTATTCCAAATCTAGATAGATAGATAGATAGATAGATAGATAGATAGATAGATAGCCAGGGACAATGTAATTCTCTGAAAACATCACCAGCTTCGCTCTGTTCGTTCGCGGCTGGTAATTACAACAGTTCATTGACATGAATCTGGCCTAGACAGGCGTGTGCCAGATCTGCACTGCATACACCACTGTGTGTGGTCGGCACACGCACTCACTGCGCCTACTTCATCATCATCACCATCACCATCATCATCATCATCATCATCACCATCATCATCATCATCATCATCACCATCATCATCATCATCATTTTCCTCTTCTTCTTCTACTTAATCTTCTTCTTCTTCTTCTTCTTCTTTCTTCTTCTTTTTCTTCTTCTTCTTCTTCTTCTTCTTCTTTCTTCTTCTTCTTCTTCTCTTCTTCTTCTTCTTCTAGTTCTTCTCCTCCTCCTCCTCTTTTTTCAGACAGACAGATTCACCGACAGACAAACAGACACATACAAAGACAGAAAGAGGTTCTATTTGTCTCTAACTGACTAAAGAAAAAACAAAACGTCAATATTTCTACAGAGAACGTTTCACAAACAAGGTCTAGTTTACGCCATAACGAGCACATCTCTTGCCTCACTGGAAAGTCTGGATATGCCCTTTAACCTGACCTCAGTCTTGCCCTTTGACCCGCAGACTAAGGGACATAACTCCTCCTCCGTTCCAGATGGCTGTATGGAGTTCAGGTTCAGTGACCTGCCCTTTCTGCCCTGGGACAACGCCCACAACATTGTGTCTGAACACGTGGAGATCGTCACGCGCAAAGTCCGATTCGTCGTACTGCAGATGTTGCTTTTCATTGGAGGACCGGCTAACGTCATAAACATGGCAGTGTTCTTCAAACAAGGTCTGCGAGACCGTGTCAACCTGCTGCTATTTGCGCTGTCCCTGGCTGACGAGCTCACTCTGATCGCGTCAGCCATGAACTACGTTGAGGAATATTATATAGAGTTCGCTGAAGCATCTAAAGGGGGGCCTTTGTTAGCGTTCTTTCTCAACACTCGTCTGAACGCTCTCATAGCCTTCGGCTACGTTTCGTTCGCTCTGTCCGCCATCATCGCCTGTGAACGATGTTACTGCGTGCTCAGACCTCTGAACTACCAGACTGTGATGAGAACCAGGACCATGGCTGCCATCATAATCATCGTCTACGTTGGGGTGGTCGGTCTGTATTTCCTCGTTGCGTTTAGATACAACTTAGTCTGCGTTTATGATCCGGAAAAAGACACCATCTCCTACGTAGGAGTCGCTAGCGACTTTTACCTAAATCACCAAGACCTTATCGACAATCTGGACAACGTTTTGTACGGTGCCGGGTTGCCCGTTGCTATGACTGTGGCTGTCGTAAGCGCCACCATAATCACTACAGCTAAACTTCGTCAAGTGGTTGCGTGGCGCACAGAAAGCACCTCAGTTTTGTCTCCAAAAGAAGTGTCCCTCACTAAAATGTTGATCGGAACTTCCGTGCTTCTCATTATCTGCATTTCCCCTGCCGCTCTCTTCCGCATCGCCTGTCTCTTTCTACCGGAAGTGAACATCGGAGGGCTGAACCAGAATTTATATTTGATGTGCCTGTGGACGACAGAGATCTTCCTTTACGTTAATTCCAGCTTCAACATCTTCATCTATTTTGTCATGGGTTCAAAGTACAGGGACACGTTTTGGGGCATGTTTAGAAGGAAGCGGTGTGATAGAAAAAGAACTCGGATGTAATACACGAGCAAAATGGGGAACATCCAACAATTGCAATGGGGTAGTATAATTAACGTTTCTAAGAAACACAAACGGTCGACAGCTTATGCATAAGCATTTTCCTGGTTGTATTCCTGTTTATGCGTTGTTGTTGCTTTATTGTGTACTTTGGAATAACTACCAACAGTTCACAGTTTAACATCTATTTTCTACTTCTTCTTCTTTGGTTCATTGTTGTGTGTGTGTGTGTGTGTGTGTGTGTGTGGGTGTGTGTGTGTGTGTGTGTGTGTGTGTGTGTGTCCGTGCGTGCGTGTGCGTGCGTACGTGTGCGTTTCTCTCTGTGTGCGTCTCTGCATCATTGCATGTTATATCCAGCTTCGACTGTACAGTCATGTCACATTTCGTTATCGCTTTGTAGAGGGATGTTGGTTCAGTGAAAGTATCCTTACGACCCAAATCATGTTCTGTTTTCTGAAGCTGTGTTGATTCTGTGACACCCCTCACCTCGCGGCACTCCATCCATACCACTGCCAGCATAGTGTGAACAGCACACTTTCATTTTTGTCTGCAAAAGACAATAGTATCATCATCATCGTCGTCGTCCCTGTTATTGTTGTCGTCGTCGATGACAAGAACGCCCTCTTCGTTCTTCTCCCCCAACTCATCATTTTCATCATTGTCATCATAATCATTGTTGCCGTCATCGTCAAAATGGTTACCGTCATCGTCATCATCGTCGTAGTTATCACCATCATCTTCTTTTTCATCATCATCATCATCATCATCATCATAATCATCATCATCATCATCATCATCACCATCACCACCATCATCATCATCATCACCATCATCATCATCATCACCACCATCATCATCATCATCATCATCATCATCATCATCATCGTCATCATCATCATCATCATCATCATCATTATTGTCCTCATCATCATCATCATCATCATCATCATCATCATCATCACCATCATCATCATCGTCATCATCATCGTCGTCATCATCATCATCATCATCATCATCATCATCACCATCATCATCATCATCATCATCGTTCTCCTCCTCCTCCCCATCATCATCATCATCACCATCATCATCCCGTCGTCATCATCGTCGTCATCCTCATCCTCATCATCAGCAGCATCAGCAGCATCATCATCATCATCATCACCATCATCGTCATGATCATCATGACCATCACCATCATCATCATCATCGTCATCATCATCGTCATCATCATCATCATCACCATCATTATCATCATCATCATCATCATCATCGTCATCATCATCATCATCATCATCATCATCATCACCATCGTCATCATCACCATCACCATCATCATCATCATCATCACCACCACCAACATCATCATCATCATCACCATCACCATCATCATCACCATCATTTTCATCATCCCATCACCATCATCGTCATCACCATCACCATCATCATCACCATCACCATCATCATCATCATCATTATGATCATCACCTTCCTCCTCCTCCTCCTTCTCTTCTTTCTCCTGGAACCTGCTGAGGACAGGCCTGGAGGAGGACGCACTGGATGAAGGCAGATGGCAGGGCATCATCCACACTGCACTGATGCTCTGTGGACAGTGCCTTTAGGAGGATACACTGGATGAAGGCAGATGGCAGGGCAACATCCACACCGCACTGATGCTCTGTGGACAGTGCCTTTAGGAGGATACACTGGATGAAGGCAGATGGCAGGGCAACATCCACACTGCACTGGTGCTCTGTGGACAGTGCCTTTAGGAGGATACACTGGATGAAGGCAGATGGCAGGGCATCATCCACACTGCACTGATGCTCTGTGGACAGTGCCTTTAGGAGGATACACTGGATGAAGGCAGATGGCAGGGCATCATCCACACTGCACTGGTGCTGTGTGGACAGTGCCTTTAGCCTGCAGCCCACATGTCAGAACCGATCAGATGTCGTCTTATGTTGAGAGACAGAGAGAGAGAGAGAGAGAGACAGAGAGAGAGAGAGAGAGAGAGAGAGAGAGAGAGAGAGAGAGAGAGAGAGAGAGAGAGAGAGAGAGAGAGAGGGGTAGACAGACAGACAGAGAGACAGACAGAGAGAGACAGACAGACAGAGAGATAGAAAGGGAGACAGACAGAGAGAGAGACAGACAGACAGACAAACAGAGAGACAGAGAGAGACAGAGACAAAGAGAGAGAGAGACAGAGACAGAGAGAGACAGGCAGACAGACAGACATATAGAGATGCAGGCAGACAGACAGTTGGACAAACAGACTGAGAGGTAGAGATAGACAAGTATAGAGCGAGACGAGAGAACCGTGAAGAGAGACAAAGCTAAATAGAGACAGTTACAGAAAAAAGACAGAGATAGAAGATGAGAGAAAGAGAGACAGAGAGACAGAGACAGAGAGAGAGCAGAGAGAAAGAGATACGGAGAGGGACAAAACTCAGACGTCCAAACACACAGAGAGTTGGACGCTACATTTGGCGACGAAGATGGGATCAAACACATGCACAAGTTCCCACATTAGTCTCAGTGGTAGTGGTAGTCAACACGCGCCCAGTGATTCAGATTCCCCCTCAGACATAAATGCTGTACAAAAAGGTAGAAAGGTGCAATCCCCATCCACACCCCAGAGCAACCCATTTCCCCGCAGCTGCTATCGATGTGACAAACAGCACAACCCAGCAAACTGCCCGTACAAACTGTACAAATGCAACCACTGAAACAAAGTGGGACACCTAGCTGCTGTTTGCAGCTCACGTCAACGAGCCACCACAGCCGTGAGTCAGCTTGTATCCAGTGAAGAGACAGATGAAGCTGTAGTCCTGCATTATATTCCCTTGAGGTCGGCGTCAGCACCATACACAGCAACAGTACTTATTGAAGGAAAACCTGTTCTCTTTGAAGTCGACACTGGGGCATCAGTTTCCCTCATCAGTGAAAACACCTTCAAATCCACCTGGGACAAGACCGAACTGCCACTCGCACCCTGCATAACAATTCTTCGCACATACACAGGTCAGCAGATACCCGTGCGTAGTCAAGTCACTGCTCACACCACGCATAAGGACAAGTCAGCCATGATACCCATCATTGTTGTCGGTGGGGGAGGACCAAACCTCCTTGGAAGAGATTTGATCAAGTGGTTAAATATGGAAGCCACAGCTTTGATCAACAAAGTCAGTGTGACCCCCGCATCACGTTGCCAGGTTGAAGTTGATCGTTTTCCAAAACTGTTTCAAAAACAGTCCGGGCATGCGAATGAAAAAGATGATTCAGAAGTTTAAGCTGAAAACTTTCCATTTGTTTTAAATCACTGTAGCCCCACATTTCACAGCCATAAAGAAGAACAGGTAGTACCATCGATTGATATCAATCCAATACAATATTTACAGGCAAATTTTGATTTTGTGCCATCTTCAATAAAGAAAACATTGCACATTGAGCTTGGTCATACAAATACTTCTTACATTTATAAAACAAATTCCCGTTCTGCTGAAAATTATACCTAAATACTTAAAAGTGTGTACTATTTCAACATGCCCAATGGACTCTTTAGGTACACATGTCTTCCTTACAGCGTTTCAGCAGCACCCGCCATTTTCCAATGGACCATGGACTGTCTCTTACAAGACATTCCTCAGGTGGCTGTCTTCCAGGATGATATACTCATCACTGGTGACACTGATGACGCTCACCTGGAGCATTTCAGGGAAGTTCTTCGCAGGCTCGACTCTGAAGGCTTCAGCTTAAAGAAAGAGAAGTGTCAGTTCATGCTCCCAGAAGTCACGTATCTGGGACACCGCATCTCTGCTGAGGGCATTCAGCCCACCACGGACAATGTGCAAGCCATCCAAGATGCCCCCATTCCAAAGAACACCACTGAGCTGAAATCGTTCCTGGGGTTGGTGAACTTCTGTGCCAAATTCCTGCCTCACCTGTCCACAGTTCTCTCCCCACTTCACAGACTTTTGAGACAGGGCGTCGTGTTCAGGTGGGGTACAGACCAAGAACAAGCTTTTCAACAAGTCAAGACCATGCTCCTGTCAGCAGACCTCTTGGTCCACTTTGATCCAGGCATGGAGGTGACCTTGTCGTGTGATGCCTCTGGAGTTGGCCTTGGAGCAGTCCTTGCTCACAAACTTCCAGATGGTTCAGAACGTCCAATCGCTTACGCCTCCCGAACCCTGAACAAAGCTGAGCAGAAGTACTCAAACATTGAACGAGAGGCCCTTGCAGTCACATTTGGTGTGAAGAAATTTCATGACTATCTTTATGGGCGGCATTTTAGCTTGTTCACCGATCACAAACCCCTCATGACCCTGTTCAACGAGCACAAGGCCATTCCCTCAGAAGTGTCACCCAGGAAGGTGTCACCTACAAGCCTGGATCTTCAATGAGTCATGCAGATGCTTTAAGTCGGCTACCATTGCCAATTACTTCACCCGAAACAGACTTGCCGGAAGAATTTGTCCACCTGATGGATCACCTGTCCTCTACACCGGTCACAGCAGCTGACATTCAGAGAGACGGACCATGACCCGGTTTTGACACGGGTAAAGCAGTACACCCTGTCTGGTTGGCCCTCAGAGCTCCCTCAGAAATATGAAGCTGAACTCCTAGTCTACAAGAGACACGAAACTGAACTCAGTGTGGAAGGAGGATGTGTAGTTCTCAGAACCAGAGCAGTCATCCCTCCAGCATGTAGGAGAGCCATGCTTGAAGAGTTGCACTTATGTCACCCAGGCATCAACAAAATGAAATGCCTCGCTAGGTCATATGTGTGGTGGCCTAACATCGATCAAGACATTGAGACCTTGGTCCACAAGTGTGATGCCTGTCAACAAGTCCGTCATGCGCCGGAAAAAGCCCCACTGCATCCCTGGGAGTGGCCAGAGAAGCCTTGGCCTCGTCTTCACATTGACTTTGCTGGGCCCTTCATGGGCCACATGTTCCTCGGCGTTGTTGATTCCCATTCCAAGTGGACTGAAGTCAAAAGGATGCAAAAGATCATAGCTGACAAAACAATTTCTGCACTGCGAGAAATGTTTGACACACATGGTCTGCCCGATACAATTGTATCAGACAACGTGCCGACCTTCACTGGTAGTGAGTTCAAGAGTTTCATGCAGACAAATGGAATTCGTCACGTCCTGGTCTCTCCATACCACCCAGCCTCCAATGGACTTGCAGAAAGAGCTGTTCAAGCCTTCAAAGAGTCCATCAAAAACTGAGCCCGACTCTCTCTCTGCAACACAAGCTTTCCATCTTCCTCCACACTCAGCACATCACACCTCATTCAACAACAGGTGTGCCACCAGCTGAGCTCTTGATGAAAAGAAACCTCAAGACACGTCTGGACCTAACGCGTCCATCCCTCACCAGCAAAGTGGAACAAGCCCAAATGAAGCAGAAACATTACCACGACCAGTCAGCGAGAGAGCGACATTTCCAGGTGGGAGACAGAGTGTTTGCTCGCAACTTCGGACCAGGCAACCTATGGCTTCAGGCTACTGTTGTGGAAGTCACTGGTCCACTGTCCTTCAGAGTTCAACTGGAAGATGGGCGTGTCCTTCGCAGGCACATAGATCAGCTTCGAAAATGCCAGGTAGAGAGTATATTCCCGTTCCCAAGATACACGATTCACTGCCTCTTGAACAGTCACATAGCATCCATCTTCTACCTCATCAAAGGCCCTTGAAATCACCCCCCTCAAAACCTCCCCCTGCATCCCCACAGCGGACATTGGTACCCATGCTTGCCTCGCATCCTGGGACCCCATGTCCACGCACATCGTCACGGGGGCATTCCGGGCAAACGCCAGAAGATGCCAATCGTCGGTGTACCGACCTTCCTTCACCCCCCGGGCCGCTAGGTACCAAGAGCAACGCTGAAAAGGAGCCAGTGCCTGAATTCATTCTGCCTTCTCAGCCATCATCCTGTTTGGAGAAGTCTGGAGTAATCCCTTTTGACCGACCGAAGAGACTTTGCAAACCACCTGATAGGCTGGATCTGTAATGCGAGTTAGGCTGTGCTAAACGAGAGTAGGTGGAGCAAGTCTGAGAAAGGCCCTTATGGCTCACTTGCCTCCAAAAGAAAGCTAGTCTAGTTATAGGAAGTGATAGACAATTTCTTCTTTTTATTTTTGTTTGTGTTGAGAAAAAAAAGAAACATTTTCAAGTGCCACTTCAAAAACTACCTTTAAGTTTGACCCTAAAAAACATGGTGAAACAATGTGAATTTAGTTTTTACCTCTTAGTTTTTCATTTCACATTACCTCGTTTTCCTTAGAGTTCAAATACAGTTTTAGTTTGTTTTGTGTTGTTATGTTTTTCAAACTAATGATTATATTAGTTCTTCATGATATATTTTTTACTTCTTTTCTTTCTTACATTTTATCCATACCTTTTATTTGTGTTTGAATAGTTGGGTTTTTAGCTTTAAGGGAGGAGTGTTGGATTACATTCCCTATCGTTGGTTCGTTTTGGGTGCTAAGACAAGAGCTTAATAAAACATGGCGACCTGACATTTGTGTCTTCTTGTGCTGTTGTTGAACGCTACAATAATATACGCACGTTTTTCGTGACAGGCCTTATAATTGCATTGTAATGTGTTGGCAGAATGCGCGCGCGCGCGCGCACGCGCGTGCGTGCGTGTGTGTATGTGTGTGTGTGTGTGTGTGTGTGTGTGTATGTGTGTGTGTGTGTGTGTGTGTGTGTGTATGTATGTGTGTGTGTGTGTGTGTGTGTGTGTGTGTTGTATGTGTATGTGTGTGTGTGTGTATGTGTGTGTGTGTGTGTGTGTGTGTGTGTGTGTGTGTGTGTGGTGTGTGTGTGTGTGTTTGTATGTGTATGTGTGTGTGTGTGTGTGTGTGTGTGTGTGTGTGTGTGTGTGTGTGTGTGTGTGTGCACTACATCGGTGTTGTAATTAGGTACTTTAAATTAGCGAAGTGCTTTCATCAAATACACACACAGAGCCACATCCATACACATTGGCTTGCACAGAGCCACATCCATACACATTGGCTTGCACAGAGCCACATCCACACACACTGGCTTGCACAGAGCCACATCCATACACATTGGCTTGCACAGAGCCACATCCATACACATTGGCTTGCACAGAGCCACATCCATACACATTGGCTTGCACAGAGCCTACACATTCATACTCTGTATATATATCACTCGCCCCCCCCCCCCACCCCATACCCCACCCCACCCCCTCTGTCTCTCTGCGGAGTAATCGATTTTCGTTGTACAGATTGCTTAAATTATCTATGGATAATTATGTGGAGTTCTGTCAGACACGCTTTAATAAGGTTCAGGTTTGGAGTGCCTGACATTGCTGTCCACTCACAGAGATATAATAATGATAGATCTGGAACTCAATTACTATGTTTGTTGTGTGGTCAGTCGATTGAAAATGTAGTTCATGTTGTTTTTGAATGTCCAGTGCTTCGTGATCTTAGAGCTACGTTTTACCACAGACCATCAGAATTGATATTAGTCCAACTTATGTCGCGTGAGAGCGAAAATGTTATCAAGAACCTAGGAATATTTCTTTATAAAGCATTCAAACGACGTGGTGAATTAGTATAGGCGCTTTGCTATGTTATTAATGTGTTTGCTTCTTTAGACTTATTTTTGATGCATTTATTCCATTGCGTTTGTGCGCGTGCATGCGTGTGTGTGTGTGTGTAATTATGTGTGTGTGTGTGTGTGTGTGTGTGTGTGTGTGTGTGTGTGTGCGCGTGCGCGCGCGCGTGCGTGTGCATGCTTTCTCTCTGTGTGTATCTCTCTCTCTCTCTCTCTCTCTCTCTCTCTCTCTCTCTCTCTCTCTCTCTCTCTCTCTCTCTCTCTCTCTCTCTCTCTCTCTCGTCTCTCACCCTTTCTAATAGGGCTGTGGCCTTTCTGAAGTACAATATATCGTATCGTATCGTATCTCTCTCTCTCTCTCTCTCTCTCTCTCTCTCTCTCTCTCTCTCTCTCTCTCTCTCTCTCTCTCTCTCTCTCTCTCACACCCCTTTTAATGGGGCTGTGGCCTTTCTGAAGTAAAACATATCGTATCGTATCATCTCTCTCTCTCTCTCTCTCTCTCTCTCTTTCTCTCTCTTAAAAAAG
>CM065705.1:1690065-1695065 GCA_017654935.2 Phymorhynchus buccinoides | reverse complement strand
GTGCCTACTCTACAGGTTAGGCAGTCGTTGTGTTATTCTCCTACATAACTCCTCTATATTTTAACACCAGGAATGCAATAGCAGTGAATAGTAGTGTCATAAAAAGAAGTTCAGTGAATTTGTTTACTCCATCGTCTGTCTGTCTGCTGTGAAAACAATAACATATTACAATAATAAAGCTACCATCCAGAATCGAATGACTGCAAAGGTCAAAGTGCAGTAATGTATGTTGAGAGTAAAAATCCACTGAAAACAAATATGGCAGTGGTCAAAATCCACAGCAAATACAAATTCAATTCAGAAACAAACAAATATTAAAAAACAACAACGAAGTAACAAGGCAAATATAAAAATAAGTTACAATGCAAAGTGAAATGTATGAAAGCATACTTATGCTCAACAATCAAATGCATTATGAAACACATGCGAATCTCTTATTTTTACACATTTTGTCTTTGAGGATGCCATTTGTGTGGACAAATAATTCATTACAATAGCAAAGTTCATCCAAAATTGAATGAATGCGAGGGACAACATGCAGTAGTTAAGAGTAAAAATGCAAGAAAAAAACATACCACAGTGGTCAAAATTCACACAAATGCAAATTCAATTCAGAAAAAACAACACACACTGGAGTAACAAAGCATGGAGAGAAAAACATATAACGCAAAGTGGACTATGTTTTAACATTGTGCTCGATAAATGAAGTTGAACAGAAAACACGTGAATCACTTATTCTTACATGGGTTTTTTAGTGGATGACAATGGCTGTGACAAGGTGTCTCATTTTTACACTGACACCTCTTTGCTGCGCAATTGCCTTGACATGAGCACTTTGTGAATCCTTGATCTACATGCATTGAATGAAGTGATGTAATGCATCAGGAAGGCAGAACAGCCTCTTAATTGATGTGATCATGAGTAATAAGAGCAAAGTCGACTTTAATGAGTTGATTCCTTGAAAGCCAGGTGTTCAAACACTTCTCCCCCAACTGCGCCTTCAAGCTCAGGATCGTCACTTTCAGTTTCATTGGAATCTTCTGTTCTGGCAGCTTGTTCTGTTGCTTGATTTTCTGCAGAATCTGTCATTGAAGAGAGAAGCTCAACAATCTCATCTTCCTCTTGGAGTCTCTCTATTACATCTGTGATGCATCATTGTCAATTGTCCACGCAATTAACATTTCTTGATGTCACAGTTGGATCTCTCGATGCTGCCTTGCAACTGAAGGTGCCTAGGTGAACCATGAACGATGTTTATCCAAGGCCAAATCAGTTTCATCTCAGTGATCACAGAGGCCATTGTCCAACTGTAAAATGGCAAGTTGCGTCATCCAGCCAAAAAATGTCAATGAGATTATATTGCTGGTTTTTTTTCAGCCTGGTGCTGTTTTTTTAAATAAATTTAATTGGGCCACCCTGCAACACATAAACTTTTGCAAAAATGGTCCTGGCTAGCCAACCTATCACCAAAAACGCCACTTGTCCCACACATCACCCCCCTCGATCTGGTCCACGATACACCACCCCCGCCCCCACCCTTCTTCCCCCCATTCCCCACCCCCAACCACCCCCCCCCCCACCCCCCCAACCCCCCCTACTGATCCCCCCAAAAAACTGTGTTTATATCCTCCAGAGGGCGTACAACGAGGCCTTTGTTAGGCTTTGTCTTCATCTTCTTCTCCACTGGCCCCCCCCAAGCTTCAATCACCCCCCCCACCCCCCCCCCTAGCCCCCCCCCCACCACAAAAACCCCCCCCCCCCCCCACTGAGCTCATTTTTTAGTGATGTTTTGCAATACAGACAGACCCCACCCACCCACCCCCAAAAAACAATGGCTGAGTTTTAAAATTTACACACAGCCCGCCCACAAACTCCTATTTTATGACACTACTATTGTCACCATCCCCCCCCATTCTTCCGGAGACTGTTCCCACCACCAAAACCACCAATTGATTTACTAGACCCGGAGTTATGTAGGAGATTAAAACAAGGACTGCCTAATCTGTAGAATACTGGTAGGCACTCTGCTTAGTCAACAGACTAGGCTGCCTATTCTACATAATTTTTGTTAGGATGCCTAGTCTGTAGATTAGGCACTTGTCGAAGAAGTTAGTTTACAAGTTAGGCAGTCCGAGTGCCTAGTTCACAAACTATAGGCAAAAAGTGGCTGCCTAATCTACAGACTAGGCAATTCTGCAAGTTAGGCACAACATACGCATACAATCGTTCTTGGAGGCTTGCATAAACACATATGTGTATGCACAGTTTCAAGAATGTATGCCTTGTAGTTCCTGATAAAAATCCAACATTAAAGTTTGGACCACAGAGGGAAGCACACACATACACACACACACGCAAAGACCTGCGCACACACACGCCACACGCACGCACGCAAGCACACACGCGCGTGCACACAACACACACGCACACCGCCACACGCACACGCACCACGCACACACAACGCACACACACACACACACAAAATTGAATTTTAATTAATTGTTTACTTGTATATTTTCCTTTTCTTGTTTCGCTACTTTGGAATGTTTAGTTCTTTATTTTTTCTTTACATCATTTTTTATGGATGGCTTGTTGAAAAAAAGCATGTTTTTGTTTATACAATGTTCTCATCTGGAAATAAAATTTTGACTTGACTTGACTTGACTTGACTTGACACACTTATAAAATCCCACTGTGCGTAGACAGGGAATACATAATCAGGTTTATGGGATGAAGCATCTAGGCCTACTTTCTTAAAAATCGTGATTAATTTGGCTTCGAACTACCATTATTCCATATTTTTTTTAGAATATCCATAGTTTAGAATATCCGTATAAATACTCAAACGTTAATTACAATCCATACCTTGTCGTATGCAATAAAGTAATCGCACCAATTTAGTCACTGTATATTAACACAACTTTCTGCAAACATTTCGAACGATACACATTCTCTAACATGCCAAAGTTTGTTGAAAACAGAGACATAATCAAAACATGTCCTTGCCGCCAGCCGAGCCGAGGAGAAGAGAGAGAGAGAGAGAGAGAGGAGAGAGAGAATGAGAGAGAAAGGGAAGGAGAGAGAGGGGGAGAGAGACAAAGACAGAGAGAGAGAGGGAGAGAGACGGAGAGAGAGAGAGACGAAGAGAGAAGAGCACAGTTTGTGGCATATGTGTGGATGTGATGTTTGTGGGATTCTTCTTCTGCGAGCCTCAGGAGGTTTCCCCTCAAGCAACAACCCCTTCTCGCCGTCCCTTCCCGCCCAAGGGGTTAGCTGTATTGCGTGGCGCGTGAGTAAGTGTTGTGTGTATATGCGTGCGTGCGTGTGTGTGTTGTGCGTGGGCATGAATGTGTGTCTGTGTGTGTCAGACATAAATTGAGTATATAAATTAAAACACCCTGTGACTAAAAAATCTATGCCTCCATCTTAACCTCTGATGAATATTGTTTTCACGTACCTCTTGGACTTTGAAAAAGTCCCATATGGGACATTGAAATTCAAAAAACTTTGGTTACAAAAAAGTGAGGGGGAAAACCGGTATATAAAAATCTAGGGGTGAGGTTAGTTAAAATAATGACTCTTAAGATAAGATACTTTTACGAACATTTGTAAATGATGTTTTTGTTTCGTTATAAGATCTTACGTCTATCCATACCTGTAAACCAGAATGTTCTCTCTGCACCATTTTGTAACTTTTTATATCTTTTGGAAAACATTTAAAGCTATTTATCCTACTTATACTCATCGAAAGAAGCACTGCATACTCGTCGTGTCTGTTGCAGTGTCCTGTATTAACGTATGTTTATTATTTTCAACGCTTTAAAATGACTAATTCATGTGCTCTGTTCAGTATACAAATCTTTCCATACCTAAGGACTGTAGATATGAAACCAACTGAAATGTTACTTTATGCCTAAGTCATTTTTTTCTGTCTGTACTTTTCCTTTCTCTTTTACAATATGTGCGACAATTTTGGACATGACGACAGGACCGGATAGACAGACAAGGACCGGGACAAAAGTGAGTTATAGGTTGTTGGCTTGTGCCACAAACAAAAAAGACTGGACCACTGGCTGCCTAGAAGCGGCTAGAAGCGGCTTCTTGTCTAAGGTCCCTAATTACATTGTGTTTAAATCCACACTGTAGTGTATATACAAAAAAGCGGGTTCTGTCCTAAGCGAGAAAGAGAAAAAGATTCGCCCTCACTGTTACAGCACCTATCGTTTTATAATGTTAAAAGAGATTTAAAAAAAAGTGTCCTACGTTCGATAGATGAAGAGTTTTTGCAAACAATATGAGAGTGGCCCAATCTCGTGGTCCTTTATATATTATTGTTTTTTCATTGAACTGAATGTTTTCTAGGTAAAATATGTTTTTAATAGTATTAAAGTAGTTTTGATATTTATCACAGTTGAATAAGTGTTCTAGGGAGAGATCTTCTCCGCAGATACAAAGAATAGGATTGTATTTACAAAGATAGGAGTTTGCGTGGAGTCAAAAAATTAGAGATGATAGATAGTATGGGACTGGTAAAAAGAGACCTCCCTTAACTATCTCACTGTCCCAGAAGCGGATATGGGTGTAATTGTTAAGTTCTTGAGTCCATTCTTGTTTAGTTGTTCGTTTAAGTATATTTCTTTATTTCGGAGATGGATAATCCGATATCATGTTTTTGGCCTAGTTGGCCCCGTAGGCTGCTTTTTTGGCTGCCCAGTCAGCTCTATCATTACCCGAGATGTTACTATGGGATGGGGTTCATGATACGGTGATCTCAGTGCCTTTTAATTTAATTTGGTGAATAATATGTAAAATGTCTTGTAATATAGATTGGCGGTTATTAGTTTTATTTTTGAGAGCCTGTATTGAGGACAGGGAATCAGTTAAAATGTAAACACTGATGGGGGGGGGGGGGGGTAGGTAAATCATTTAGAAATATACAGGTTTGTACAATAGCCCAGAGTTCAGCGCTAAAAAATTTATTTCTTATTAATTTGATTAAA
>CM065705.1:1686273-1689565 GCA_017654935.2 Phymorhynchus buccinoides | reverse complement strand
TGCCAATAACTTTGGACAGTTGATTACCAAACGAATACCAAAAATTGTTGTTAATAAAAAATGATCATCACTTTGATTCAAAAGCACAAATAAATCAATATCAACCTATATTGCTGTATTATTTAGCTATCAAGTAAAGTTTATAAATTTTGAAAATGGAGTAATTATTTACAAACCCGCTGCCTCTAATAGAGTGTCCTGTCTCTCAACCCTGTCTCTCAAGAGAGAGAGAGAGAACGTGAAAACTTATAAAAAAACTATGAAAACTTTAACTTATTTTTCAAGGATAAATAAAGATTTTGGAACGCGCTCATTCTTACCAATCTGCTGTCCTTGGAAGAGAGAGAGAGAGAGAAGATGAGAGATGAGAGACGAGAGAGAGAGACGATATGAGAGGAAGGACGAAGATTTGGTGGATACCGGAGATACCGGCGCTCTGTTAGATGACTGTGAGAGGTAGTGTTGGAGGAGAGAGAGAGAGAGAGACATTTGAAACATATGTTCATTGAGGGGAAAAAGAAAATAAGGCACACAAAGGCTGTTGCCTCTTGCCCTCGAAACCAAAGGAAGGAAAAGCATAATAAAACTCAATTTATGAACAAATCAGCAAGGGAAAAAAAAAAAAAAAAAAAAAAGGAAAAAAAAAAAAGAAAAAAAAAAAAAAAAAAAAAAAAAACACACCCACACACACACACACAAAACACACACTCACACATATTAATACACCCATCCACCCCTCCCCCCACCCACCACCAACCTAGCACACAGTCACAGTAATTTCATTATGAAACTAATATATATTAAATTGAATTCACAAGAATCAGGAAATACATTGATGGAAGGAAGAAAAAGAGAGAAAATCAATGCAAAACAAATGTCAAACAAAATGTATTCTGAGCATGGCACCATAAATCTCAAAACATAAGGAATTACTTTTTCTTGCACCCCCCCCCCCCCCCCCCCCCCCCCCCCCCCCCCCCCCCCCCCCCCCCCCCCCCCCCCCCCCCCCTCCCCCCCCCCCCCTCCCCCCCCCCCCCCCCCCCCCCCCCACCCCCCCCCCCCCCCCCCCTCCCCGCCCCCCCCCCCCCCCCCCCCCCCCCCCCCCCCCCCCCCCCCCCCTCCCCCCCCCCCCCCCCCCCCCTCCCCCCCCCCCCCCCCCCCCCCCCCCCCCCCCCCCCCCCCCCCCCCCCCCCCCCCCCCCCCACCCCCCCCCCCCCCCCCCCCCCCCCCCCCCCCCCCCCCCCCCCCCCCCCCCCCCCCCCCCCCCCCCCCCCCCCCCCCCCCCCCCCCCCCCCCCCCCCCCCCCCCCCCCCCCCCCCCCCCCCCCCCCCCCCACCCCCCCCCCCCCCCCCCCCCCCCCCCCCCCCCCCCCCCCCCCCCCCCCCCCCCCCCCCCCCCCCACCCCCCCCCCCCCCCCCCCCCCCCCCCCCCCCCCCCCCCCCCCCCCCCCCCCCCCCCCCCCCCCCCCCCCCCACCCCCCCCCAACCCCCCCCCCCCCCCCCCCCCGCCTCTAAAGTGAACAAAAAACAAACAACAAAAAACCCGCATGTTTAAAAACAAGATTTATGTACAAATAAACCATGTCATGAAATTAAAATTTTTTTTAAATGTTAAGAGCTACATAAGAAGATAGCGATGTTGTTTATATGTGTGATATAAGGTACTTATGGTTAGTTTATTCCTGAAAACATTGAGACTTGAATGAACATTAAAAGAAGCTAAAATCTTGGAAGATGGTTTACTTTGATTTTAAGAACATTGCGGACGATGTTTAAATCAAATTTTTGGTTTAAAGCAGGAGGAGCGCGATCAGACATTGTTTTAAACATGAAAATGGCTTTCTTAAATTCAAGTTTCCATTGTAGAGGCAGTATTCCTAGGTGCTGATAGTCTGTATGAGTAATGGACGATGATTTCAGAAGGATCAACTTAAGACCACGCCTGTACAAACTAAATAAAGGTTTTAGATTATTTCCACTAGCTGAATCCCATAGTGTAGAGGAATAGTTAATAATTATGTGATTGGATATAAACATTGAAAAACAATTTACGACTGTCGATATCAAGGAAATGTTTAAGTCTGGAAAGCTGATAAACTTTTTTTAAGATATTTGCTTGCAAAGGATAGATATTTGGTAGGACCACGAGAGATTGTTATGAACAATAACTCCGAGTATCTTGTGATGGTCAACTTCTTCCATGATTTCACCATTGAGTATAGAGCGAATGAGAACCAATGCAGAGATTTTGACGTTTTTGTCTAGTAATGATTAGTAAGTATTTATATTTTGTTTCGGACGTAGTTTCATATGGTTAATTTCAGACCATTCAATTAGAGAGGGAGGTAGAGAGAGAGAGAGCTAAACACAGTGGGGCATTGTTTGGATGTCTGTTGTGGGACCCTTCTTCTGCGAGCCTCAGGAGTTCCCCCTCAAGCACCACCCGGTTCCTGCCGCCCTTCCCGCCCTGGTCGACTCCACAGCGCTGGGGTCAGCCGCACACCTGGAGCATGCACACAATCAAAGGGGAGGACAGGGGTGGGGGGCTATGCGTGCGTACCGTGCGTGCGTGCGTGCATGCACATGTCTGTGTGTGTGTGTGTGTGTGTGTGTGTGTGTGTGTGGTGTGGTGTGTGTGTGTGTGTGAGGACAGAATTGAGTATAAATTAAACACCCTTTGCTATAAATCTATCCATAAAGCTGCTCCATCTTACGTCTGCGACAATATTTCCATTTATACGCCAGCTCGCACTTTACGTTCAGTTTCTGACCCTCTTTCTCTCCAGATCCCTAGGTATAAGCTTTCAAACTGTTGGTCGGCGCTCTTTTGCTGTATCATGACCGACCTCCTGGAACAAACTTCCTCTTTCCCTCCGTCAGCGACCGACCCTCTCTGCTTTCAAATCTAGCCTCAAAACCCACCTGTTCCTCCGTCATTGAAGCTTCGCTCTCTTTCTCTTCTCTCTCTTTCCTTGCCTTTAGGTTTGTTTCTGCTGTATTCCATTTATGTCATTTGCGTGTGTTTGCTTTGTATTGCGTTTTTTTGTTTGAATGCTAACGTGTGTGTGTGCGCTTTGATTTGATTTCTATCAAGATTCAGCGCCGTATAAATACTGTATGTTGTTGTTGTGTGAATGAGTTGGCCGATGCGTGGAAGTGTGCATTGGCGTTGATGAGTATGCAAGTGGTGCTGGTGTGTTTGTTGGCATGACCAGTGAGTAGTGAGCCCGGGGATTAGGAATGTGGTGAGTCAAAGTGATTTGGCAAGATAATGGATGGAAAAGGTCAATGCT
>CM065705.1:1678773-1681273 GCA_017654935.2 Phymorhynchus buccinoides | reverse complement strand
CCCTCATCAGTGAAAACACCTTCAAATCCACCTGGGACAAGACCGAACTGCCACTCGCACCCTGCATAACAATTCTTCGCACATACACAGGTCAGCAGATACCCGTGCGTAGTCAAGTCACTGCTCACACCACGCATAAGGACAAGTCAGCCATGATACCCATCATTGTTGTCGGTGGGGGAGGACCAAACCTCCTTGGAAGAGATTTGATCAAGTGGTTAAATATGGAAGCCACAGCTTTGATCAACAAAGTCAGTGTGACCCCCGCATCACGTTGCCAGGTTGAAGTTGATCGTTTTCCAAAACTGTTTCAAAAACAGTCCGGGCATGCGAATGAAAAAGATGATTCAGAAGTTTAAGCTGAAAACTTTCCATTTGTTTTAAATCACTGTAGCCCCACATTTCACAGCCATAAAGAAGAACAGGTAGTACCATCGATTGATATAAATCCAATACAATATTTACAGGCAAATTTTGAATTCGTGCCATCTTCAATAAAGAAAACATTGCACATTGAGCTTGGTCATACAAATACTTCTTACATTTATAAAAAAATTCCCGTTCTGCTGAAAATTATACCTAAATACTTAAAAGTGTGTACTATTTCAACATGCCCAATGGACTCTTTAGGTACACATGTCTTCCTTACAGCGTTTCAGCAGCACCCGCCATTTTCCAATGGACCATGGACTGTCTCTTACAAGACATTCCTCAGGTGGCTGTCTTCCAGGATGATATACTCATCACTGGTGACACTGATGACGCTCACCTGGAGCATTTCAGGGAAGTTCTTCGCAGGCTCGACTCTGAAGGCTTCAGCTTAAAGAAAGAGAAGTGTCAGTTCATGCTCCCAGAAGTCACGTATCTGGGACACCGCATCTCTGCTGAGGGCATTCAGCCCACCACGGACAATGTGCAAGCCATCCAAGATGCCCCCATTCCAAAGAACACCACTGAGCTGAAATCGTTCCTGGGGTTGGTGAACTTCTGTGCCAAATTCCTGCCTCACCTGTCCACAGTTCTCTCCCCACTTCACAGACTTTTGAGACAGGGCGTCGTGTTCAGGTGGGGTACAGACCAAGAACAAGCTTTTCAACAAGTCAAGACCATGCTCCTGTCAGCAGACCTCTTGGTCCACTTTGATCCAGGCATGGAGGTGACCTTGTCGTGTGATGCCTCTGGAGTTGGCCTTGGAGCAGTCCTTGCTCACAAACTTCCAGATGGTTCAGAACGTCCAATCGCTTACGCCTCCCGAACCCTGAACAAAGCTGAGCAGAAGTACTCAAACATTGAACGAGAGGCCCTTGCAGTCACATTTGGTGTGAAGAAATTTCATGACTATCTTTATGGGCGGCATTTTAGCTTGTTCACCGATCACAAACCCCTCATGACCCTGTTCAACGAGCACAAGGCCATTCCCTCAGAAGTGTCACCCAGGAAGGTGTCACCTACAAGCCTGGATCTTCAATGAGTCATGCAGATGCTTTAAGTCGGCTACCATTGCCAATTACTTCACCCGAAACAGACTTGCCGGAAGAATTTGTCCACCTGATGGATCACCTGTCCTCTACACCGGTCACAGCAGCTGACATTCAGAGAGACGGACCATGACCCGGTTTTGACACGGGTAAAGCAGTACACCCTGTCTGGTTGGCCCTCAGAGCTCCCTCAGAAATATGAAGCTGAACTCCTAGTCTACAAGAGACACGAAACTGAACTCAGTGTGGAAGGAGGATGTGTAGTTCTCAGAACCAGAGCAGTCATCCCTCCAGCATGTAGGAGAGCCATGCTTGAAGAGTTGCACTTATGTCACCCAGGCATCAACAAAATGAAATGCCTCGCTAGGTCATATGTGTGGTGGCCTAACATCGATCAAGACATTGAGACCTTGGTCCACAAGTGTGATGCCTGTCAACAAGTCCGTCATGCGCCGGAAAAAGCCCCACTGCATCCCTGGGAGTGGCCAGAGAAGCCTTGGCCTCGTCTTCACATTGACTTTGCTGGGCCCTTCATGGGCCACATGTTCCTCGGCGTTGTTGATTCCCATTCCAAGTGGACTGAAGTCAAAAGGATGCAAAAGATCATAGCTGACAAAACAATTTCTGCACTGCGAGAAATGTTTGACACACATGGTCTGCCCGATACAATTGTATCAGACAACGTGCCGACCTTCACTGGTAGTGAGTTCAAGAGTTTCATGCAGACAAATGGAATTCGTCACGTCCTGGTCTCTCCATACCACCCAGCCTCCAATGGACTTGCAGAAAGAGCTGTTCAAACCTTCAAAGAACCCATGAAAAAACTGAGCCCGACTCTCTCTCTGCAACACAAGCTTTCCATCTTCCTCCACACTCAGCACATCACACCTCATTCAACAACAGGTGTGCCACCAGCTGAGCTCTTGATGAAAAGAAACCTCAAGACACGTCTGGACCTAACGCGTCCATCCCTCACCAGCAAAGTGGAACAAGCCCAAATGAAGCAGAAACATTACCACGAC
>CM065705.1:1651273-1671273 GCA_017654935.2 Phymorhynchus buccinoides | reverse complement strand
CACAAATTACACTTAAGGCTAAAGGTCAATTTTTATATGTGTCGTGCCTAGCTCGCAGAATTGCCTAGTCTGTAGATTAGGTAGCCACTTTGCCTAGTTTGTGAAATAGGCACTCAGACTGCCTAACTTGTAAACTAACTTTTTAGAGGTGCCTAATCTGCAGACTAGGCAGCCTAATCTGTAGAATACGCAGCCTAGTCTGTTGACTAGGCAGAGTGCCTACTCTACAGGTTAGGCAGTCGTTGTGTTATTCTCCTACATAACTCCTCTATATTTTAACACCAGGAATGCAATAGCAGTGAATAGTAGTGTCATAAAAAGAAGTTCAGTGAATTTGTTTACTCCATCGTCTGTCTGTCTGCTGTGAAAACAATAACATATTACAATAATAAAGCTACCATCCAGAATCGAATGACTGCAAAGGTCAAAGTGCAGTAATGTATGTTGAGAGTAAAAATCCACTGAAAACAAATATGGCAGTGGTCAAAATCCACAGCAAATACAAATTCAATTCAGAAACAAACAAATATTAAAAAACAACAACGAAGTAACAAGGCAAATATAAAAATAAGTTACAATGCAAAGTGAAATGTATGAAAGCATACTTATGCTCAACAATCAAATGCATTATGAAACACATGCGAATCTCTTATTTTTACACATTTTGTCTTTGAGGATGCCATTGGTGTGGACAAATAATTCATTACAATAGCAAAGTTCATCCAAAATTGAATGAATGCGAGGGACAACATGCAGTAGTTAAGAGTAAAAATGCAAGAAAAAAACATACCACAGTGGTCAAAATTCACACAAATGCAAATTCAATTCAGAAAAAACAACAACACTGGAGTAACAAAGCATGGAGAGAAAAACATATAACGCAAAGTGGACTATGTTTTAACATTGTGCTCGATAAATGAAGTTGAACAGAAAACACGTGAATCACTTATTCTTACATGGGTTTTTTAGTGGATGACAATGGCTGTGACAAGGTGTCTCATTTTTACACTGACACCTCTTTGCTGCGCAATTGCCTTGACATGAGCACTTTGTGAATCCTTGATCTACATGCATTGAATGAAGTGATGTAATGCATCAGGAAGGCAGAACAGCCTCTTAATTGATGTGATCATGAGTAATAAGAGCAAAGTCGACTTTAATGAGTTGATTCCTTGAAAGCCAGGTGTTCAAACACTTCTCCCCCAACTGCGCCTTCAAGCTCAGGATCGTCACTTTCAGTTTCATTGGAATCTTCTGTTCTGGCAGCTTGTTCTGTTGCTTGATTTTCTGCAGAATCTGTCATTGAAGAGAGAAGCTCAACAATCTCATCTTCCTCTTGGAGTCTCTCTATTACATCTGTGATGCATCATTGTCAATTGTCCACGCAATTAACATTTCTTGATGTCACAGTTGGATCTCTCGATGCTGCCTTGCAACTGAAGGTGCCTAGGTGAACCATGAACGATGTTTATCCAAGGCCAAATCAGTTTCATCTCAGTGATCACAGAGGCCATTGTCCAACTGTAAAATGGCAAGTTGCGTCATCCAGCCAAAAATGTCAATGAGATTATATGCTGTTTCAGCTGCTGTTTTTTTAATAAATTTAATTGGCTGCAACACATAAACTTTGCAAAAATGGTCCTGGTAGCTTAAAACGCACTTGTATCCTCGATCTGGTGTAGATTCTATAATGATCAAAACTGTTTTACTCCTCAGAGGGCGTACAACGAGGCCTTTGTTAGGCTTTGTCTTCTTCTTCTGGCAAGCTTCACAGTTAGCAACAAAAACTGAGCTCATTTTTTAGTGATGTTGCAATACAGACAGACAAACAAACAATGGAGTTTTAAAATTAAGGCCACAAACTCCTTTTTATGACACTACTATTGTATTCTTGGTGTTAAAATATAGAGGAGTTATGTAGGAGAATAAAACAAGCACTGCCTAATGTGTAGACAAGGCACTCTGCCTAGTCAACAGACTAGGCTGCCTATTCTACATAATTTTTGTTAGGATGCCTAGTCTGTAGATTAGGCATGTCTGAAAAGTTAGTTTACAAGTTAGGCAGTCCGAGTGCCTAGTTCACAAGCTAGGCAAAGTGGCTGCCTAATCTACAGACTAGGCAATTCTGCAAGTTAGGCACAACATACGCATACAATCGTTCTTGGAGGCTTGCATAAACACATATGTGTATGCACAGTTTCAAGAATGTATGCCTTGTAGTTCCTGATAAAAATCCAACATTAAAGTTTGGACCACAGAGGGAACACACACACATACACACACACACGCGCGCGCACACACACGCACACGCACGCACGCAAGCACACGCGCGGGCACACACACACACACGCACACGCACACGCACACGCACACGCACACACGCACACACACACACACAAAATTAATTTTAATTAATTGTTTACTTGTATATTTTCCTTTTCTTGTTCGCTACTTTGGAATGTTTAGTTCTTTATTTTTTCTTTACATCATTTTTTATGGATGGCTTGTTGAAAAAAAGCATGTTTTTGCTTATACAATGTTCTCATCTGGAAATAAAATTTTGACTTGACTTGACTTGACTTGACTTGACTTGACACACTTATAAAATCCCACTGTGCGTAGACAGGGAATACATAATCAGGTTTATGGGATGAAGCATCTAGGCCTACTTTCTTAAAAATCGTGATTAATTTGGCTTCGAACTACCATTATTCCATTTTTTTTTTAGAATATCCATAGTTTAGAATATCCGTATAAATACTCAAACGTTAATTACAATCCATACCTTGTCGTATGCAATAAAGTAATCGCACCAATTTAGTCACTGTATATTAACACAACTTTCTGCAAACATTTCGAACGATACACATTCTCTAACATGCCAAAGTTTGTTGAAAACAGAGACATAATCAAAACATGTCTTGCCGCCAGCCGAGCCGAGGAGACAGAGAGAGAGAGAGAGAGAGAGAGAGAGAGAGAGAGAGAGAGAGAGAGAGAGAGAGAGAGAGAGAGAGAGAGAGAGAGAGAGAGAGAGAGAAAGCACAGTGTGGCATTGTGTGGATGTATGTTGTGGGATTCTTCTTCTGCGAGCCTCAGGAGTTTCCCCTCAAGCAACAACCCCTTCTCGCCGTCCTTCCCGCCCAAGGGGTTGTGTATGCGTGCGCGTGAGTAAGTGTGTGTGTATATGCGTGCGTGCGTGTGTGTGTGTGCGTGCATGTGTGTGTGTTTGTGTCAGACATAATTGAGTATAAATTAAACACCCTTTGCTAAAAAATCTATGCCTCCATCTTACCTCTGATGAATATTGTTTCACGTCCTCTTGGACTTTGAAAAAGTCCATATGGGACATTAATTCAAAAACTTTGGTTACAAAAAAAGGGGAAAACCGGTATATAAAATCTAGGTTGAGGTTAGTTAAAATAATGATCTTAAGATAAGATACTTTTACGAAATTTGTAAATGATGTTTTTGTTTCGTTATAAGATCTTACGTTATCCATACCTTAAACCAGAATGTTATCTCTGCACCATTTCGTAACTTTTTATATCTTTTGGAAAACATTTAAAGCTATTTATCCTACTTATGCTCATCGAAAGAAGCACTGCATACTCGTCGTGTCTGTTGCAGTGTCTGTATTACGTATGTTTATTATTTTGTACGCTTTAAAATGAAGATTCATGTGCTCTGTTCAGTATACAATTCTTTCTATACCTAAGGACTGTAGATATGACAACTGAAATGTTACTTTATGCCTAAGTATTTTTTTCTGTCTGTACTTTTCTTTCTCTTTTACAATATGTGCGACAATTGTGGACCGACCGACAGACCGATAGACCGACAGACCGACAAAGTGAGTTATAGGTTTGTGGCTTGTGCCACAAACAAAAAGACCTGACACTGATGCCTAACTAGAAGCGGCTTCTTGTCTAAGGTCCCTAATTACATTGTGTTTAAATCCACACTGTAGTGTATATACAAAAAAGCGGGTTCTGTCCTAAGCGAGAAAGAGAAAAAGATTCGCCCTCACTGTTACAGCACCTATCGTTTTATAATGTTAAAAGAGATTTAAAAAAAAGTGTCCTACGTTCGATAGATGAAGAGTTTTTGCAAACAATATGAGAGTGGCCCAATCTCGTGGTCCTTTATATATTATTGTTTTTTCATTGAACGGAATGTTTTATTGGTGAAATATATTTGTAATAGTACTAAAGTAGTTTTGATATTTATCACAGTTGAATAAGTGTTCTAGGGAGAGATCTTCTCCGCAGATACAAAGAATAGGATTGTATTTACAAAGATAGGAGTTTGCGTGGAGTCAAAAAATTAGAGATGATAGATAGTATGGGACTGGTAAAAAGAGACCTCCCTTAACTATCTCACTGTCCCAGAAGCGGATATGGGTGTAATTGTTAAGTTCTTGAGTCCATTCTTGTTTAGTTGTTCGTTTAAGTATATTTCTTTATTTCGGAGATGGATAATCCGATATCATGTTTTTGGCCTAGTTGGCCCCGTAGGCTGCTTTTTTGGCTGCCCAGTCAGCTCTATCATTACCCGAGATGTTACTATGGGATGGGGTTCATGATACGGTGATCTCAGTGCCTTTTAATTTAATTTGGTGAATAATATGTAAAATGTCTTGTAATATAGATTGGCGGTTATTAGTTTTATTTTTGAGAGCCTGTATTGAGGACAGGGAATCAGTTAAAATGTAAACACTGATTGGGGGGGGGGGGGGGGGGTAGGTAAATCATTTAGAAATATACAGGTTTGTACAATAGCCCAGAGTTCAGCGCTAAAAAATTTAATTTCTTTATTAATTTGATAACTTTTAGTAATTTTAAGAGATGGAATTTAAATGCACAACCTATTTGGTCGTTTGTCAGTTTAGAACCATCCGTGTAGATTAGTATGTGTTGTTGTAAGCCATGTATCTTTTCTTTGGCTTTTAAGGTTAACTTGGCCTTGGCCTTTGAATGAATACCATGTAAATCTGCATCGTAAGTGGCTTCTTCAAGTTCCCATTGTGGGATTTTCCATTTTGGATTAATATTAACCTGGTTAACTGATATGTTGGCTTCATGGAAAAGGGAATTGGTATTCAACAATATGTTTAGTTCTGGCATAAAATCTTGGGGTTTTATTTTCCAATGCTTCCCATTGCATACCCCAGGTTGAGGTACTGAACAGCTTTTTGAATTTGTCTTTAGAGTAAATGTTAGTGGCAGTCATTCTTGTTAATAGGTTTGCACACCTTAATGTTATGACATGGCGGAGTGGAATCCAGTCAATGTCACGGTAAACCAAGTTGTTTACGGCAGATCTGGGTATTCCTAATGCTATTTTGATGGCATTAATTTCAATTGTTTCTATTATTTTTAGTTTTGATGCTACTGCTGTGAAAAGCTTCACATCCATATAGTAGTCTACTCCTTACCAAGGCTTGTACAAGATATACTAGTAGTTTGGGGTATTTAGCCCATTTCTGGGCAGTTAGACCTTCAATAAGGTGTAGCGTTGAATATGATTTTTTAGCTAAGTGCTGTATATGTGTTCTTTCCAGGATAAGTTTTTGTTAAATATTACTCACAGGAACTTAACAGTTTTTGCTTGTTTTAGTTCGTTATCATAAATAAAAACTGACAGGTTAGTAGTACGTATTCTTGAGAAGACCACAAATACACATTTGTTTGGGGCTAAATAGAAGCCATTTATATACATGTAAAACGTAACAAGGTCAGTATTTCTTTGATGTTTTTTGAGGGATTCTTTATAATGTTTTTTTCTTTTCCTTATTATTAACTTTAGTCCAAATTGCAACAACGTCTGCGTACATAGACTGGTCGCATTCTTGAACTGGTAGTTTGTCTATGTCGTAAACCATTATATTAAACAGGGCTGGTGCGATAATGCTACCTTGTGGCATGCCCATATCTAATTGGTGGGTGGCTGCAGTGGCCTGTCCTACCTTTACGTGTATTGTTCGAGCTGTTAAAAATTCTTTTATAAAATTGTACATATTGCCTTTTTTGCCTATTTTATCTATCTTACATAACAGTTTGCCATGCCATACAGTGTCGTAGGCACCTTTAATATTAAAAAAGTGGCAAATATAAATATTTTTTTAGCCAGGGCTTTACGTGCGTGGGAACTTAATTTTGCAATTTGCTCAGCGCAACTACGATTTTTCTGGAAGCCTGCTTGAAATCTACGAATAATGTTATTTTTTTCCAAAAGGTATTGTAATCGGCTCTTTGTAATTTTTTCAAAAAGTGTACCTAGATGTGGAGTTAATGATATGGGTCTATAGCTTTTGAGGTCTTTAGTGGGTTTACAGGGTTTAAGGATAGCAACTATTTCTGCTTGTTTCCAAGCTTTTGGGATAGTGCCTTCTTCCCAGCAAAAAATAGTAAAACTGATGTCGTACTTGGATAAAAGATGTTGGTAATTGTCTGAGAATTCTATATGAAATTAGGTCTGGTCCTGTGGCTTTATTAACGTTTCGAATAGAATTCAAAGCTGTTGTTGATTCGGAAATTGTTATAGGGGCATTTATCAAATCTGTCTTGTTAGTTGATTTATATGGGGCTGTTGCGTTTTCTTTTCTACGGTTTTGTTCCGCCTTAGGAAGATGTTTTGTTTGGCCAACCTGAGCACAAACCTGGCCTAACATATCTGCTTTTTCTTTATTATTTTTAGTTGTGTGTCCGTTTAGAGTTAGTGGGGGTTCCCGACGCTGATAATATTTATTAATTTGTTTTTCCTTTTTCCAAACTTTACTTGTGTCTTTTTGATTTATATATTCAGTTTCGCTTTTAAAATAGTCTCGCTTAGCCTTGATGATAGTATGATCACATTCTTTTTCGGATTGTTTTTTGTTTTGTAAGTTGGGTTCAGTTGGGCATTTATAACATTGATAGCATGCTTTATTTTTGGAATGTACAGAAATTTTACATTCTTCAGTCCACCATTGGTTTATTTTATGCATTGCCTTTTTAATTTGATGGGTAGATAATTGGAATAGTTGTTTCACATGCTGTTAAAATGGCAGAGTGCATGTTATTGTAATACATTTCTATGTCATTATTTTTTAATTTACCAGTGTCTATATTTGATAAAATGGTTTGAAACATGGTCCAATTAGCCTTTTCATAATTACATTTCGGCTGTTTATTGGGTTCTATTGTTTCGTTTAAAATAAAAAAATTAAAATTAAAACAGGGCAGTGGTCGGATCCTAGTGGGTCCGTGTTTGCTGTCCAATTGTAGTTTACTAATAGTTCAGGGCTTACTAGATTTAAGTCAATTGAAGTAGGTCTTTCCTTTATGTGGGTTGGAAGACGGGTTATGCTACCATCATTCAGTGTTGAAAGCCTTGAGTTTAATATTTCGTTGTAGAGGATGTTTCCATCCTTACTGCTTTTAAGTTGGGTGGGATCCCGAGTTGGGTGATGGGTGTTAACGTCTCCTACAATTATCCAAGATTCTTTCTGGGTTAGTAAAGATAGCCAGTCAGGTTTGTTTTTAGAAATTTCTGAGATATAATCGTGTGGAAGATACATATTTACTATGTTAGTATGTTTGTGTTGCAGTTTGATTTGAATCGTGTTACTGTACAAAATTAAAGGGATATTTTGTATAGGAGAGGTTGTTTTTGTGTATTTAATAGTTTGGTTGACATAAGTTAAGGTGTATATTTTACCATCGTAATTACTAACCTCTGGTGGAAAGTAAAATCCTTCTGTTTTAAGAATATCTCGATGTTTAACATAGGGGACTGAATACATAATACGTGGTATTGAGAGGTTGATGATGCCAAAAAATCTACTAAGTGATCAATGTTTTTTCCTTAGCGAACGCGAGTTCCACTGTAATATATTAAGGCCTTCAATTGCAACGTTTAAAGAGATTTTGTTAAAAATACAAGATTAAAATCTGGTTAAGAACTGGTTAAGATTAGGTTAACAATGAGTGTGTATTTTCATGCGTGTGAGGGTGCTCCCGACAATGATCTAGATTTCTGGCTGGAGTGTTTGGAATGCCGCACATTTTGTCCGCTATGTTCCAGAGGATTCCACCCCTACTGACTGTGATGGTGGTCATGTGGCCTACGAGTAGAAACAAGGATGTTAGACTCTAGCTGTGGTTTGGCTGATGTTCTAGCTTTTTCAAATCCTATTAGGAAACTTGCCAGTTGTTTCTTATCTAGGGATTGAGTTTTTGATCGAGGGCTTATTTGTGTGGATTTTGAACTTTGGTCTGGAGGTCCAGTAGACTTTTCTTCTTGTTGATTGTCATTTTGTCTGTTTTGTGTCGTGAGTAGTTGTCCAAACTGATTTGTTAGATTGTCTGTCAGGGTCTGTATTTGTCTCTGTATCTGGACTTCTACTCCATTTAGTTGTTTGGCTACTTCTTCTACAAAAATCGTTTCCACGTTTTTGTCCTGTTCTTTTTTTTTTTATATTGAAGACAAGTTTAGCTTTTAGGAGTGATTGTTTAACTTCTCTTAGTGTCTCTTGTTGGACCATATTTGAAATAGGTATAACAATTTCCTCTGAGGTTGACGGTTCTTTGTCAATTTGATTGTTTGTCCTAGACTTCTGTTTTTGATTGTCATTGTTTTCCAAGGTCTTTTGGTTTGTATGTCTAAGGACTGAGGCGTAGGTCTTGTTTCCTGCCATTAGTTTGGAGTGCGATTCTTGTCGCCAGAAAGAGTCAACTACTGGAGGGGGGGAGATGGGAGATGTTGTCTTTCTTGAAGTTGTTTTTCTTGTTCTATTTTAGCTCTACGAATATATAGCTTCTGCATAAGTTATGTATGTTTCTCCTCTGATTCTGATAGCCTTGATGCGTATTTTAAACTGGGGGCAACCTTGTTAAGCAGCAGAGTGGGCCCCTCCACAATTAATGCATTTGAAAGTTTGACTGTCACACTCCTTAACTGAGTGGCCACTCTGAGAGCATCTGGGACATGTGTTTGTTTTGGCATGACATTGGTTAGCCAGGTGACCAAACCGTGAGCACTTGTGGCATCTTCGAACTGGTGCCACGAAGGGATATACCACGAAATCTTCTGTGACAATTTTCACACATTTTGGCAAGATCGGTGCTTGAAACGTTATCTTAACGGCTTTAGATGGGGAGCCGTCTTTGTTGTTGAGGCGAATGATCCTCTGGGCTTTATTAATGTAAGGAAGTAGCTCTTTTTGGTCTACCACCGTTTCGATGCCTTTAATTACACCTTATGTGGTGGCAATGGGTTTAGTGCATTTGATATTGATGCCTGACAGGTTTGTTTTCTTCAAAAGTTGGTCTTGTTGTTTAGCTGTAGAGCAACCTATCAGCCATTTATTTCTTCCCAGTGATCACTGTGACACAATGGGGCAGAGTGTCTGTTTCCAGACCTAAGTGTTTGTGGCGGCACCTAAGCCACCGTATGTACAGGAGCCCATGCCAAGGTCCTCCATCACTACTGGAAATTTCAAGAAAAGTGGTGGGGGTTGTTCTTGAATTGGTTTTCTTAGTGGATGTTTCCAAGCTGAAGCTAGGTTTGAGGGGGCACTATGAGTGTCCTCTGTTTGTGATGATTTTCCGTTGATAGTTTGGTTCCTGATACTGCTTTGGTTTGGGTTTGTTTCCTCACAAAGTGGAGACTGGGTTTGCATCTCAATGTCATTTCCATTATTGTCCTCAGGATTTGATCCTATTGTCGTGCCCCTACCATTTGGTGTACTAGCCATTTGGGGTGTTGAGTTTTCTTGTTCTAGTGATATTTGTCTGGGAGTAGAGCTCGTACGGCTCCTTCCCCTCTCCAAGACTTCTTCATTTCTAGACTTTTTGTGTTCTCCAGGCTGGCTAAGGGGGGAGGACGGATCTGATGGAGTCCGTTGTCCCCTACTTCTTTTCCTAGGAGTGGTTATGTCTAGTCCTTCGGATGGTGTGGCGAACACCCCTTCAATGTTTGAGTCGGCCTCACCACATGAGGACTCTGTATTTCGTTTTCTGTCTTATTTTCTTTCCAGGGACCCCAATCCTGGGTGTCCCAGTCACTCATAATAGCTCCTTCCTTTGGAAAAAAAGAAATTAGACCTACACACCTAGAGAGGATTGAATATGAAAAGAAAATTAGTCTTGTGTAAAGATTCGGGAAATTGTTTTCCTATTCTCTATCAGAGTAAAGAGGAATATAGTATTCGATAAGTTATACAAGAAATAACAAATCGAAGTCAAACTATAAATGAAAAGCTTATGAATTCAAAATATAATGTAGAGAAAATTTAGTTGACAAACTTAGTGCTGGACAGCGTCAGTAGAAACGCCTATGAAAACAAGAGAAAAAATGATTACGCTGGCCAAGGAAGAACTTTGTCCCTATAAAGTGAAAGGCTAGTAAGAAATAAATTAAGTAAATTTATCCATGCTGGTCTAACGTGAAAAGAGTCCTATCAAATACGCTGGTTTGTGTAAACAAAATTCCGTATTGGTTCTACTAGGCTGCCTTTCTATTGGCTAAGCCGAGAGAAGATCGCGTTTGGTAATGTCACGTGTTCAAAATGGCGGTCAAAATGGCGAAGTCACGTGATAAGCTATTATTTTCGCTTAGAATGGTGGCGCGAGCTAGAGGGTCCTACGGAATCGACAGTTGTGGCCTGGTTCCTATAGCCTTGTGAAATTTAGTAGTAAAAAAGAAGCTTTGCCGCTTCTTTAAGTAAACCTTATAATTTAATACCAATTCTAAATGTAAAATTTAAATATTCTTTTATTTACAGATTTTGCTTTAACTTTGAACTTTATTTTGCCTAGCCTTATAATCCTAATTATCGGCCCGCACACCGGTACACCGGTACAGCGGTACAGCACCTCGAGTGAGCAGGCCTATGTAAAAAAAACCACCCCATTTTGCAGACCAGCTAGGTCCAAAAAAAAAGAAAACGTCAAAAAAGCCTACAATCCCTAAACTTGGTTTATGTCACCGAAGTGACCCCAGGAACTCACCAGCGTGCAATGTGGCATGGTGTGCAATTCCCCACTGCTGTATACTGTTCCCGCGGCATGTGCTTTTGCACAGCATCCTACACTACAATCTAGGGCCCCAATAAAACATGGGGACACCAAAATAAATGCACACAAAAAAGAAGTTAATATCAGTACAAGACTGAATAAAAAATCACAGTCTGTCTGACTAAAAAAGAGGTGCCGGTTACATGACCTGATGAAGAGTGTTGACAGGGGTAGTGGAAGATCCCGTTAGTTGAGGAAGGCAGGTCTCGGTCCACGCTGTCTTGCTGAAGATAGGGTGAAGGGCCCTCCTTCTACAGAAGCCTGCCGCCTGGTGAAGGTAGTAGTAGTCGAAGTAAGCCGTTTTCACTCAGTCATCTTGTTGTTAGCGCAGTGGAATGAAGTGTAGAAGGGCGACGAAGCGTAACGTAGTCTCTCTGGTTAGTCGTTTTCCGCTTCTCTGCAGTCGGCCTGTCTGCTCGCTCCCCAATCGCTGAGTGCTGAATGATATGAATCATCTTACCTCTGCGACAATAGTTCCATTTATACGCCAGCTCGCACATTACGTTCAGTCTCCGACCCTCTACCTCTCCAGATCCCTAGGTATAAGCTTTCAACTTGAGTAAAAATACTTTCAACTTTCAACTGTTGGTCGGTGCTCTTTTGATGTCTCAGGACCGACCTCCTGGAACAAACTTCCTCTTGTCCTCTGTCAGCGACCGACCCTCTCTGCTTTCAAATCTAACCTCAAAACCCACCTGTTCCCCCGTCATTGAAGCTCCGCTCTCTTTCTTTTCTCCCTCTCCTGCCTTTAGGGCTGTTTCTGCTCTATTGCATTTATGTCATCCGTATGTGTTCACTTTGTGTTGCGTTTTTTGTTTGGATGTGTTATGAATGCTAACGTGTGTGTGCGCTTTGATTTCATTTATATCAGTTTTCAGCGCCGTATAAATACTGTATGTTGTTGTGTGTGCAAGAGTTGGCGGTTGGGTGCGTGGAAGTGTGCATTGGCGTTGATGAGTATGCAAGTGGTGCTGGTGTGTTTGTTGGCATGACCAGTGAGTAGTGAGCCCGGGGAATAGGAATGTGGTGAGTCAAAGTGATTTGGCAAGATAATCGATGGAAAACATCAATGCTCTTAAATGAGACAGAATATCATTTATTTTCACTGTTTTACCCTTAACCCTTTGGTTGTGTATTACCATGTTTTATGAAATGTATTCATATATCAAATCATTTGGATGTCCCGCACGTGTGTGTATGCATATGTGTGTGCGCGTGAGTGTGTGTATGTGTGTGTGTGTGCGCGCGCGCATGTGCCAGTGTGCGTGTGCCCTTGTGTGTGTGAGTCTGTTTATAAAATATATGTATAGTAATAACATAATTCTAGACACTCACCAGAATAAAACTACCATTAAAACACACACACAAAGCATATAGGCCTATGTATACGCATATCTGTTGTAAGATCCCAAAGCCGTGTTCACCTGATGAGATCCCCATGGATCAAAACAGCTGTCATGGACTGGGCTCTGCCGTGCTTCCCCTAATAAAGGAGGAAAAACTAAACTGGCACTCTTTATGTTTTTAGAACATAGATCAAGATACCGAGTTTCTATAACTGGTCTTGATTCTAATGTTCACTTCTATAAAGACATTCAGACAAAACGTGCTATCAAATTTACTATTTTGGTTTTTCAAAAGCACTAACATTTAACTCCTTCAGATCAGAGGTGCGGTGCGCAGCAGCATATAATACTGAGGTTTTATTTCAAATCTAGATAGATAGATAGATAGATAGATAGATAGATAGATAGATAGATAGATAGATAGATAGATAGATAGATAGATAGATAGATAGATAGATAGCCAGGGACAATATAATTATCTGAAAACATCACGAGCTTCGCTCTGTTCGTTTGCGGAAGGTGATTACAATTCATTGACATCAATCTGGGCTAGCCAGTCGTGTGCCAGATCTGCACTGCATACACCACTGTGTCGGCACACGCACTTACTGCGCCTACTTCATCATCATCATCATCATCATTTTCATCATCATCATTTTCCTCCTATTCTTCCCCTTAATCTTCTTCTTCTTCTTCTAGTTCTTCTCCTCCTCATCCTCTTTTTTCAGACAGACAGATTCACCGACAGACAAACAGACACATACAAAGACAGAAAGAGGTTATATTTGTCTCTAACTGAATAAAGAAAATCAAAACGTCACTATTTCTGCAGAGAACTTCGATTTTCACAAACAAGGTCTAGTTTACGCCATAACGAGCACATCTCTTGCCTCACTGGAAAGTCTGGATATGCCCTTTAACCTGACATCAGTCTTGCCCTTTGACCCGCAGACTAAGGGACAGAACTCCTCATCCGTTCCAGATGGCTGTGTGGAGTTCAGGTTCAGTGACCTGCCCTTTCTGCCCTGGGACAACCCTCACAACATTGTGTCCGAACACGTGGAGATCGTCACGCGCAAAATCCGATTCGTCGTGCTGCAGATGTTGCTTTTCATTGGAGGACCGGCTAACGTCATCAACATGGCGGTGTTCTTCCAACAAGGTCTGCGAGACCGTGTCAACCTGCTGCTGTTTGCGCTGTCCCTGGCAGACGAGCTCACTCTGATCATGAATGCCGTGAACTACGTTGAGGAGTATTATATAGAGTTGGCTGAAGCATCTAAAGGGGGGCCTTTGTTAGCGTTCTTCACCAACACTCGTCTGAATGGTCTCCTGATCTTCTGCTACGTTTCGTTCGCTCTGTCCACCATCATCGCCTGTGAACGATGTTACTGCGTGCTCAGACCTCTGAACTACCAGACTCTGATGAGAACCAGGACCATGGCTGCCATCATAATAACTGTCTACGTTGTGGTGGTCGGTCTGTATTTCCTCGTTACTTTCAGATACAACTTTGTCTGCGCTTATGATCCGGATAAAGACACAATCTCGTACGTAGTAATCGCTAACGACTTTTACCTAGATCACCAAGATCTTATCGACAATCTAGACAACGTTGTATACGGCGTCGTGTTGCCCGTTGCTATGACTGTGGCTGTCGTATGCGCCACCATAATCACTACAGCTAAACTTCGTCAAGTGGTTGCGTGGCGCACAGAAAGCACCTCAGTTTTGTCGCCAAAAGAAGTGTCCCTCACTAAAATGTTGATCGGAACTTCCGTGCTTCTCATTATCTGCATTTCCCCTTCCGCTCTCTTCCGCATCGCCTGTCTCTTTCTACCGGAAGTGAACACCGGAATGCTGAACCAGAATTTATATTTGACGTGTCTGTGGACGTCAGAGATCTTCCTTTACGTTAATTCCAGCTTCAACATCTTCATCTATTTTGTCATGGGCTCAAAGTACAGGGACACGTTTTGGGGCATGTTTAGAAGGAAGCGGAGAGGTATAAAAAGAACTCAGATGTAATACACGAGCAAACTGGGGAACATCCAACAATTACAATGGGGTAGTATAACAGTGAGTTTGTTTAACGTTTCTAAGAAACACAAACGGTCGACAGGTTATGTATCAGCATTTTGCTAGTTGTATTCCTGTTTATGCGTTGTTGTTGCTTTGTTGTGTACTTTGGAATAACTTTGTTTAAGCCAACAGTTCACAGTTTAACATCTATGTTGTACTTCTTCTTTGGTTGCTTGCTCTGTGTGTGTGTGTGTGTGTGTGTGTGTGTGTGTGTGTGTGTGTGTGTGTGTGTGTGTGTGTGTGTGTGTGTGTGTGTGTGTGTGTGTGTGTTCGTGCGTACGTGCGTGCGCTTGCGTACGTGTGCGTTTCTCTCTGCGTGCGTCTCTGCATCATTGCATGTTATATACAGCTTCGACTGTACAGTCATGTCACATTTCGTTATCGCTTTGTAGAGGGATGCTGGTTCAGTGAAAGTATCCTTACGACCCAAATCATGTTCTGTTTTCTGAAGCTGTTTCATTCTGTGGCACACCTCACTTCGCGGCACTCCATCCATACCACTGCCAGCATAGTGTGAACAGCACATTTTCATTTTTGTCTGCAAAAGACAATATCATCGCCGTCGTCGTCGTCCCTGGTATTGTTGTCGTCGTCGATGACAAGAACGCCCTCTTTGTTCTTCTCCCCCAACTCATCATTTTCATCATTGTCATCATAATCATTGTTGCCGTCATCGTCATAATGGCTACTGTCGTCATCATCATTGTCGTTGTTTTCACCATAATCTTCTTTTTCATCATCATCATCATCAGCATCAGCATCAGCATCATCAGCATCACCATCATCATCATCATCATCATCATCATCATCATCACTATTATCATCATCACCATCATCACCACCACCTTCACCATCACCATCCTTCTCTTCTTTCTCCTGGAACCTGATGAGGACAGGCCTGGAGGAGGTCGCACTGGATGGAGGCAGATGGCTGGGCATCATCCACACTGCACGGATGCTCTGTGGACAGTGCCTTTAGGAGGATACACTGGATGAAGGCAGATGGCAGGGCATCATCCACACTGCACTAATGCTCTGTGGACAGTGCCTTTAGGAGGATACACTGGATGAAGGCAGATGGCTGGGCATCATCCACACTGCACTGGTGCTCTGTGGACAGTGCCTTTAGGAGGATGCCCTGGATGAAGGCAGATGGCTGGGCATCATCCACACTGCATTGATGCTCTGTGGACAGTGCCTTTAGGAGGATACACTGGATGAAGGCAGATGGCTGGGCATCATCCACACTGCACTGGTGCTCTGTGGACAGTGCCTTTAGGAGGATGCCCTGGATGAAGGCAGATGGCTGGGCATCATCCACACTGCACTGATGCTCCGTGGACAGTGCCTTTAGGAGGCTACACTGGATGAAGGCAGATGGCAGGGCATCATCCACACTGCACTGATGCTCTGTGGACAGTGCCTTTAGGAGGATACACTGGATGGAGGCAGATGGCAGGGCATCATCCACACTGCACTGATGCTCTGTGGACAGTGCCTTTAGGAGGATACACTGGATGAAGGCAGATGGCTGGGCATCATCCACACTGCACTGATGCTCTGTGGACAGTGCCTTTAGGAGGATGCCCTGGATGAAGGCAGATGGCTGGGCATCATCCACACTGCACTGATGCTCTGTGGACAGTGCCTTTGGGAGGATACACTGGATGAAGGCAGATGGCAGGGCATCATCCACACTGCACTGATGCTCCGTGGACAGTGCCTTTAGGAGGCTACACTGGATGAAGGCAGATGGCAGGGCATCATCCACACTGCACTGATGCTCTGTGGACAGTGCCTTTAGGAGGATACACTGGATGGAGGCAGATGGCAGGGCATCATCCACACTGCACTGATGCTCTGTGGACAGTGCCTTTAGGAGGATACACTGGATGAAGGCAGATGGCTGGGCATCATCCACACTGCACTGATGCTCTGTGGACAGTGCCTTTAGGAGGATACACTGGATGGAGGCAGATGGCTGGGCAACATCCACACTGCACTGGTGCTCCGTGAACAGTGCCTTTAGCCTGCAGCCCACATGTGAGAACCGATCAGATGTGGTCCTGTGTTGCACTTGTTACCCGGCTTTGCAAAGTGGTCCACAAACACCTAGAGACAGACATACAAACAACACAGCACATACACGAATGTTATGCTTCTCACAGAGAGAGAGAGAACACTGAACACTGAACTAGTTTATTGCAGTTTGGCCATAGACCACAATACAACCGGCAGGGTAAAAGGAAAAGAAAAAGAACTCACATCACTAACATACGCTTTGACGCTTTGATTGATTAATGTCATTAACACAATGTTCTTATGACATGGGGGAAAGCATCATTTTGACAGCAAATAACAACATTAACTAAACAATATAGCTAATAAGGAAAGATAACTAAAAAGTGAAACATATGAAAGATAACATTTCAATTCATTTTATACAAATCCTTACTATTGTAAACAATTTATCATATCAATTAGCAAATTCGCTCTAACTCACTCTTTCTTTACAAATTACACCCACCGACACCCACACCCACTCGCACACGTACACACACACACACACACACACACACACACACACACACACACACACACACACACACACACACACACACACACACACACACACACACACACACACACACACACACACACACACACACACACACACACACACACACACACACACACACACACACACACACTTACTCTGGCCATCCAAAGTCACTGACAACATCTTCAGTAACTACTAGACACTAATTTTTATCCCTCTGTAAGTACTTTCTATGATCTTATTTTCCAAACTTCTGATATAACTTTAGCAATGGAATTTAAGACAACCTCATCCTCCGATGCAAGCAAAGCAATTACCTAGACACCTAGAGACAGACACACGACCAAAACAGCACAGACACAAATGTTATCCTTCTCACAGAGAGAGAGAACACTGAACACTGAACTAGTTTATTGCACTTTGGCCATAGACCACAATACAACCGGCAGGGTAAAGAGAAAAGAAAAGAAGCGCACATCCCTACCAGAGAGAGAGAGAGAGAGAGAGAGAGAGAGAGAGAGAGAGAGAGAGAGAGAGAGAGAGAGAGAGAGAGAGAGAGAGAGAGAGAGAGAGGGGGGGGGGGGAGAGAGAGAGAGACAGAGAGAGAGACAGACAGACAGAGCGAGAGAAAGAGAAAGACACACGGAGAAGGACAAACTCAGACATCCAAACACACAGAGATCAAGGGGGAAAGAGCTGACGAGGGAGCACGATTAGAAAGGAAAGAGACAGTGACAGGCAGAGATAGAGCACACTGACAGACAGACAGACAGACAGACAGACAGTACAGACGGTTGAGAGACAGACAGGGACAGAAAAAGAGAGAGAGACCGACTCAGAAAGACGACAGACCGATATACAGACAGTCAGAAACAGAAAGAGAAAGAGAGAGATTCAGAGAGAGCATTGTATATCTGGACAATGATCTCAGGTGACCCAACCCTACATATAGACGATAAGACAGCCCACCACGTATGCCGCCTTAGGTATCTAGTCTATAATAGTTCACGAACATCGTTTCATATGTTGTGTAGAAAAAAAGAATACGCACGTTTTTCGTGACAGGCCTTATAATGGCATTGTAATGTGTTGGCAGAGTGTGTGCGCGCGCGCGTGCGCGCGCGCGTGTGTGTGTGCGTGCGTGCGTGCGTGCGTGCGTGTGTGTGTGTGTGTGTGTGTGTGTGTGTGTGTGTGTGTGTGTGTGTGTATGTGTGTGCAATGCATCGCTGTTCAAATTAGGTACTTTTAATTAGCGAAGTGCTTTCATCAAATACACACACAGAGCCACATCCATACACATTGGCTTATGCAGAGCCTACACATTCATACTCTCTATTTATCTGTCACGGGTGATTCCTCAATCTGGGGGAATTTCACATTCCGCCGGGGGAAAGTCCAATTTAGGTAGGATTGGATTTTCCCCGGGGGAAAGTCCAATTGGAGTTTCAACTGGAAACATAGGTGGGTCAAACCGTCGCCATCGTGAATAGAGTATACTATTCTCTATGGTATAGTATAGTGCATACTACAGAGGGTAGTGGTCAAACTCCGATTGGAAGTTGTCCTGTAACAATTTCCCCAGAGACGGGAGAACTGACAATCGTGGCTGAATTTCAAATTCTCTTGGGGGCGTTTCAAACTCAGTAAAAGCAAAACTATGTAGTTATTTGGACAAAGTCCAGCTACAATTCACTTTTGATAGTCTTTGAGGTGTGTGTGTGTGTGTGTGTGTGTGTGTGTGTGTGTGTGTTCACTTTTAATAGACTTTGAGGTGTGAGTGTGTGCGCGCGCGCGTGTGTGTGTGTGCGTGCGTGCGTGTGTGTGCGCGTGCGTGTGTGTTTGTGTGTATGTGTGTGTGTGCATGTGTTTTTTCTTCTGCCAATATTTTGTTGCTGTCCCATCTTCTGGGCCGCAGAGCGGCGTTCATCCCAGGCCGCTCATTCTAAGTCCCAACTTGCAACCACACCCTGGTTTCGCCAAATCGAAAACCAGCAGTCCATTGGGAGCGAATATATGTTAGGCCGTCAGGAGGCAACCAACTGAGGACACACTGCACTGTTACTGAGTCATTTTGGTGGAGTTTAGTAGGGTCTGTTCTGAGCTGACATACGCAGGACACCACCTACTAAGCCCCCTACTGACGACAATACTAATATTATCTTAGTCACAAAGCCAGCGTGAATGGGGTCCTCCTCCAAGGACGCCACCATGACCGTCCACTGACAGCCCCCCAAAACACACTGATCCCCATGACTGACCCGAACGCACCAAGGGCATAGAATAGAACAAATAAAATAAATAAATAAATCAATAAATCAATAAATAAGAATGAGAGAAAGATAAAATAAAAAAACGAAGAAATAAATAAAGACAATTGTAATTGACATAAATTTCGCTTTATTACGAAATTCAAGCAAGCAATGAGTGGGATCGCTAAGTTGGGGGATTTCAAATTCTTACAGGACAACTTCCAATTGCAATTTCCACTGGGTGAATTTGAGATCGCCCTAAGGGGAAACTCCAATTGCAGTTTCAACGGGGAAAACTCCAATTGGACTTTCCCCCGGGTGGGATTTGGAATTGCCCCAGATTGGAGTTTCATCCGTAGCATATCCCACGCCCCCACCCCCCACCCCCACCCCCCCCCCTCTCTCTCTCTGTGGAGTAATCGATTTTCGTTGTACAGATTGCTTAAATCTGATCATTTGAAAGAGTATTATCTGTAGATAATTATGTGGAATTCTGTCAGACACGCTTTAATAAGGTTCAGGTTTGGAGAGCCTGACATTGCTGTCCACTCACAGAGATATAATAATGATAGATCTGGAACTCAGTTATGTTTGTTGTGTGGTCAGTCGATTGAAAATGAAGTTCATGTTGTTTTTGAATGTCCAGTGCTTCGTGATCTTAGAGCTACGTTTTACCACAGACCATCAGAATTGATATTAGTCCAAC
>CM065705.1:1633773-1646273 GCA_017654935.2 Phymorhynchus buccinoides | reverse complement strand
CACACGTGTTCCCCCTCGAAGACCCCGAGCATTATTCAGAGCCTGGCAGAAACAGACTGTCACCACACGTGTTCCCCCTCGAAGACCCCGAGCATCATTCAGAGCCTGGCAGAAACAGACTGTCACCACACGTGTTCCCCCTCGAAGACCCCGAGCATCATTCAGAGCCTGGCAGAAACAGACTGTCACCACACGTGTTCCCCCTCGAAGACCCCGAGCATCATTCAGAGCCTGGCAGAAACAGACTGTCACCACACGTGTTCCCCCTCGAAGACCCCGAGCATCATTCAGAGCCTGGCAGAAACAGACTGTCACCACACGTGTTCCCCCTCGAAGACCCCGAGCATCATTCAGAGCCTGGCAGAAACAGACTGTCACCACACGTGTTCAGTCCCTCGAAGACCCCGAGCATCATTCAGAGCCTGGCAGAAACAGACTGTCACCACACGTGTACAGTTCCTCGAAGACCCCGAGCATCATTCAGACCCTGGCAGAAACAGACTGTCACCACACGTGTTCAGTCCCTCGAAGACCCCGAGCATCATTCAGGGCCTGGCAGAAACAGACTGTCACCACACGTGTTCCCCCTCGAAGACCCCGAGCATTATTCAGAGCCTGGCAGAAACAGACTGTCACCACACGTGTACAGTTCCTCGAAGACCCCGAGCATCATTCAGACCCTGGCAGAAACAGACTGTCACCACACGTGTTCCCCATCGAAGACCCCGAGCATCATTCAGAGCCTGGCAGAAACAGACTGTCACCACACGTGTTCCCCCTCGAAGACCCCGAGCATCATTCAGAGCCTGGCAGAAACAGACTGTCACCACACGTGTACAGTTCCTCGAAGACCCCGAGCATCATTCAGAGCCTGGCAGAAACAGACTGTCACCACACGTGTTCCCCATCGAAGACCCCGAGCATCATTCAGGGCCTGGCAGAAACAGACTGTCACCACACGTGTTCAGTCCCTCGAAGACCCCGAGCATCAATCAGGCCCTGGCGCCGACGTCCATGTCCCGCTGAGGAAACGTTGAGAGCTGAGGCAGCAGACCACCAGAACGTCCACAGCATGAAGGGAAGCTGAAACAATAGCCCCTGGGTGACTGCACTGTGCCACACAGCTTAGAACAGCCAGTCATGATTCCTACCAAGGCTATGCGAGGATTGATACCGCACAGAGTGTGTAGGAAGAATGAAAGGCTAAGAAGATACCAAAGCTATGCGAGGAGTGATACCGCACAGAGTGTGTAGGAAGAATGAAAGGCGAAGAAGATGAATCAGCCAAATCAAATACCCAACATGGTTTTAACAATTTGGAAATGAGCAAATTAACTCGTGCTCAGGAAGCACATTTATATGGCTGAACCATGGTAGACGAAATGACAGATAAAGTTCAACAGCAACTCACATTCTTTTAACCCTTTCATGTCAGCACCACAGTGGTTTAGCACCCATGTCACCAAAAGGCAGCAAACCAGGGCCTGTTATATGAAGACCTTCTTCATTTTGGGAGGCAAGGACAGGCCTAATGCTATGCATTTCACATGGAAATTCCCAATACTGCAGATACATTTTTATTTCTACTCTGTTCAGTTTAATGGAGGGGGGGGGGGGGGGGGGGGGGGGTAAAAAACCCCAATGTCTGGCGGCGAAAGGGTTAAAACAACCAATGAACTATGTCTACTACTGACCACGTATTTGTACGGTTGCCATCTAGAAAATACATGACTTTATACATAATGTCAGCACAGAATATTAATACAGATTCCCATTGATGAGAAAATATTGTAGTCAACTTTACAACTTATTCTGGCTTGCACATAACGTTACCACAGTCCTTCACGACTGGCATAAGAACATACCGAACTAAAGATGATTAGTATACACTTGCACATAATTACAAGTAAACCTTGCATACTAGGCTAGCGCGATAACACTACCCAAATCATCACCAACAATTAATTAAGGGAACAAACCAAAGCGAAACTGCCTCCCCAAAACAACAAACAGTCGTAACGCTTACCTCCCTTGAATAGTAGAGACTAAAACGAAACACTCTAATTGCAAATTCCACCTGTGTTTTATAAAGACTACAACTATAGCTAATGGCAGTTAGCTATGCAAACTTACCTGTCTACATCTCGCAGACAGCACAAAACTCGGAAATAAAAACTAAGGCACCTTTTACATGATAAACTAAAGAAGAGTTTTCTCGCAAAATATTCTCCCTGGCGGGAACAGAAACAAACACAACAAAACCACAATGCTGTGACATAAATGAATTTGCTAACCACCAAACGAGCCGTGTTGTAGAGAACTGACCCTCTGAGACAGTCGTCCTGGGCATTACCCGTCCAGGCCCCGCGAGGATAATGGTCAGTTTGATTCGGTTCGAAATTTGGTTCGGTTCCCGAAATGAAGATGGGTTCCAGCTTCAACCTTTCAGCTAAATGGTTTCTGCGGGCGTTGATTCCCTAGCTTGACCCTTTCCTTCCTCCAGTGACGGAGTGAGAGCTAAATAGTTTCCACGGGCGTTGATTCCCTAGCTTGCTGCCCTTGAAGGTACAACCTTTCCTTCCTCCAGTGACGGAGTGAGAGCTAAATAGTTTCCGCGGGCGTTGATTCCATAGCCTGACCCTTGAAGATACAACCTTTCCTTCCTCCAGTGACGGAGTGAGAGCTAAATAGTTTCTGCGGGCGTTGATTCCATAGCCTGACCCTTGAAGATACAACCTTTCCTTCCTCCAGTGACGGAGTGAGAGCTAAATAGTTTCCACGGGCGTTGATTCCATAGCTTGCTGCCCTTGAAGGTACAACCTTTCCTTCCTCCAGTGACGGAGTGAGAGCTAGATAGTTTCCGCGGGCGTTGATTCCATAGCCTGACCCTTGAAGGTACACGTTACCAAAACCAGCTCGAAAACATGAGCCCAGAACCGACCTATCCAACAGGTAGAACCCCAATGAAATATCAGCTTTTTCAACCGGGTTCTAACCGGGTTATATATAATGTCAGCACAGAATAATACTACATATATAAAATCCCACTGTGCGTAGACAGCGAATAGATAATCAGTTTTATGGGATGAAGTATCTAGGCCTACTTTCTTAGAAATCGTGACTAATTTGGCTTGGAACTACCATTATTCCATCTTCTTTTAGAATAGATTTACGTGCTTTTGTGTTATTGGTATTAATAATATTGAATGATAAATTAATGACCACTGAGAGGTTTTGCATAGCTGATAAAAGCAGACATGACGACCTATCCCACCTCCTCAAATTATAATGACTTATACCCAAGGATCCACAATGAATCCATTCCGCAAGGATGTATCGAGATTCGATTTAACCAATTGGGGTTTTTACCCTGGAATAATTCCGCCAATGTCGTGAACGAGAACGTAGAAAGATTGGCGCGCAAAGCGAGGCTCATTATGCTGCAGATCTTGTTTTTAATTGGCGGACCCGGCAACGTCATCAGCATGGCGGTGTTCTCCAAACAAGGGTTGAAAGATCGTGTCAATGTGTTGCTGTTTTCACTGTCCTTAGCTGATGGGGTTTATCTAGGCACCGCCATGCTGTTGTACAGCGAAGAACTGTATTTGAAGCTGTCGAAGGAGAGCAATTCCGGGCCCGTTCTTACGTTCATCATCAACAACCATCTTGCCGGCTTGCAGGCTTTGTGCTTCGTGTCTTTCACCCTGTCCTCCATGATCGCCTGTGAGAGATGTTACTGCGTCCTCAGACCTCTGAACTACCAGACTCTGATGAGAACCACGACCATGGCTGCCATTGTTGTTGCTGTGTACGTTTTCAACATTGCATTGTTTCTGTTCACGTCGTTCCGATATTACTTCATGTGCGTCTATGACCGCAGCACCGACACCCGATCCAATATGCTAAGTCACAGCGAGTTTTACCAGCGTCACAAAGATCTCATAGATTATGTGGACATCGTTTTCTTCGGGGCTGGGTTGCCAGCGGCTGTTATGGTTTTAGTGATGACAACAACATTAGTCACTGCATCTAAGCTCCGACAAGTGGTGACGTGGCGTACCGGAACCTCCTCCGCTCTGTCAGCTAAGGAAGTGGGCCTCACTAAAATGCTGATCGGAACATCCCTGCTGCTCATTGTGTGCGTCACGCCGTCTGTAGTCTTTCGCATCGCTCGACTGTTTTTACCGGAGATGAATACTGGAAGGCGAAATCAGAATTTCTACTTGACGTGTTTGTGGATTTCTCACACGTTTATTTATATCAATTCCAGTTTGAATATCTTCGTTTACTGTGCCATGGGTTCGAAATACAGACAAACTTTACGATCTTTGTTCGTTAGAAATGCGATCAAAAAGAAAAATTAGATGAAAATACGGTTTGTTTTCTTGTTTAATAACTGTTGTCAAAAGCTTTGTGAAAATCAAGTCCTAAAATTTTAAAAACGGAGCAACCGAAGTCTTTTTGTCATGACAATTAAGTTCGTATAATTGATAATTATCCCAACAATGACGTGTAATTATTAACACGGAGATAATCTTACCTTGATTAACTAAATGGACTAAACTGCAGTCCTGATTTTAAGGCAAAGCTGGGGGGAAAGTTCCAGTCTTTCAACATATTCATACGTGATGTATTTTGGATCACTGAAACTACTTCCCTGGATAATGTTCATTATTGTCATGGTTTCCGGCAAAAGTGTGCAGGCCTCCTCTTGTTTGCGACTCTCAATTTCAAAGTACGTTTTAGTTTTAGTTTTATGACAACACTCCTAGGCTGATCCTATCCCTATCCCTTTCCCGAGCATGGCAGAATGTTGCTTTTCAGTGAAACTTTTCAATGAGAAAATTTGAGGTGTGTGTGTACGTGTGTCTAAATAATAATAATAATAATAATAATAAACGGATATTTAAATAGTGCTTTTTGTCGAGCACAAAGCGCTTTACAATCAGCATTTTAAAAAATCACGCACGCACACACACGCACAACAGACACACACGCAAAACAGACACACACGCACGTACGTGCACGCACGAGAGTGAACGCGTTCTTGCACACAGACATACACACACATCCCCACACACATTTCATCAAACACACAGAAAACACATTCTCACTGAAACGCACACAAACTTACTCAAACATACACACCTAAACTACAACTTGAATCAGAATAATGTCCACTCTCTGTCTTTGTCTCTCTCTCTCTCTCTCTCTCTCTCTCTCTCTCTCTCTCTCTCTCTCTCTCTCTCTCTCTCTCTCTCTCTCTCTCTCTCTCTCTCTCTCTCTCTCTCTCTCTCTCTCTCTCTCTCTCTCTCCTGAGTTCCCTGAGTGCATTATTCGCTGACGACACTACATTACACACCAGTCACACTCGTTATGACCAAGTTGTGCATACTTTACAAACTAGTGCTGATGAACTTGTTAAATGGTCTGAATTTAGTCACATGAGTTTGCATCCCCAAAAGACAAAATTTATGCTCATAACAACGAGACAAAAGCGTCAAAACCTCAATTCAAATTTACAGTCTCTTCAAATTAATGGCAATAACATTGAACAAGTAGATAGCCACAAAGTTCTGGGAGTTGTAATTGACAACAATCTTTCGTGGTCTGAGCATGTTTCAATGATTTGCAAATCCCTATCTAAAAAGGTATACCAGTTGTCCAAAATCAAACATTTTCTTGACTTACATACTCGTAAAATATTTTTCCATTCTTTCATTGAGTCTCACATAAGCTATGCTTCCACTATCTGGGATGGGGCTAGTGCCAACATATTAAGACCTCTGTCTAGTCTTTATAGACGAGCTCTAAAATTGGTACTTTTAAAATCATCTAAGCTAACAATTTCCGACTACATAAAATTAGATATTTTACCATTTCATTTAAAATTAAAACACAACAAGGCTGTTTTTATGTTTAAAATTCTATCGGGACGTGCACCTTCACTGTCAGATGAATTTGTTACAAATGATCGACGCCATACTCATAAAATAATGTTGCCCTTACCAAAACTTGACATATTCAAAACCAGTTTAATGTATTCAGGTGGTGCTCTTTGGAATTCAATCTTAAGTAACGATAACGTTGGCACTAGTCTCAATTCTTTCAAACAAATCTATCACAAGCATCTAATGACAGACTTTGTGAATTCCAGTTAAAAATACTATGTCAATTTTTATCTTACATTGGATTGATATTGCTAAGTGATTGTGTTTTCATTTGTTTTGTGAAGTGTGTGAGTGCATGCGTGTGTGTGCATGTGTGTGCATAATTATGTGTATGTGTGTGTGTGTGTGTGTATATATATATATATATATATATATATATATATATATATATATATATGTGTGTGTGTGTGTGTGTGTGTGTGTGTGTGTGTGTGTGTGTGTGTGTGTGTGTGTGTGTCTGTCTGTCTGTCTGTCTGTCTGTCTGTCTGTCTGTCAGTGTATGTGTGTGTATGTATGGGTGTGTGCTGATAATTTGTAATTATTCATGTGTTGTGTCTTCATATATGGATAACTTTGTTATTTTGTATTTTTTCATTTTTTTCTTGACATTAATTATTTTCTTAACTGTTGGCAAGATGAAAAGAAGTGTGTTTAATATGCTTATTCTTTTCCAACAATAAAAAAGATTCGTTCGTTCGTTCGTTCGTTCTCTCTCTCTCTCTCTCTCTCTCTCTCTCTCTCTCTCTCTCTCTCTCTCTCTCTCTCTCTCTCTCTCTCTCTCTCTCTCTCTCTCTCTCTCTCTCTCTCTCTCTCTCTCTCTCTCTCTCTCTCTCTCTCTCTCTCTCTCTCTCTCTCTCTCTCTCTCTCTCTCTCTCTCTCTCTCTCTCTCTCTCTCTCTCTCTCTCTCTCTCTCCCTATCTCTCTGAGACATTTTCCTAAAATCTCTTTCACACACGATGTGTTGTGGGGCGTTAATTTGAAACTTCTAAATCTTTTTGTACAAATTATTTTGTCAAAGATAAATAAATCCACAAAAGGTCAATGGCAAAAAAACACCTCCTTGGCGGAGGTTTAAGCGAAACTCCCTCAAACTGAAATTCTCTTGAGAGACCTGACAGTAATCCCGGAGATTTAAAGGATTAGGGGTCACTGATGCGTCCCGAAGAGAACCGGGTCGCAGTCCCCCTTGAAGATAACAAGTGTCTTTTAGTACAAATGGTTCCCACGCCTTCTGGAAGTTCTCTGCCAGCCACTTCATCTAATCTATCTTATTTTACTCTGCCTTTTCCTTCTGTTACTTCATCTACTATTTTCCTTTCCTTGTTCCTTTTCTTGTGTATGTGCGTTTGGGGTTGTTTTTTCCTTATTGGACTAATCTCTTGCTTTCTCTTTTTTTTAGAGAATCTTCCAGTCAGTTTTTTCTTTGACCACTTCCGCAATCGGAATATGTTGACTGAATGCAGCGAGGAGGCCAGAAATCTAAAGATCAGATGCATACGTATTCCACGAGTTGTGGCCATATTTCTGGCCAGGAAATATAGACGTATGACTCTGGAATGAATTGTATGAACAGCCTCCGTTGTCTGTACCTTTCGTTTCAATTTGTACTTTTGCTTTACCGTTTCCTTCAACTATCCATCACTCTCGAATAATGGTCCACATACATGTGGCGGTACCATAGCCGTTGAGGTTTAACCGCGGCGTGGTTACTGCTACACGTATCTGTATTGTTACAAATTCGGGACTTTACTGGTGTTGCACTGCCTCCGGGCATTGCCTCCAGTATCGTTCCCACCATCTTTGTATTTACAAATGTCCCATATGTGTCTGTTCCAGACCGAGAGGACGTAAAGCACCATTTTTCATTCTTCTTCAAGTATCCATCCACCCAAACCACACACACGCACACAGCCTACTATAATGTATACTGTTCTAAAGGCAAGGATCGTCGACATCATAAGAATACCATGGATTCAATAAGCAAGATAAGTTTCAATCTATTTCACTCGCACACACAAGAAAAAACCCATCCTCCCTTAACATTCGGCCAAATGTCCGTCGGATAAATGTTTGTTCCAGAAGGTTGGTCCTGAAACAGCAAAAGAGCGCCGATCGACAGTTGAAAGCTTATACCTAGGGATCTGGAGAGATAGAGGGTCAGAAACTGAACGTAGTGTGCGACCTGGCGTACTATTGTCGCAGACACACACACACACACACACACACACACACACACACACACACACACACACACACACACACACACACACACACACACACACACACACACACACACACACACACACACACACACACACACACACACACACACACACACACACACACACACACACACACACACACACACACACACACACACACACACACACACACACACACACACACACACACACACACACACACACACACACACACACACACACACACACACACACACACACACACACACACACACACACACACACACACACACACACACACACACACACACACACACACACACACACACACACACACACACACACACACACACACACACACACACACACACACACACACACACACACACACACACACACACACACACACACACACACACACACACACACACACACACACACACACACACACACACACACACACACACACACACACACACACACACACACACACACACACACACACACACACACACACACACACACACACACACACACACACACACACACACACACACACACACACACACACACACACACACACACACACACACACACACACACACACACACACACACACACACACACACACACACACACACACACACACACACACACACACACACACACACACACACACACACACACACACACACACACACACACACACACACACACACACACACACACACACACACACACACACACACACACACACACACACACACACACACACACACACACACACACACACACACACACACACACACACACACACACACACACACACACACACTGAGTGGACAGCTGCTAGACATGGGGAATGTCCCACACTGGCCTTTCTCTGTGCAGAATAAGCCACACCCCAGTTGGCCAGGCTCCTGCCCCAGAACCAGCAGTCAGTGACAAGCTATGGATGTTAGAACATCTGGAGGAGACACTGACGTGGCAGCTGACCAACTCTCTAGGAGCCAGATATCTGAATGTTAGGTCATCAACCACCAGAGGAGACACTGACCTGTGTGTTTGACTAGCACTCTAGGAGCCGGATATCTGAATGTGAGGTCATCAACCACCAGAGGAGACACTGACCTGTGTGTTAGAGTAGCACTCTAGGAGCCAGATATCTGAATGTGAGGTCATCAACCACCAGAGGAGACACTGACCTGTGTGTTAGAGTAGCACTCTAGGAGCCGGATATCTGAATGTGAGGTCATCAACCACCAGAGGAGACACTGACCTGTGTGTTAGAGTAGCACTCTGGGAGCCAGATATCTGAATGTGAGGTCATCAACCACCAGAGGAGACACTGACCTGTGTGTTAGAGTAGCACTCTAGGAGCCAGATATCTGAATGTGAGGTCATCAACCACCAGAGGAGACACTGACCTGTGTGTTAGAGTAGCACTCTAGGAGCCAGATATCTGAATGTGAGGTCATCAACCACCAGAGGAGACACTGACCTGTGTGTTAGAGTAGCACTCTAGGAGCCGGATATCTGAATGTGAGGTCATCAACCACCAGAGGAGACACTGACCTGTGTGTTAGAGTAGCACTCTAGGAGCCGGATATCTGAATGTGAGGTCATCAACCACCAGAGGAGACACTGACCTGTGTGTTAGAGTAGCACTCTAGGAGCCAGATATCTGAATGTGAGGTCATCAACCACCAGAGGAGACACTGACCTGTGTGTTAGAGTAGCACTCTAGGAGCCAGATATCTGAATGTGAGGTCATCAACCACCAGAGGAGACACTGACCTGTGTGTTAGAGTAGCACTCTAGGAGCCGGATATCTGAATGTGAGGTCATCAACCACCAGAGGAGACACTGACCTGTGTGTTAGAGTAGCACTCTAGGAGCCAGATATCTGAATGTGAGGTCATCAACCACCAGAGGAGACACTGACCTGTGTGTTAGAGTAGCACTCTGGGAGCCAGATATCTGAATGTGAGGTCATCAACCACCAGAGGAGACACTGACCTGTGTGTTAGAGTAGCACTCTAGGAGCCGGATATCTGAATGTGAGGTCATCAACCACCAGAGGAGACACTGACCTGTGTGTTAGAGTAGCACTCTAGGAGCCGGATATCTGAATGTGAGGTCATCAACCACCACAGGAGACACTGACCTGTGTGTTAGAGTAGCACTCTAGGAGCCGGATATCTGAATGTGAGGTCATCAACCACCAGAGAAGACACTGATCTGTGTGTTAGAGTAGCACTCTAGGAGCCAGATATCTGAATGTGAGGTCATCAACCACCAGAGGAGACACTGACCTGTGTGTTAGAGTAGCACTCTGGGAGCCAGATATCTGAATGTGAGGTCATCAACCACCAGAGGAGACACTGACCTGTGTGTTAGAGTAGCACTCTGGGAGCCAGATATCTGAATGTGAGGTCATCAACCACCAGAGGAGACACTGACCTGTGTGTTAGAGTAGCACTCTAGGAGCCAGATATCTGAATGTGAGGTCATCAACCACCACAGGAGACACTGACCTGTGTGTTAGAGTAGCACTATAGGAGCCGGATATCTGAATGTGAGGTCATCAACCACCAGAGGAGACACTGACCTGTGTGTTAGAGTAGCACTCTAGGAGCCGGATATCTGAATGTGAGGTCATCAACCACCAGAGGAGACACTGACCTGTGTGTTAGAGTAGCACTCTAGGAGCCAGATATCTGAATGTGAGGTCATCAACCACCAGAGGAGACACTGACCTGTGTGTTAGAGTAGCACTCTAGGAGCCAGATATCTGAATGTGAGGTCATCAACCACCAGAGGAGACACTGACCTGTGTGTTAGAGTAGCACTCTAGGAGCCGGATATCTGAATGTGAGGTCATCAACCACCACAGGAGACACTGACCTGTGTGTTAGAGTAGCACTCTAGGAGCCGGATATCTGAATGTGAGGTCATCAACCACCAGAGGAGACACTGACCTGTGTGTTAGAGTAGCACTCTAGGAGCCGGATATCTGAATGTGAGGTCATCAACCACCAGAGAAGACACTGATCTGTGTGTTAGAGTAGCACTCTAGGAGCCAGATATCTGAATGTGAGGTCATCAACCACCAGAGGAGACACTGACCTGTGTGTTAGAGTAGCACTCTAGGAGCCGGATATCTGAATGTGAGGTCATCAACCACCAGAGAAGACACTGATCTGTGTGTTAGAGCAGCACTCTGGGAGCCAGATATCTGAATGTGAGGTCATCAACCACCACAGGAGACACTGACCTGTGTGTTAGAGTAGCACTCTAGGAGCCGGATATCTGAATGTGAGGTCATCAACCACCAGAGAAGACACTGATCTGTGTGTTAGAGCAGCACTCTGGGAGCCAGATATCTGAATGTGAGGTCATCAACCACCAGAGAAGACACTGATCTGTGTGTTAGAGCAGCACTCTGGGAGCCAGATATCTGAATGTGAGGTCATCAACCACCAGAGGAGACACTGACCTGTGTGTTAGAGTAGCACTCTGGGAGCCAGATATCTGAATGTGAGGTCATCAAGCACCAGAGAAGACACTGATCTGTGTGTTAGAGCAGCACTCTGGGAGCCAGATATCTGAATGTGAGGTCATCAACCACCAGAGAAGACACTGATCTGTGTGTTAGAGCAGCACTCTAGGAGCCAGATATCTGAATGTTAGAAGGTCAAGAGGCAACAACCAGAGGAGACACTGACCTGTGTGTGAGTTAAGCAGCTAAAATGAAAAAACGAAACACTCGGAAATGCTGATGGGACCCAGAGACGCACTGGCCTTACCTGCCCTACCAACACTAGAGCAGAGTTGAGCAACACTCTAGGAGCCAGGCATCTGAATGGTCGTCGAGAGGCAGCAACCAGAGGAGACACTGCACTGCTACTGTCATGAAAAAAAGAAACACCCGGAAATGTTGATGGGACCCAGAGTTGTACTGGTCTTACCTGTACTATGAGCACGAGAGCAGGGCTGAGCAGCACATTAGGAGCCAGGTATCTAGATGTGCCCAATCAACTACAAAGCACTGGATCTCAGACACACCTGAATAATCTGGCCACTTGTGTATTGGTCATGCTTGTAACACGTATAGGGACGACATAGAGTTGAAACATAAGTTCCAAACCAACAAGGGGATAATAAACTACATTAGTATGGAATAATAAAGGAGGAAACCAGACTTATTCGCGTGTCTTCAAGTACAAATAGTTCCCTAACCGTCTGAAAATTGTGTGTTAGCAGCTTCCTCTATCACTTTCTGTGCAGCTGCCCATACCATTCCTAGCAATACTTTTGCATGATGTCACATTCCTAGCGCATTTGT
>CM065705.1:1618773-1623773 GCA_017654935.2 Phymorhynchus buccinoides | reverse complement strand
GGTCCTGGACTGTTTTGAATAGCTTTGGATACTGAATAGTGTTCAAAGGACGTTTGATGGCGGAGCAGGTGATGACTGAGGACCAGACTCACGGCACGCCAGGCCGTCATCCGCCCATGTGTGTTTGACAGCTGTCTTTGTTCTGTCTTTGTTTGTCCGTTTGCTTGGGGCCTGGACACTGCATTGCCTTATGGAGTGTTTGGAGTCGGCTAGTTCCCAGCTTGCTGGGGGCGAACATGAAAATTAGTAGCGGCCGGCAGCTCCCTGTAGTTTTCCCCTTCCCAGCCCGGAACTAGCAATTTTATTTTGTTTGCTTCATCTGATTATTTTCTATTGAATCCTAGCAAATCTGATAGTATGTGTATTTGTTGATTTTTGTCTCCTATTCTGCTTGTTTTCGTTAGAACACAGCGAGTTTTCAACAGTTGGCAACAAGCTGGACGAGTGGCAGGAAGTCCCCTGCTGCTTCAGCACACAGCGAGTTTTCAACAGTTGGCAACAAGTTGGACGAGTGGCAGGAAGTCCCCTGCTGCTTCAGCACACAGCGAGTTTTCAACAGTTGGCAACAAGTTGGACGAGTGGCAGGAAGTCCCCTGCTGCTTCAGAACACAGCGAGTTTTCAACAGTTGGCAACAAGTTGGACGAGTGGCAGGAAGTCCCCTGCTGCTTCAGAGCACAGCAAGTTTTCAACAGTTGGCAACAAGTTGGACGAGTGGCAGGAAGTCCCCTGCTGCTTCAGCACACAATCGCCTCTCGCTGTTACTGCCTCCTCTCTGCACTGTTCTTGCAGGGCACAGGAAAAGTGGTACACAGACCTCACATATGATGCGCCATCCGTAAAATTATTCTATAACGTTCTGAATATAGGAGCCATCTGTAAACATAGAATCACTATTCTATCTTATAAAAAAAAAGAAAAATGCTTCTACATTATATAATACATTGTATCATAAAATATGCATTCTATAATATAGAATGTTATTTGATAATTGATTGCTATTGTAAAGATAGAATGCCACAAACTCATAGACAGGTGCTTAACTGTTTTTATAGAATTGCTTATTTATTATAGACAACATTCTATATTATGGAAGATCTGTAATACAAAAATAAACGAAAGCGTTTCTATATTTATAGAATATATTCTGTATTATAGGAGAGCTTTACATGATAAACATAATATATTGTAAAATGATAATATAGAATGTTATTCTATAATTATAGAATAAAATTCTTTAGTTATAGAATAAATATCTATAAGTATATAGAATTCTATAATTATAGAATAAAATTATATAATTATAGATTTTATTCTATAATTACAGAATAGAATCTATAATCACAGAATAAAATCTATAATCATAGACAAAAATTCTATAATTATAGAATGGAATCTATAATTATAGAATAAAATCTATAATCATAGAATGTTATTCTATATTACAATGACTCATGGGAAGGATCTTCGTCTGCTTTTGGTGAGGCCCTAAATGGGATGTTTGAAAAAGAAATGAAATCGTGAAACCATCAATCATGAAAAAACAATAGACATATTTTAAGTTTATACAGCAGAAAAAAGTCCAGTTTCTAATGATATTTGGTTACATATAATTATGTCCCAAGAAGCGAACACGATGATACATATTTTGTTCAGAGTATTTTTGTTTAATCCACCAAGTTCAAGGCAAAAGGGAGCGCGCAGATATATTAGACATATTTCACACAACCTGTTTCAAGCATCCCATGCAGGGCCTCAGCTGGAGAAAAAGTTAATGCTTCCCAGGGTTCCTTGTAACATAGGATGGTCTTCAAAAATATAGAAATCTTTCTAAAATTAATAATGCATTCTATAATGTTGGATAACTTTCTATAATGTTGTGATCATTCTATGTTATAGAAATTATAGATACTGTTTAATACGAGAATATAGATACTGTTTAAAAACTTTTCTATGATATAAAGCATTTTTGTCTATTTCTATAATATAACATATAATGTCTGTTAAACAAAAATAAGACACTAAAGGATCATTTCTTTCTGTAATTCAATATTATAGAATTCTCTTCTATAATATAGATTTATTTTTTATAATAAGGAAGTAATTCTATGATGTTAGGTACTTTTCTATAACATAGTGGCATACCATATTTAAATAATAAAATCATTCTATATTATTTAATGTATTCTATATAATATTCTATAGGTACAATGTATTCTATGATACAGAAGCATTTTTTAAATTTCTATAATATAGAATGCAATCTATATTATAGAATAGGTACTCTATGTTTATAGAATGGCTCCTATATTCAGAATTACGTTATACAATACTTTTACATATGGCGCATCATACTCACAGACAGATAACTTGTTGCTATTTCAGAACGCAGCAGGACACAGGATAAATATAGTAGAGACCTCAGAGACAGCTAACTTGTTGCTATTTCAGAACATGGTCCATTTCTGGTGCTTTTGCAGGACACATGATAAGTATAGAGTGACCTCACAGACAGCTAACTTGTTGCTATTTCAGAACGCAGTCCATTTCTGGTGCTTTTGCAGGGCACAGGATAAAATAATACATAAAACAGTACAGAGACCTCAGAGACAGCTAACTTGTTGCTATTTCAGAATGTGGTCCATTTCTTGGACATTGTCCGTTTCATTCTTGACACTGCATCAAAGAGGACCAGCGTTTCAGAGACCTCAGTACACGGTCGCTTCGTGCATATGTTGGAACACGAACGAGCTTACTGGAGTTGGCCCGCTTTATTAGTCTGAAGACACAGCAGTGCAAAGGAAGAGCGTTGTATGTAGTCCAGGTATACCAGAACACAGTTTCTTGCCATTTCAGAAGATAGCGAGTTGCTTGGGTGCTGGCGGGTGTCCCCCAGAGGTTTTTTAGAATCTTCACAACACACCATCTTACTACTGTATGTCAGAACACAGTCAGCTTCTTGGTGTTGGAGCATTTTCTCTGGTGGTTTTACAGCGCAGTGGAGGAGAGTTTCAGAGTCTTCACAACGCGCTATCTCACCATGTCAGAACACAGCCAGTTTCTTGGTGTTGACCCGTCTCTTCTGGTGGCTTTGCAGGGCGCTGGAGGAATGTCTTAAGGTCCTCAGGTAAGTCTCCTGCTCCTCCAGCTTTGTCCTCACCTGCCCAGCCACCCGTCGGTCTCTGACAACACAGGCGACAACACGGTTTAGGGGACAATATTTCATAGGGTCAATAATTATAATGGGGTTCAAATTTTCATAGGAACTAAACATGGCATAGGGGACAAAGTAGCATAGACGAAATTACTTCACAGAAGATAAAGTTACACAGGGGACAAAATACTATAGGACACAATATATCATAGGGTACATAATATCATAGGAGGAATATAATCAGGAACAAAAGGGACAAAATATGAGGACAATAAGACACAAAGGACGAAATATCAATGGGGACAATATGTCACAGGGGACAACATTACACTGAAGACAAAATTACATAAGGGAAAACATAATAGTGAACATAAGAAACAGATGGCAAAATATTGTAGGGGACCAAATATCAAGGAGGACAATATATCACAGGAGACGACATATAATGGGGGACAACATTACAGTGAGGACATTACATAACGGGACCCAATGCTCTGCAGATAACAGGACACAGGGGACCAAATAACAACAGATGATACATGATCACAGAGGACAATATCACACAGAAGCAGGGAGACAAAATATCAGAATGAACAATATTACACAGAGCATAAAGTGAGTGCGCGCATGTGTACGTGTGTGTATGTGCGTGTGTATGTTTGAGAATATGAGTGCGAGTGCATGAGTAAGTGTAACTATATGTCTGTATGTTTGTCTGTGTTTGTATGAATAATGTCTGTCTGTCTGTCTCTCTATCTGTCTGCCTGTCTGTCTGTGTCTGTGTGTCTTTGGTCACGGCCTCACTTGTTCTCATTCCTGGCCAGTTGTTCTCGCAGTCTCTCTATCTATCTGTCTGTGTGTGTGTCTGTCTGTGTGTGTGTTTTTGGTCAAGGCCTCACTTGTTCTCATTCCTGGCCAGTTGTTCTCGCAGTCTCTCTATCTGTCTCTCCACGTTTCGGATTTCTTCGTCCGTTCGGAACATCTGCAAGAAACATCGTCCATAACTGCTACAGTGTCGTTAGTATCGTCATTATCATCATCATCATCATCATCATCATCATCATCATCATCTTCATCATCATCATCTGCAAGAAACATCGTCCATAACTGCTACAGTGTCGTTAGTATCGTCATCATCATCATCATCATCATCATCATCATCATCATTATCTGCAAGAAACATCGTCCATAACTGCTACAGTGTCGTTAGTATCGTCATCATCATCATCATCATCATCATCATCTTCATCATCATTATCTGCAAGAAACATCGTCCATAACTGCTACAGTGTAGTTAGTATCGTCATTATCATCATCATCATCATCATCATCATCATCAACATCTGCAAAAAACATCGTCCATAACTGCAACAGTGTCGTTAGTATCGTCATCATCATCATCATCTTCATCATCTTCATCATCATTATCATCATCATCATCATCATCATCATCATCATCATCATCTTCATCATCATTATCTGCAAGAAACATCGTCCATAACTGCTACAGTGTCGTTAGTATCGTCATCATCATCATCTTCATCATCATCATCATCATCATCATCATCATCATCATCATCATCATCATCATCATCATCATCATCATCATCATCATCTTCATCATCATTATCTGCAAGAAACATCGTCCATAACTGCTACAGTGTCGTTAGTATCGTCATCATCATCATCATCATCATCATCATCATCATTATCTGCAAGAAACATCGTCCATAACTGCTACAGTGTCGTTAGTATCGTCATCATCATCATCATCATCATCATCATCATCATCTTCATCATCATTATCTGCAAGAAACATCGTCCATAACTGCTACAGTGTCGTTAGTA
>CM065705.1:1598773-1603773 GCA_017654935.2 Phymorhynchus buccinoides | reverse complement strand
ACATGGACAATGGGACAACATGGACACTGAATGGGACAACATGGACACTGAATGGGACAACATGGACACTGAATGGGACAACATGGACAATGAATGGGACAACATGGACACTAAATGGGACAACATGGACACTGAATGGGACAACATGGACACTGAATGGGACAACATGGACACTGAATGGGACAACATGGACACTGAATGGGACAACATGGACACTGAATGGGACAACATGGACACTGAATGGGACAACATGGACACTGAATGGGACAACATGGACACTGAATGGGACAACATGGACAATGGGACAACATGGACACTGAATGGGACAAGGACACTGAATGGGACAACATGGACAATGGGACAACATGGACACTGAATGGGACAACATGGACAATGGGACAACATGGACACTGAATGGGACAACATGGACAATGGGACAACATGGACACTGAATGGGACAACATGGACAATGGGACAACATGGACAATGGGACAACATGGACACTGAATGGGACAACATGGACACTGAATGGGACAACATGGACACTGAATGGGACAACATGGACACTGAATGGGACAACATGGACACTGAATGGGACAACATGGACAATGGGACAACATGGACACTGAATGGGACAACATGGACACTGAATGGGACAACATGGACACTGAATGGGACAACATGGACACTGAATGGGACAACATGGACACTGAATGGGACAACATGGACAATGGGACAACATGGACACTGAATGGGACAACATGGACAATGGGACAACATGGACACTGAATGGGACAACATGGACACTGAATGGGACAACATGGTCACTGAATGGGACAACATGGACACTGAATGGGACAACATGGACACTGAATGGGACAACATGGACACTGAATGGGACAACATGGACACTGAATGGGACAACATGGACACTGAATGGGACAACATGTACACTGAATGGGACAACATGGACAATGGGACAACATGGACACTGAATGGGACAACATGGACACTGAATGGGACAACATGGACACTGAATGGGACAACATGGTCACTGAATGGGACAACATGGACACTGAATGGGACAACATGGACACTGAATGGGACAACATGGACACTGAATGGGACAACATGGACACTGAATGGGACAACATGGACACTGAATGGGACAACATGGATACTGAATGAATGAATGAATGAATGAATGAATAACTTTTATTTTCTGAGGATAATAGAGTAAGTATAAATACTTTTTTTTCATCCAGTCCTCACAAAACAAAAAAGGAAAACAAAATCAAAGCAAAGAATTCAATAAATAAGAAAGGCATGCAAAGCAAAGAAAACGAACACACATTATCATCAAAGCAGGCACATTATCAATATAAACAGACACATAATAAATTCAGCATTATTCATAAATACTTAAGAAATGGGATGTGGAGGGACCGAAAATAAGTGAGTATCTAGGAACAAAACAAAACATGAAGTAAGAAAAATAAGAAGAATAGGAGGGGGAGGGGGAGTAAAGAAGAAAGGAATGAGAGGGGGGGGGGGGTGTAGAGAAAGAAATGATAGAGCGAGACAGCAAAGACATAAACGGAAAGCTGAGGGAGAAGGAGTAAAGGAAGGAGAGAGAGATGGAAGGAGGACAAACACAGAGACAGAGAGAGAGAGAGAGAGAGAGAGAGAGAGAGAGAGAGAGAGAGAGAGAGAGAGAGAGAGAGAGAGAGAGAGAGAGAGAGAGAGAGAGAGAGAGAGAGAAGAGAGAGAGACAGAGAGAGAGACGAGAGAGAGAGAGAGGAGAGAGATGAGAGAGGAGAGAGAGAGAGAGAGAAGATATACAGATAGAGAGAACACACAGGTACAGGTAGGCAGATTCAGACGAACAACGACAAAAGAGTATGGATAAAGAGAATGAGACTGAGAAAGAGGAAGGGTACATGTAAGATAAAAAAAATATATACATACTGAATTGTTTTGATAACACAATAATGGTATCAAAGTTATTATATTCACAATGAACAACGTAGCCCCTCTCCCCCCCCCCCCCATCCCTCTCTCTCAACATCTACACCCCAATGGGACAACATGGACACTGAATGGGACAACATGGACAATGGGACAACATGGACACTGAATGGGACAACATGGACACATGAATGGGACAACATGGACAATGGGACAACATGGAATGGGACAACATGGACACTGAATGGGACAACATGGACACTGAATGGGACAACATGGACACTGAATGGGACAACATGGACAATGGGACAACATGGACACTGAATGGGACAACATGGACAATGGGACAACATGGACAATGGGACAACATGGACACTGAATGGGACAACATGGACAATGGGACAACATGGACACTGAATGGGACAACATGGACACTGAATGGGACAACATGGACACTGAATGGGACAACATGGACAATGGGACAACATGGACACTGAATGGGACAACATGGACACTGAATGGGACAACATGGACACTGAATGGGACAACATGGACAATGAGACAACATGGACACTGAATGGGACAACATGGACAATGGGACAACATGGACACTGAATGGGACAACATGGACACTGAATGGGACAACATGGACAATGGGACAACATGGACACTGAATGGGACTGTGACGTAAGGCGGCACGCGCGTCACCACTTTCTTATTTTCACGCCCCCCCCCCCCCCCCTTTTCTTTCTACTCAAAGCACGAAAACTCGTGGCAAATGCCCTATTACAATTCAACATCAAACAGTTCGCCGATTACAGGCGCTATCTCTTTGAATCCCGTTTTACCTTCCCTGTCAGCTTGTGACACCCACATTGGCGGTCTCCCTTTGTTCCCTGTATCTCCTTTCCCGATCATGATAGGGAGAGGAATGTGACACGTGCCAGTGATGTAACTGGCACGTGAGCGCTCGTACTAATATGCATAATTTGAAGCGTCGTCTCGTGATTTCTTGACGGCTAGTAACCCAATCATAGGCCCTCGGGGGGTTAAAATTAAAGGGGGATTTGAATTGGGGGAAAGTCGCCTAAACATTCTCTTTCTCACTAGACTCTAAAACCTGGCTGAAACAACAGGGTAGAATCAATCTCTCTTGCTACCAGTCAAAATAGCCCAACTAGTGAGTATTGCTGATGGCTGGGATGTAACATAAGTGATTGAGATTTGTTTTGTTTGATTCTATTTTTGATCTAGATCCTATGTTCCATGATGAATAAGAAGTAGATAACTAGATATGTCAGTGAAAATTGGTAAACATGCTGTTCTAATTATGTGCACTTATTATGTTTGTGTGTGTGTTTTTGACTTTAACTCTTTTGGTACAAGAACCGGATTCCAGTCCTACTAACACCTTTGTATATTGTTAGTAGGGGATCCCTGGGTTGCAACCTTGCAACTTTTGATAACATTCCTTTCCAAGTGTTGGACTGAGAGTGATGTTTGCTGACTTGTGTTACTGAATCATAACAGTTGATTCCAGTACACATGTCATGTGTTATTTCAGTTTGACAACTGAAATTCAGGTTATTTGGATTAGTGCTATTGACTAATTGTACAAAAGCAGCCTTCTAGCCGGTTGGGATCCACTAATTCCCTGCCGGCTGAAGCCCCTTGTCTCTAAGCCGTAGAGATCTACAACCACCTTTTCCTGTGATTATCAGCAGGGCATCGTGGTCAGGACGCTTATCCCTGACTCACAAGCTGCAAGACGGGGCCGCCGCCAAGACGCCACCGCACCCAGAATCCGCGAGGAGACCACGCTTGAGCCGTGCCATCCCGCGACGCCGCAACCGGAACAACTTGGAGCTACTCTACACCAGAGCAAGTCAAGTCAACCCAGCACTCGCCGATCCCTACGGAGGAACTTCAACACAGCTAAGTCCCTAAGACAGTGCCAAGACCAATAACTGGAACCCCAGACACTGGACATTTAGTGACCCTTCCGGCTTGGGGCTAACCTTCTAGAAAGACAAAAGTCTTGTAAATCCTTTCGGATTTCATTGTTTTTCATTCATATTTTGTTTTGGCGCCATTGAGCTGCTTTATTCTTATTGCTGCATAATCTTATGCAGATTTTGTGAGTAAATAAAATACAAGTGTCAAATAATTCTGAACCCTTTGGTCAGACTGATGAGAGTGGAAGTTTTGTAATTTTCATGTAAAAACCTACTTCTCTCTGTCTGCCATTTAGAGCAAACTACCACTTGTATTTCATTCAATCATACGAGCCAGAACCCGGGCACAAATATAAATTTATTAGATGAAAAGGGGCCGGGAACGTTGCTCACCTCCCACACCCTAGAGAAGTGGGCTAAAGGCAAATTTTCTACTTGAAAATTTAACACACTAAAAGTCTTCCCTAGAGACTTAGCCTTTTAACCCATTCCCTCGTCACAGGGACAACATGGACACTGAATGGGACAACATGGACACTGAATGGGACAACATGGACACTGAATGGGACAACATGGACAATGGGACAACATGGACACTGAATGGGACAACATGGACAACATGGACACTGAATGGGACAACATGGACAATGGGACAACATGGACACTGAATGGGACAACATGGACAATGGGACAACATGGACACTGAATGGGACAACATGGACACTGAATGGGACAACATGGACACTGAATGGGACAACATGGACACTGAATGGGACAACATGGACAATGGGACAACATGGACAATGGGACAACATGGACAATGGGACAACATGGATACAATGGACATGGGACAACATGGACAATGGGACAACATGGACACTGAATGGGACAACATGGACACTGAATGGGACAACATGGACACTGAATGGGACAACATGGACACTGAATGGGACAACATGGACAATGGGACAACATGGACACTGAATGGGACAACATGGACAATGGGACAACATGGATACTGAATGGGACAACATGGACAATGGGACAACATGGACACTGAATGGGACAACATGGACA
>CM065705.1:1563773-1583773 GCA_017654935.2 Phymorhynchus buccinoides | reverse complement strand
GCATCGCGCTACCTGCAATCTTCCCCCTCCTCCGTCCTTTCCAGTCACACCACCACCACCCACACCCCCCCTCCCCACGGCCACTTCCACTACCCCCCTTCTTCTTCCCCCCCGTACCGCTCCTCTCCCCACTCCCTCACCGCCATCTCCCCCGGCGCCTCCACCCCTCACAGCTTCCTCCGTTCCCTCACAGCCACCCCATCCTCGCTCTCCCCAGCACCTTCTTCCCCCTCTGGGTGCATGTCCCCCTGCTCGGTGCGCTCGTCCTCGGGGTCGGTGCTGGTGCACCAAACAGCCAGAAGGCTGTCGGTAGAGGCCAATCCCTCGCGGGGCGTGGGCGTGCACCGCAGACTGAGCTCCACGCCGGAGCACGTGGTCCACGCCTGGGAGCGGCTGCAGGGGAAACTGAGCGCGCTGCAATCCGCGTCCCTGCGGGTCACCTACAGCCTGGAGGCCGTGCACCACGCGCAGGTATTGTGCTACACTATATATGAAGCCTGTTCAGCCTGGAGGCAGTGCACCACGCGCAGGTATTGTGTTACACTAATTATATAAAGAATGTTGTAACCGAATGTGATCTGTCTTCTTCTTTTCCTGTGGTGGCGACCAACTTCTTTGTATAGAAGTAACTTTATGCACTTAGGGATGTGACCATAGAAACAGAAAGAAAGTTAAAAGAAACAAAGGGGTGGGGGTGGGGAAGCGCTTATAGTGATCCGATGATTTACTAATCTTTGATGATTATTAGGTCTTGTTGACACTGACAGTCTTGTTTATGAAGCGTTGTTTGACAGTCTTGCCGAGTAGCTAGTCTACATTCAGGACTTGAAGCGGACGGGGTGGGGGGTGGGGGGGATGTGAACCATAAGCCTTTTCGCAGTATCCGGGCAAGACCAATCCGGCCATCGTAGCGGTCACTCGGTCTCAGTGAAATAAGGGAAATGTTTTGCAAAGATGCTCTTTTGTCAGCTTCTTAGAGAAATTTCAACAAACTGTGATAGTTGAATTTTTAAAAGAAGTTGATATTTATTATAAGATTTAGTTTAATTCTATTAGAAGATGGGTTTTTTGTCCGTTGAATGAATGAGAAAATATTCATGTCATCTTTTGACACACAGCGAATAGCTCTGAGACCATCAGTCCCTTAATTTGAGAGAGCTTGTCTCACTCCAATATCTGTCTCTCCCTGCGCAGGGCGCGTGGCAGCAGAGGAAGCAGGACCTGCGCAGGGACGTGCAGCGCCGCTCTGCCCAGCTGCAGTTCTTCGTCAAGCGGCAGGAGCGCCTGTTGCTGGCAGCGCTGGACTCCAGGCAGACGGACCAGGCGTTCCACGCCGGCGCCGAACAGGCCCGGGGACAGTTGCGCGCCAACCTCAAGGTAGTGTTCTTCTTCTCGTCGTTTTGCATTAGGCATAGACTAGTCACAGAGGCTGATCTCTGCCACATTCTGGCTCCTCTCAAGCCGGAGAACGTGTCGCCGCAAGCGCAGAAGCACCTACTTTTTTTTTCTTTTTTTTGGGGGGACAGGGTGAGGAGGGGGTGGGGGGACAATTTGGGAAATCTATCAATTTGGTCATACCAGGCAGTGGGATTTCTCCCTGCTCTTACCGAGTTTTAACTACCATGGGATTTTTACGTGCCGTAAAGCAGCACTGGTCAGACTAGCTTTAAGTCCCCAATCCGAAGGACTCGACGTTCCGTTCGATTTTCCTGTCGAACTAGAAAGAAAGGGCGAGGCCGGGATTCGAACCCGGGTCACTCACGCTGCAGTCACGCATTGAATTTGGCTAGGCGAACGTCTGAACCACTCTGCCCCCTTTCTTCCTCAGGCGCTGATGCACGAGACGGACGTGGTGAAGAGCGTGCTGGACCTGGCCACTGACCAGGAGATACTGTCGCTGACCAGCCTGTTGCTAGGCAGCCGCGTCTCCCAGACGACCGTGGCCATGGAGACGCCGGAGCTGAGGCTGCTGGTTCCCGAGGAGGTCAGCCTGGAGGAGATGGTGGGCCGGGACTTCGGCTGCCTGACCTCCACCCCGAACAGCCAGGTGGTCTTCACCCCCGAGGAAACGCACCGGGGCTTTCCTGAGGACGACGAGCTCACCGAGGACCCTCCCTCCTCCCCAAACACCCCCACCACCTCATCCGCCCACTTTGGAGACGACTTTGACGATGTGGCTTTCATCGATGACGACGACGAAGACGAAGAGCGTGAAGAAACTGTGGAAGAGGTTCTGGAGTTTGTGGACGGCAAGATGCAGGTGGTCTCCAAGAGGAGCGTGCCTTGTTCCCCCGCAGGGACAGGCAGCAGTGCCCAGGGCAGGACCCAGCAGCAGGCCCCCCAGGCGGCGGCAGGAGGAGGTGCGGAGCAGAACTCTCGAGGCAGAGCCACTCACGTCAGACGCACCGCCAACAGCGCCCCCTCTGGAGGGGCCAGGGTAGACCACCCCGACAGGACAGGGACTGGACTGAGCGATCAGCCGGAGGGAAGAGAGAGCCACCAAGGACAGAGCCACACAGCTGTACAAGCTCAGGAGGCCCAGGGGGCGACCCAGCAAACGTCCTCCTCGGGGCCTGGCAGCAGCCTGGAGAAGTTCCAGCAGCAGAGGGAGTGCCTGAGGCAGAGGAGGCGGCAGCTGCTGCTGAACACGGGGGGCGTGATGGGTGAGGGCAGGAGGGCGGGGGGCGCACTGCGCAGGGTGCAGTCCCTGGACAGAGGACACCTCGGCGCTGACACCAGAGGGCGCCCCTTCTCCGGGGCACGGCGGGACGAGGTCAGCGTCGCCGCCCCCGTCATCCCCACACCTACCAACGAGCAAAGGGACATCACCCAGCCTGTCACACAGCAAAGGGACGTCACTCCAACCTCCAAAGAGCAAAGGGGCATCACCCGGAGCAACAGGCAGCAAAGGGACGTCACTCAGACCTCCAAAGAGCAAACGGGTGTCACCCAGCATGCCACAAATCAAAGAGGAGCGACTCTCGCCTCCAGCGGAGGGGTCACGGTAGTGGCGCCCCCTGTGATGTCCACGTCACTCATCTACCCAGAATGCTCGTCGAAGGAAGAACGAAGCTCTCGACCAATCAGGCGAGCCGTCAGCGCCGCCTCTGACCGTGCCTCCAAGATGGAGTACCTGCGGGAGACCTGGCGCCAGAGGAAGGAGCTGCTGATGCACAGCCAAGGCTACATCCCCACCCCGGAACACCACGGCGAAGGAGAAGAGCCGAAGGGCCCCTCACACCTGGAGGGGAGTGGAGGGGGAGGGCAGGAGGGAGAGAAAACAGCGGAGAGCTCTCCCACAGAACGCAGAGTCAAGCCGGGCCTGAGAGGTCGCCTGTCCAGCCTCAAGCAGGCCCTCAGGAAGACCGGGAGAACGCAGGACGGTAAGGAGACCGCACACACCCCCACCCCAACCACTGTCTCCACCCCCACATCCACGCCAGGCTCAGAAGCGAAGGCCCAGTCCCCCCAGCACACAGCGGCCCAGGCGGCAGCGGAGCAGAAAGTGCTGAGGACCATCGAGAACATTCTGCAGAAAAAGGGAGCCAACTCCGGCCCTCAGCCCAAACCCTCCCTTCCCTCCCCCTCCACGGGGTCCAAGCCCTCCTTGAGGGTCAAGCCCCGCCCCCGGGACCCTCCCCCACCCTTCCTACCTCATCAACCCTCCCCCCCGTCCTCCCCGCCGCTAGAAACCCTGCCAGAGCAGCGGGACATAGAGGCGGGGGCGGCGCACGCAGACACACAGCGGGGAAACCCTGCAGAGAGAGGGCGCGGAAGGACATCTCCAGAGAGAGAGGGGAGAATTCCTTCCCAGAGACTCCCTTCCCCAGAGAGAGAAGGGAGACAGAGGGTGCAGGGACTCAGGGTCACCTCTCCCGGTAGGGAGGAAAGGGGTGAGAGGGGTGAGGGGGGCCAGGATTCGCTGCAACACCTGAGAGCCAACATCCGACAGAAGAAGGAGCGCTGGAGGAGCCTGTCCCTCCACTGAAGCCTGTGTGCTGTGTTCAGCAGCCTGTCCTTCCACTGAAGCCTGTGTGCTGTGTTCAGCAGACTGTCCCTCCACTGAAGCCTGTGTGCTGTGTTCAGCAGCCTGTCCCTCCACTGAAGCCTGTGTGCTGTGTTCAGCAGACTGTCCTTCCACTGAAGCCTGTGTGCTGTGTTCAGCAGACTGTCCCTCCACTGAAGCCTGTGTGCTGTGTTCAGCAGCCTGTCCCTCCACTGAAGCCTGTGTGCTGTGTTCAGCAGCCTGTCCCTCCACTGAAGCCTGTGTGCTGTGTTCAGCAGACTGTCCCTCCACTGAAGCCTGTGTGCTGTGTTCAGCAGCCTGTCCCTCCACTGAAGCCTGTGTGCTGTGTTCAGCAGCCTGTCCTTCCACTGAAGCCTGTGTGCTGTGTTCAGCAGACTGTCCTTCCACTGAAGCCTGTGTGCTGTGTTCAGCAGCCTGTCCCTCCACTGAAGCCTGTGTGCTGTGTTCAGCAGCCTGTCCCTCCACTGAAGCCTGTGTGCTGTGTTCAGCAGCCTGTCCCTCCACTGAAGCCTGTGTGCTGTGTTCAGCAGACTGTCCCTCCACTGAAGCCTGTGTGCTGTGTTCAGCAGACTGTCCCTCCACTGAAGCCTGTGTGCTGTGTTCAGCAGCCTGTCCCTCCACTGAAGCCTGTGTGCTGTGTTCAGCAGCCTGTCCTTCCACTGAAGCCTGTGTGCTGTGTTCAGCAGCCTGTCCCTCCACTGAAGCCTGTGTGCTGTGTTCAGCAGCCTGTCCTTCCACTGAAGCCTGTGTGCTGTGTTCAGCAGCCTGTCCCTCCACTGAATCCTGTGTGCTGTGTTCAGCACTCATGTACCCACGGTCGAAAAGCGATAGGACAAATCGTCCTCTGACAAGAGAAATCAATAGGACAATACCCAGTGGTTCTGATAAATCAATAGGACAATATCCAGTGGTTCTGAGAAATCAATAGGACAATATCCAGTGGCTCTGAGAAATCAATAGGACAATACCCAATGGCTCTGAGAAATCAATAGGACAATATCCAGTGGCTCTGAGAAATCAATAGGACAATATCCAGTGGCTCTGAGAAATCAATAGGACAATATCCAGTGGCTCTGATAAATCAATAGGACAATATCCAGTGGCTCTGAGAAATCAATAGGACAATATCCAGTGGCTCTGAGAAATCAATAGGGCAATATCCAGTGGCTCTTACATAAATCAATAGGACAATATCCAGTGGTTCTTACATAAATCAATAGGACAATATCCAGTGGCTCTGAGAAATCAATAGGGCAATATCCAGTGGCTCTGAGAAATCAGTAAGTGTGCCAGTGTTAAAAATGTAATCAGACATTTTGCGTGACAGGGGAAAACACAATTGACATTTTCAATTTTAATAGGTCAAAGTCCAATGACCGGGGCCTCGGGACATCACTGGACTTCAGTTCTTTTCACTGACAATACATGTATATAGTGCACAGGCCAAGTATGAAAAACACGAAGCTCCGTCTTAAAAATAAACAGAAATTTGTGACAGACAAGAGAAGCAAAATGATGCGAGTCTCTGTGAATTAGCACAAGTGTTGGTTCCCCAATACAGACTAAAACACATGGACAGTTACAGCTGTCATTATTTCTGATGGCAGGTTCAGCAGACATTTAAACATGGACACTCCAGGACAACAGGCTCTAACATGACTATCAAGAGCTGAACAACACGGCCCTGTGTTTCCAACACTTTTCACTTGAAGTATAAACCAGAAGAAGACTTTGTCTTTTCTGTTGTTGTTTTTTCTTCTCTTCAGCTTCTTTTTCTTTGCCCCCCCCCCCCCCCCCCACACACACACACACACACTTACCCTCCCCACCTCCCCCCTCCCCAAGTGTGTGCAATTACTTCTATAAAAAGAAGTTGGCCACCACCACAGAAGAAGAAGAAGAAGAAGAAGAAGAAGAAGAAGAAGAAGAAGAAGAAGAAGAAGAAGAAGAAGAAGAAGAAGAAGAAGAAGAAGAAGAAGAAGAAGAAGAAGAAGAAGAAGAAGAAGAAGAAGAAGAAGAAGAAGAAGAAGAAGAAGAAGAAGAAGAAAAAGAAGAAGAAAAAGAAGAAGAAGAAAAAGAAGAAGAAACTGTCTGACTGTGACTGTTTTCTCATTTTGAGCTATGGCAGTTTTAAGGAGCTTTTTTAGTGTTGCATCTACATATTATGTTTTGGATATTTTGCAACATTATACTCTTGTTATACTCTCAATGTACATTATCACCAACTTTACAACATTCTCAGAACAATGTGTCTTGATGTGTTTTTTTCAATTAAGCAATTCCAATTGATGCATATTGTTTCATGCTAATAATGCCTCTTCATTTGAGACACAATGTCTTGGCTGTATTTTTTCAACTTTGTAGACTTTACCATGCTTTTAAGCAAGTTTGGAAAATGTCCTTCCATTTTTAAATTGGAATGTGAGTGTGTGTGTGTGTGTGTGTGTGTGTGTGTGTGTGTGTGTGTGTGTGTGTGTGTGTGCGTGTGCGTGTGCGTATGTGCATGCATGTGTATGCGTGTGTATGTGTGTGTGTGGGTGGGTTGTTGTTGTTTGTTTTGTTTTTGTGTGTGTGTGTGTGTGTGTGCATGTGTGCATCTCTGTGTGTGTTCGTTCTTTAGTTTTACGTCTGTTCACCCGCAAATGATATTAGACCCAAAAAAAAAGAGAAAAAAAGGTGTAAATTAATTAAGCCTACAACAGATATCTATTGAGGTGAGAGTGTGTGTGAATGCGTGAATGGTAGTGTTATTTATGTGTTTTCCCTACACATCTATTCATACAAATCTAACTGAGTGCATATAAAAATTACATTAGCAGATATATAAGATGGGAGGGAGGGGGGACATACAGTAACATTTCAAACTGACTTATGTAACATGAAGAATTAAACAAATGTGTCCTAATTTATAAATGGCTAACAACAAAAATATAACAACACAATTTAAACCAACAATTAATTAGTAACTCAAAGAAAAATACCAACAGGACTTATGTGCAGGATTTCTAAAAAACTTTTAAGGAGGTTAAAGTTGTTTAAGATATTTTCAATGGTTAAAGGCGTTTGATGGTTCAGCAATTCACCAACAGTTTTGTTGATTTGTTCTTTAATTATAGGACAATATAGGAGCAAATGATTTATAGATATTTGATTTCCACATATACACTTAACGTCTTTAGAAAATTTTGTTTTAAAAGCATTTAAACGAAGTTTAAACATCAAAGATACGATTTGTCTTGAACTTGTATCTTTGAGCTGTTTTAAAATTAAGTAGGAATTCATTGTACTTGAGCCTTTTATACAATAGCGTGAATATTGACTGTCTGAAGCCATTAACATGCTGTCAAAATTATCTTTGGATAATTTTTCAATATGTTTATAATATTCATGCAGATCTAAATTCACATTAAGTTGAATCGTTCCCTCTGAATTACGCGCTGCACTTCTAGCTGCTCGATCAACCAATTCATTTGAGTATATTCCACAATGGGAGGGAACCCAATAAAAAGTTATACTAATGTCTTTACTCGATAATTGATTAATTAAATGTTTGATCTCTAATATCATTTCAAGGCGTATGTCAACATTTTGACATTTGATAGCTTGTAATGCTGATTTCGAATCTACACAACGTAATATTTTACAAGTATTTATAGGTAATTCTGCAGTATAGTGTAATGCCATTAAAATAGCTAACAATTCTGCAGTAAAAATGGAATAATATTTACCTATATAATATCGTTTCTCTATTTTTAACGAGGGTATTACAAATGCTGCTAATGTATTCCCCTTTTGAAGAACAGACCCATCTGTGTATATTTTAATGCATCCACTATAACAACTTTCCATATGTAAATTAACTAAGTTTTTTAATATGTTTGGAGATTGACTTTTGTTAACATCTGTATGATCAATATCAAAAGCAGGATTAATTTGTTCCCAAGGCGGTACTGGCGAAAAAGATGGCTTAGCTGCAATTTCTTTATTTGTTAATTCTTTACAATTAATAATATCTGAGACAAAGGAATTAATTGGTTGCAAAGAGTGAATTGTTTTAGCTCTTTTAACAAAATCATGTTCAGTATCTAACTTAACTTCGTCTTTACAAAATGTGTCATATACAGACGAGTTTAATACAAATTTTGCAGCAGACATCTTTCTATATACATCGAGAGGTAGAACACCTGCTTCTTTATATGATCCTAGATTAGAAGCATGAGTTGGTACCCCAAGTGCCAGTTTAAAAGCTTTACAATCGATACATTGTAGTTTGCTTAACAAATATTTTGGAGCACTAAAGAAAATTTCCTGAGCATAAATTAATCGAGATCGTACAAGAGAATTAGCAAGACTACATAGAAGCGCTTTTGTATCTTGTCCCCAACGCTGTTTACTTATAATTTTGAGAAAATTTAAAGCCTTTCTTGCTTTGTTTAAAATGTAATCTATATGTTGATTCCAAGTAAGTTTTGATGAAAGGAAAACACCCAAAAACTTAACACTGTGTATAATTGATTACTGTGCCATTGATGGCAAAAACTGGAAGTTTTTCTGGGTTGCATCCCGAATTAAAAAGTACTATATGTGTTTTTTCTGATGATAAAGTTAAACCATTTTCTTTCATAAATGTATTTATTTTATCTAATTCACGTTGATATAATTTTGTTGTATAGTTCAAGGATCTAAGTGGAGTTTTACGCTTCATTGTTACCTTCATCCACATGCAGATATCGTCTGCATACTGAGCTAAGACTGTCTTTAGATAGAGTATTTGGTAGATCTGCTATCAATATATTAAACAAGATAGGTGAAATGACAGAACCTTGTGGAAGACCCATCTGAAGTTCTCTGGGATTTGAATATGTACTTCCAACTCTTACTTGTATAAATCTATCTGATAGGAAATTTTCTATATAGTTATACATATTACCTGTAACATTGTGATTTTGAAGTTTTTGTAATAATCGATAGTGTATACTTGGTCGTAAGCTTTTTTCACATCAAAGAAGGTTGCAAGAATGTTTTTTCGCCTTGCAAACTGTTGCTTAATTTGTGTCGTGAGTTTTACTAGGTGTTCTGTAGTATATCGGCCTTTTCGGAAACCTGCTTGATTATTAGGTATAATGCTTTGTTTTTCACAGACCTGATTGAATCTATTCATGCGTGCATGCATGCCTGTCTGCATGCTTGTGTGTGTGCATCTGTGAGCTTGTGCGTGTGTGTGAATCCTAATGTTAGAAGGCTAAAATGTTGGCTTAACACTGACCACAATGCTTTGATTTGCCATACTGTACTGAACAGAGGTGTAATACATTGGCTTCCTTTAGTTTTGCAAACTAGATACACTTGACACTTTACACGTTGTTTAAAATGGGCTGAGACATTCAAATTCATATTTTCTACATTAAACTTTCCGTAACTAGAAACCTTTGCCTGTGCTTGTAGCTTACATGTGGCATCTTTTCGTTACTGCTTGGAGAGCTGTGAATGCATCCAGCACAGTCCAAGGGAGACAACCACTCTGTTCCTTTAGGTCATTGCTTGGCTCTGTTGGACTGGCTTTATTGGCGAAAACGTGTTGCATTTTATCAGCTGAATTGCATCATTTTGTAACTAATATAAGTAAAGTTAATGCTCTCTTCACTATATGTGACATCCTTACATTGAATGTTCTCTTTTTCTTCATGATGTGATATGAAACTCAATGCTTTTTTCCATCGTCCCATTATTCAATATTAAATGTAATGCTGTTTTCTTTGTCATGTGTGTGATATGTAATAATAATAATAGTCTCTTTCATTCATCCTCTAGATCCTCTAATAATGCTGTTTTTGCGTCATAGATATGATAAAGTCATCAGCCAAGTGTCATTCATAGATATGATAAAGTCATCAGCCAAGTGTCATACATAGATATGATAAAGTCATCAGCCAAGTGTCATTCATAGATATGATAAAGTCATCAGCCAAGTGTCATTCATAGATATGATAAAGTCATCAGCCAAGTGTCATTCATAGATATGATAAAGTCATCAGCCAAGTGTCATTCATAGATATGATAAAGTCATCAGCCAAGTGTCATTCATAGATATGATAAAGTCATCAGCCAAGTGTCATTCATAGATATGATAAAGTCATCAGCCAAGTGTCATTCATAGATATGATAAAGTCATCAGCCAAGTGTCATTCATAGATATGATAAAGTCATCAGCCAAGTGTCATTCATAGATATGATAAAGTCATCAGCCAAGTGTCATTCATAGATATGATAAAGTCATCAGCCAAGTGTCATACATAGATATGATAAAGTCATCAGCCAAGTGTCATACATAGATATGATAAAGTCATCAGCCAAGTGTCATACATAGATATGATAAAGTCATCAGCCAAGTGTCATACATAGATATGATAAAGTCATCAGCCAAGTGTCATACATAGATATGATAAAGTCATCAGCCAAGTGTCATACATAGATATGATAAAGTCATCAGCCAAGTGTCATTCATAGATATGATAAAGTCATCAGCCAAGTGTCATTCATAGATATGATAAAGTCATCAGCCAAGTGTCATTCATAGATATGATAAAGTCATCAGCCAAGTGTCATTCATAGATATGATAAAGTCATCAGCCAAGTGTCATTCATAGATATGATAAAGTCATCAGCCAAGTGTCATACGCAATGGTTTGTTACTGTAACTGCCCTAGCTTTTTTATATATTACATGTATTTGCTTACAAAACAAACATTTTTGTCAGGAACCTATTATCGTGGACACAGAGTACCACACTGAATGAAGCCTGTGTTATTTAACCAATAGAACATTGCGCTTCATTCTCCTTACACTTAGCCCCATTAACCCCTTCACTGCCGAGGGATAATGGATTTCTTGTATTGCTGTGTGCCAAGCCACATCTGGCCTTCGGAGGGCTGCTTCACTGGTCTGTCCACTGCTCATCCATTGGTTGACGTCACAGGTTGAAAGAGAAAGATGTAGAAAGGAACAGAACTGTCCATTTATATTCTTCCAAGAGTATGGAACAGTTTATAGGGATTTTCACCATTTAACTCGCTCGGAATTCGATGACAAAACGAGCCGTGGTAGACACGGTTATAGGCGTACAACATAGTGCAAACAGCCCCGTAGTAGACACAGTTATAGGCGTACAGCATAGTGCAAACAGCCCCGTGGTAGACACGGTTATAGGCGTACAGAATAGTGCAAACAGCCCCGTGGTAGACACAGTTATAGGCGTACAGAATAGTGCAAACAGCCCCGTGGTAGACACGGTTATAGGCGTACAGCATAGTGCAAACAGCCCCGTGGTAGACACGGTTATAGGCGTACAGCATAGTGCAAACAGCCCCGTGGTAGACACGGTTATAGGCGTACAGCATAGTGCAAACAGCCCCGTGGTAGACACGGTTATAGGGTGTACAGCATAGTGCAAACAGCCCCGTGGTAGACACGGTTATAGGCGTACAGCATAGTGCAAACAGCCCCGTGGTAGACACGGTTATAGGCGTACAGCATAGTGCAAACAGCCCCGTGGTAGACACGGTTATAGGCGTACAGCATAGTGCAAACAGCCCCGTGGTAGACACAAACAGCCCCGTGTTATAGTTATAGGCGTACAGCATACAGCATAGTGCAAACAAACCCCCGTAGTAGACACGGTTATAGGCGTACAGCATAGTGCAAACAGCCCCGTGGTAGACACGGTTATAGGCGTACAGCATAGTGCAAACAGCCCCGTGGTAGACACGGTTATAGGCGTACAGCATAGTGCAAACAGCCCCGTGGTAGACACGGTTATAGGCGTACAGCATAGTGCAAACAGCCCCGTAGTAGACACGGTTATAGGCGTACAGCATAGTGCAAACAGCCCCGTAGTAGACACGGTTATAGGCGTACAGCATAGTGCAAACAGCCCCGTAGTAGACACGGTTATAGGCGTACAGCATAGTGCAAACAGCCCCGTAGTAGACACGGTTATAGGCGTACAGCATAGTGCAAACAGCCCCGTAGTAGACACGGTTATAGGCGTACAGCATAGTGCAAACAGCCCCGTAGTAGACACGGTTATAGGCGTACAGCATAGTGCAAACAGCCCCGTAGTAGACACGGTTATAGGCGTACAGCATAGTGCAAACAGCCCCGTGGTAGACACGGTTATAGGCGTACAGCATAGTGCAAACAGCCCCGTAGTAGACACGGTTATAGGCGTACAGCATAGTGCAAACAGCCCCGTAGTAGACACGGTTATAGGCGTACAGCATAGTGCAAACAGCCCCGTAGTAGACACGGTTATAGGCAGTACAGACACGGTAGTGCAAACAGCCCCGTAGTAGACACGGTTATAGGCGTACAGCATAGTGCAAACAGCCCCGTAGTAGACACGGTTATAGGCGTACAGCATAGTGCAAACAGCCCCGTAGTAGACACGGTTATAGGCGTACAGCATAGTGCAAACAGCCCCGTAGTAGACACGGTTATAGGCGTACAGCATAGTGCAAACAGCCCCGTGGTAGACACGGTTATAGGCGTACAGCATAGTGCAAACAGCCCCGTAGTAGACACGGTTATAGGCGTACAGCATAGTGCAAACAGCCCCGTAGTAGACACGGTTATAGGCGTACAGCATAGTGCAAACAGCCCCGTAGTAGACACGGTTATAGGCGTACAGCATAGTGCAAACAGCCCCGTAGTAGACACGGTTATAGGCGTACAGCATAGTGCAAACAGCCCCGTAGTAGACACGGTTATAGGCGTACAGCATAGTGCAAACAGCCCCGTAGTAGACACGGTTATAGGCGTACAGCATAGTGCAAACAGCCCCGTAGTAGACACGGTTATAGGCGTACAGCATAGTGCAAACAGCCCCGTAGTAGACACGGTTATAGGCGTACAGCATAGTGCAAACAGCCCCGTAGTAGACACGGTTATAGGCGTACAGCATAGTGCAAACAGCCCCGTAGTAGACACGGTTATAGGCGTACAGCATAGTGCAAACAGCCCCGTAGTAGACACGGTTATAGGCGTACAGCATAGTGCAAACAGCCCCGTAGTAGACACGGTTATAGGCGTACAGCATAGTGCAAACAGCCCCGTAGTAGACACGGTTATAGGCGTACAGCATAGTGCAAACAGCCCCGTAGTAGACACGGTTAGGCGTAGGCGTACACGGCATAGTGCAAACAGCCCCGTAGTAGACACGGTTATAGGCGTACAGCATAGTGCAAACAGCCCCGTAGTAGACACGGTTATAGGCGTACAGCATAGTGCAAACAGCCCCGTAGTAGACACGGTTATAGGCGTACAGCATAGTGCAAACAGCCCCGTGGTAGACACGGTTATAGGCGTACAGCATAGTGCAAACAGCCCCGTAGTAGACACGGTTATAGGCGTACAGCATAGTGCAAACAGCCCCGTAGTAGACACGGTATAGATAGTGCAAACAGCCCCGTAGTAGACACGGTTATAGGCGTACAGCATAGTGCAAACAGCCCCGTAGTAGACACGGTTATAGGCGTACAGCATAGTGCAAACAGCCCCGTAGTAGACACGGTTATAGGCGTACAGCATAGTGCAAACAGCCCCGTAGTAGACACGGTTATAGGCGTACAGCATAGTGCAAACAGCCCCGTAGTAGACACGGTTATAGGCGTACAGCATAGTGCAAACAGCCCCGTAGTAGACACGGTTATAGGCGTACAGCATAGTGCAAACAGCCCCGTAGTAGACACGGTTATAGGCGTACAGCATAGTGCAAACAGCCCCGTAGTAGACACGGTTATAGGCGTACAGCATAGTGCAAACAGCCCCGTAGTAGACACGGTTATAGGCGTACAGCATAGTGCAAACAGCCCCGTAGTAGACACGGTTATAGGCGTACAGCATAGTGCAAACAGCCCCGTAGTAGACACGGTTATAGGCGTACAGCATAGTGCAAACAGCCCCGTAGTAGACACGGTTATAGGCGTACAGCATAGTGCAAACAGCCCCGTAGTAGACACGGTTATAGGCGTACAGCATAGTGCAAACAGCCCCGTAGTAGACACGGTTATAGGCGTACAGCATAGTGCAAACAGCCCCGTAGTAGACACGTAGACACGGTTATAGGCGTACAGCATAGTGCAAACAGCCCCGTAGTAGACACGGTTATAGGCGTACAGCATAGTGCAAACAGCCCCGTAGTAGACACGGTTATAGGCGTACAGCATAGTGCAAACAGCCCCGTGGTAGACACGGTTATAGGCAGCATAGTGCAAACAGCCCCGTAGTAGACACGGTTATAGGCGTACAGCATAGTGCAAACAGCCCCGTAGTAGACACGGTTATAGGCGTACAGCATAGTGCAAACAGCCCCGTAGTAGACACGGTTATAGGCGTACAGCATAGTGCAAACAGCCCCGTAGTAGACACGGTTATAGGCGTACAGCATAGTGCAAACAGCCCCGTAGACACGGTAGACACATAGTTATAGGACACGTACAGCATAGTGCAAACAGCCCCGTAGTAGACACGGTTATAGGCGTACAGCATAGTGCAAACAGCCCCGTAGTAGACACGGTTATAGGCGTACAGCATAGTGCAAACAGCCCCGTATAGTAGACAGTGCAAACAGGTTATAGGCGTACAGCATAGTGCAAACAGCCCCGTAGTAGACACGGTTATAGGCGTACAGCATAGTGCAAACAGCCCCGTAGTAGACACGGTTATAGGCGTACAGCATAGTGCAAACAGCCCCGTAGTAGACATGGTTATAGGCGTACAGCATAGTGCAAACAGCCCCGTAGTAGACACAGTTATAGGCGTACAGCATAGTGCAAACAGCCCCGTAGTAGACACGGTTATAGGCGTACAGCATAGTGCAAACAGCCCCGTAGGTAGACACAGGTTATAGGCAGTACAGCATAGTGCAAACAGCCCCGTAGTAGACATGGTTATAGGTGTACAGCATAGTGCAAACAGCCCCGTAGTAGACACGGTTATAGGCGTACAGCATAGTGCACAGCCCCATAGTAGACATAGTGCAAACAGCCCCGTAGTAGACACGGTTATAGGCGTACAGCATAGTGCAAACAGCCCCGTAGTAGACACGGTTATAGGCGTACAGCATAGTGCAAACAGCCCCGTTATAGGTGTACAGCATAGTGCAAACAGCCCCGTAGTAGACACGGTTATAGGCGTACAGCATAGTGCAAACAGCCCCGTAGTAGACACGGTTATAGGCGTACAGCATAGTGCAAACAGCCCCGTAGTAGACACGGTTATAGGCGTACAGCATAGTGCAAACAGCCCCGTAGTAGACACGGTTATAGGCGTACAGCATAGTGCAAACAGCCCCGTAGTAGACACGGTTATAGGCGTACAGCATAGTGCAAACAGCCCCGTAGTAGACACGGTTATAGGTGTACAGCATAGTGCAAACAGCCCCGTAGTAGACACGGTTATAGGTACAGCATAGTGCAAACAGCCCCGTAGTAGACACGGTTATAGGTGTACAGCATAGTGCAAACAGCCCCGTAGTAGACACGGTTATAGGCGTACAGCATAGTGCAAACAGCCCCGTAGTAGACACGGTTATAGGTGTACAGCATAGTGCAAACAGCCCCGTAGTAGACACGGTTATAGGCGTACAGCATAGTGCAAACAGCCCCGTAGTAGACACGGTTATAGGCGTACAGCATAGTGCAAACAGCCCCGTAGTAGACACGGTTATAGGCGTACAGCATAGTGCAAACAGCCCCGTGGTAGACACGGTTATAGGCGTACAGCATAGTGCAAACAGCCCCGTAGTAGACACGGTTATAGGCGTACAGCATAGTGCAAACAGCCCCGTAGTAGACACGGTTATAGGCGTACAGCATAGTGCAAACAGCCCCGTAGTAGACACGGTTATAGGTTACAGCATAGTGCAAACAGCCCCGTAGACAGGTTATAGGCGTACAGCATGTGCAAACAGCCCCGTAGTAGACACGGTTATAGGTACAGTACAAACAGCCCCGTATAGTGCAAACAAACAGCCCCATAGTAGACACGGTTATAGGTGTACAGCATAGTGCAAACAGCCCCGTAGTAGACACGGTTATAGGCGTACAGTAGTGCAAACAGCCCCATGGTAGTGGCAAACAGCCCAAACAGCCCCATAGTAGACATGGTTATAGGCGTACAGCATAGTGCAAACAGCCCCATAGTAGACATGGTTATAGGTACAGCATACAAACAGCCCCATAGTGCAAATAGGTGTACAGCATAGTGCAAACAGCCCCATAGTGGTTATAGGCAGACAAACAGCCCGATGGTTATAGGTGTACAGCATAGTGCAAACAGCCCCATAGTAGACACGGTTATAGGTGTACAGCATAGTGCAAACAGCCCCATAGTAGACATGGTTATAGGTGTACAGCATAGTGCAAACAGCCCCATTATAGGTGTACAGCATAGTGCAAACAGCCCCATAGTAGACATGGTTATAGGTGTACAGCATAGTGCAAACAGCCCCATAGTAGACACGGTTATAGGCGTACAGTGCAAACAGCCCCATAGTGCAAATAGGCGCCATAGTGCAAACAGCCCCATAGTAGACACGGTTATAGGTGTACAGCATAGTGCAAACAGCCCCGTAGTAGACACGGTTATAGGTGTACAGCATAGTGCAAACAGCCCCGTAGTAGACACGGTTATAGGCGTACAGCATAGTGCAAACAGCCCCGTAGTAGACACGGTTATAGGCGTACAGCATAGTGCAAACAGCCCCGTAGTAGACACGGTTATAGGCGTACAGCATAGTGCAAACAGCCCCGTAGGCGTAGACACGGTTATAGGTGTACAGCATAGTGCAAACAGCCCCGTAGCAGACACATAGTGTTATAGGTGTACAGCATAGTGCAAACAGCCCCGTAGTAGACACGGTTATAGGTGTACAGCATAGTGCAAACAGCCCCGTAGTAGACACGGTTATAGGTGTACAGCATAGTGCAAACAGCCCCGTAGTAGACACGGTTATAGGTGTACAGCATAGTGCAAACAGCCCCGTAGTAGACACGGTTATAGGTGTACAGCATAGTGCAAACAGCCCCGTAGTAGACACGGTTATAGGCGTACAGCATAGTGCAAACAGCCCCGTAGTAGACACGGTTATAGGCGTACAGCATAGTGCAAACAGCCCCGTAGTAGACACGGTTATAGGCGTACAGCATAGTGCAAACAGCCCCGTGGTAGACACGGTTATAGGCGTACAGCATAGTGCAAACAGCCCCGTGGTAGACACGGTTATAGGCGTACAGCATAGTGCAAACAGCCCCGTGGTAGACACGGTTATAGGTGTACAGCATAGTGCAAACAGCGTACAGCATAGTGCAAACAGCCCCGTAGTAGACACGGTTATAGGCGTACAGCATAGTGCAAACAGCCCCGTAGTAGACACGGTTATAGGCGTACAGCATAGTGCAAACAGCCCCGTGGTTATAGGCGTACAGCATAGTGCAAACAGCCCCGTAGGCGTACAGCATAGTGCAAACAGCCCCGTAGGACACGGTTATAGGCGTACAGCACAGTGCAAACAGCCCCGTGGTTATAGGCGTACAACATAGTGCAACCAGGCGCCCATGGTTATAGGCATACAGAATAGTGCAAACAGCCCCGTGTTATAGGCATTATAGGCGTACAGCACAGTGCAAACAGCCCCGTGGTAGACAGGTTATAGGCGTACAGCATAGTGCAAACAGCCCCGTGGTTATAGGCGTACAGCACAGTGCAAACAGCCCCGTGGTTATAGGCGTACAGCATAGTGCAAACAGCCCTGTGGTAGACACAGTTATAGGCGTACAGCATAGTGCAAACAGCCCTGTAGTAAACACGGTTATAGGCGTACAGCACAGTGCAAACAGCCCCGTGGTTATAGGTGTACAGCACAGTGCAAACAGCCCTGTAGTAGACACAGTTATATGCGTACAGCATAGTGCAAACAGACCCGTGGTTATAGGCATACAGCACAGTGCAAACAGCCCCGTGGCTATAGGCGTACAGCACAGTGCAAACAGCCTCATGGTTATAGGCGCACAGCACAGTGCAAACAGCCCTGTAGTAGACACAGTTATAGGCGTACAGCATAGTGCAAACAGGCAAACAGCCCCACAGTTATAGGCGTACAGCACAGTGCAAACAGCCCCGTGTCTATAGGCGTACAGCACAGTGCAAACAGCCCCATGGTTATAGGCGTTCAGCACAGTGCAAACAGCCCCGTGGTTATAGGCGTACAGCACAGTGCAAACAGCCCTGTGGTTATAGGCGTACAGCACAGTGCAAACAGCCCTGTGGTTATAGGTGTACAGCACAGTGCAAACAGCCCCGTGGTTATAGGCGTACAGCACAGTGCAAACAGCCCTGTAGTAGACACGTGGCAGGCAGTGACAGGGCTAACACTGCTAATAAGATTTTTATATTTTCTATATCAAATAGTTTTGTTTGCTAGACAATCGGTGCTGAAAATAACTTTGGTTGAGGAATTAATTAAAAGAGAGTTACCTCCCCTTACTCATTTCACTATAATTATTAGAAATTTTTTCACGCAATGACTGTGCCACAAATAATAACATTTTCACAATAAAAAGACATGTCCGAGAGTCAGATGAGATACATGTGAAACTAACGAGTTGCTAAGTGACAATTCAATGCACAAAACGATAAACAAAGCAGACATAATTATAATTGAATGGGGAGTTAGTTGTTTTGAACTTAAGAAATTATATTTGTAAAGTGTTTCAAGAAAAATTAAAAACATAAAAAAATCACTAAGTTCAGGTTGGCCATTTAATCATAGTATGTATATTTTCATACAAAGACTCTTTTTTTTACTGTACATATGGATGGATGCCTTATTAGTTTTGCCCGTTTCTTAGCTTTTCACTCGCTATGCAAAACTCATTTCAGCTTTGTACCCAGTATGCAATGATATTATTTTTGAAAAACATATTATGCAGCAAAATGCTATAGCCAACTTTTGTTGTTGAAAAGAACTCTGCTTTATTCTCTGTGTGTGTGTAAGTACAATTATGATTCAACAGACATTCTGCTTGACACTTGTGTGACTTGGATTATATGTGATTGTAGACCATTCCATGGAACATTTCACAGACACTGCTGCCTGATGCTCTGTTGATTTGATTGATTCATTCTATTTCACGTCTGTTCACACAGTGGTGATATTAGACTTTAAAAAATACATACTTTTTTTAAAATACATAAATAAGGTGCTTTTTTGTGAATATGCAATTATACCTGCATGCATGTACTGTAATAATAGCGTGCGTGTGTGAGTGTGTGTGTGTGTGCGTGTGCGTGTGCGTGTGCGTGTGCGTGTGCGTGTGCGTGTGTGTGTGTGTGTGCATGCGTGTGCGTGTGTGTGTGTGTGTGTGTGTGTGCGTGTGCGTGTGTGTGTGTGTGTGCGTGTGCGTGTGTGCGAGTGTGTGTGTGTGCATGCGTACGTGCGTGCATGCATGCATGCATGCGTGCGTGTGTGTGTGTGTGTGTGTGTGCTGCTTTGTTGATTTTCATTCATGTGCCATCTGTAGACTTTCAACCTGGACTAGAGCTTTGGGCTTCTTGTTATTATTGCTGATTTATTGTTATCATTATCGTTTTATCATACTGTTCTTGTTATTATTGTTTTATCATACTATTCTTGTTATTATCGCTGATTTATTGTTATCATTATCGTTTTATCATACTATTCTTGTTATTATTGCTGATTTATTGTTATCATTATTGTTTTATCATACTATTCTTGTTATTATTGCTGATTTATTGTTATCATTATCGTTTTATCATACTATTCTTGTTATTATTGCTGATTTATTGTTATCATTATCGTTTTATCATACTATTCTTGTTATTATTGCTGATTTATTGTTATCATTATTGTTTTATCATACTGTTCTTGTTATTATTGCTGATTTATTGTTATCAT
>CM065705.1:1553773-1558773 GCA_017654935.2 Phymorhynchus buccinoides | reverse complement strand
TCCCTCTCTCTCTCTCTCTCTCTCTCTCTCTCTCTGTCTCCCACATACTCTGGTGTGTGATTCCCACTCTCCCAGGGCAGCAGTGGTTTGTGGTGATCTCTCTCTCTCTCTCTCTCTCTCTCTCTCTCTCTCTCTCACATACTCTGGTGTGTGATTCCCACTCTCCCAGGGCAGCAGTGGTTTGTGGTGGTTTCCACAGGAAGACAGGTAACTCTTCCTCCTCTTCCTCTTCCTCCGAGTCCTGCAGCACTGCTCTCCCCTGAATGGCCCCTGTGCTGCCCTCTACATGGTTATCATCATCATCGTCATCATCATCGTTGTCTGCGTCATCATCGCCTGTGTGGAAAGCTGCAACAAAAGGCAGTGTGTTCAGTTGTGGTGCAGTGTAGTGTGTTGTGTTGGATTGTATTGTATTGGATTGGATTGTGTTGTATTGTATTGTGTTCTGTTGTATTGCATTGTATGGTGTTGTGTTGTGTTGTGTTGTATTGGATCGTGTTGTGTTGCGTTGCATTGGATTGTGTTGTATTGGATTGTGTTGTATTGGATTGTGTTGTATTGTATTGTGTTGTATTGGATTGTATTGTGTTGCATAGTGTTGGATTGTGTTGTGTTGTGTTGTATTGTATTGTGTTGTGTTGGATTGTGTTGTATTGGATTGTGTTGTATTGGATTGTGTTGTATTGGATTGTATTGGATTGTGTTGTATTGGATTGTGTTGTGTTGTATTGGATTGTGTTGTATTGGATTGTGTTGTATTGGATTGTGTTGTATTGGATTGTGTTGTATTGGATTGTGTTGTATTGTATTGTGTTGTGTTGTATTGTATTGTGTTGTGTTGTGTTGTATTGTGATTGTTGTATGTATTGTGTTGTGTTGTGTTGTATTGTGTTGTATTGTTTGTGTTGGATTGTGTTGTATTGGATTGTGTTGTGTTGTATTGGATTGTGTTGTGTTGTATTGGATTATGTTGTGTTGTATTGGATTGTGTTGTGTTGTGTTGTATTGGATTGTGTTGTATTGGATTGTGTTGTGTTGTATTGTGTTGTGTTGTGTTGTATTGGATTGTGTTGTGTTGTATTGTGTTGTGTTGTGTTGTATTGGATTGTGTTGTATTGGATTGTGTTGTATTGGATTGTGTTGTGTTGTATTGGATTGTGTTGTGTTGGATTGTGTTGTGTTGTATTGGATTGTGTTGTATTGGATTGTGTTGTATTGGATTGTGTTGTGTTGTATTGGATTGTGTTGTGTTGTATTGGATTATGTTGTGTTATGTTGCATTGGATTGTGTTAAGTTGGATTGTGTTGTGTTGTATTGTGTTGTGTTGTGTTGTGTTGGATTGTGTTATATTGTGTTGTGTTGTATTGTGTTGTGTTGTATTGCATTGCATTGTACTGTATTGCATTGTATTATACTGTTGTGTTGCATTGTATTGCATATTGTATTCTATTGTATTGTACTGTATTGTATGGTATTGTATTGCAACACTCTCTCTCTGTCTCTCTCTCTCTCTCTCTCTCTCGTCTCTCTCTCTCTCTCCCTCTCTCTCTCCCTCTCTCTCTCTGACTCACCAGAGGGCAGCACCTGGGTCATGTCGACCTGCAGGTCGTCACCATATTGATCAAAGTGGATGCTGACCTTTTCACCTTTGACCTCTGTCACTGTGGCCTGATACCAAAGGTCATCTGTGTACTGGGCTATGCACTGCGCCCCCACCACGATAGAACTGAAATGGTTCATCATCATGGTCATCATCATCATCATCAATATCATCATCATCATCATTGCCATCATTATCATCATCATTGCCATCATCAGCAGCAGCAGCATCATCATCATCGTCATTATCATTATCACCATCATCATCACTATCATCATCATCATCAATATTATCATCATCATCATCATCATCATTGCCATCAACATCATCATCACCATCATTGCCATCATTATCATCATCAGCAGCAGCATCGTCATCATCATCCTCATCATCATCACTATCATCATCACTATATCATCATCATCATCATTATTATCATCATCATAATCATCCATCTTCATCATCATCATCATAATCATCATCATAATCATCATTATCATTATTATCACCACTGTCATCAACATCATCATCCACATCATTTCATTATAATCATCCTCATCCGTTTCATCATCAGTTGTTTTTAAATATTTAATTATCATTGCTAAGGCACACTGGCTACACAGAGGCAGGTCACATACTGTTTTCAACAGGGCTTTTGTACAGATCTTGAGCCCAGGACAAGGAAACTGTAGTTAATGTAGGAAACTGTAGTTAATGTAGGAAACTGTAGTTAATGTAGGAAACTGTAGTTAATGTAGGAAACTGTAGTTAATGTAGGAAACTGTAGTTAATGTAGGAAACTGTAGTTAATGTAGGAAACTGTAGTTAATGTAGGAAACTGTAGTTAATGTAGGAAACTGTAGTTAATGTAGGAAACTGTAGTTAATGTAGGAAACTGTAGTTAATGTAGGAAACTGTAGTTAATGTAGGAAACTGTAGTTAATGTAGGAAACTGTAGTTAATGTAGGAAACTGTAGTTAATGTAGGAAACTGTAGTTAATGTAGGAAACTGTAGTTAATGTAGGAAACTGTAGTTAATGTAGGAAACTGTAGTTAATGTAGGAAACTGTAGTTAATGTAGGAAACTGTAGTTAATGTAGGAAACTGTAGTTAATGTAGGAAACTGTAGTTAATGTAGGAAACTGTAGTTAATGTAGGAAACTGTAGTTAATGTAGGAAACTGTAGTTAATGTAGGAAACTGTAGTTAATGTAGGAAACTGTAGTTAATGTAGGAAACTGTAGTTAATGTAGGAAACTGTAGTTAATGTAGGAAACTGTAGTTAATGTAGGAAACTGTAGTTAATGTAGGAAACTGTAGTTAATGTAGGAAACTGTAGTTAATGTAGCATTTCATCAAATTAAAGCTTATTGATGTTCACCGCAGCTACATCATTACAGCAAACATTCATCCAACCGTAACAAACAACAACACTCATTCAAACGACAAAACAACAAGCAAACGTTTTCTTCCCCCCCCGATGTTTCGGCTGGTGCCCACATCAATAAAGGAAGGAAAGACATTGTCCATTGAAAGGAACCAAAGACCTGGCCTGTGTTTGACTCTGACTCTGACATTTGAGAAATGAGCAGGAAACAGATGAAGTGACCATGCGATACATTAACACGCGATTCATCCCGACAGCCGTCCATGGGATGACAGTTGAAGTGACCATGCGATACATTAACACGCGATTCATCCCGACAGCCGTCCATGGGATGACAGTTGAAGTGACCATGCGATACATTAACACGCGATTCATCCCGACAGCCGTCCATGGGATGACAGATGAAGTGACCATGCGATACATTAACACGCGATTCATCCCGACAGCCGTCCATGGGATGACAGATGAAGTGACCATGCGATACATTAACACACGATTCATCCCGACAGCCGTCCATGGGATGACAGTTGAAGTGACCATGCGATACATTAACACGCGATTCATCCCGACAGCCGTCCATGGGATGACAGTTGAAGTGACCATGCGATACATTAACACGCGATTCATCCCGACAGCCGTCCATGGGATGACAGTTGAAGTGACCATGCGATACATTAACACGCGATTCATCCCGACAGCCGTCCATGGGATGACAGATGAAGTGACCATGCGATACATTAACACGCGATTCATCCCGACAGCCGTCCATGGGATGACAGTTGAAGTGACCATGCGATACATTAACACGCGATTCATCCCGACAGCCGTCCATGGGATGACAGTTGAAGTGACCATGCGATACATTAACACGCGATTCATCCCGACAGCCGTCCATGGGATGACAGTTGAAGTGACCATGCGATACATTAACACACGATTCATCCCGACAGCCGTCCATGGGACGACAGATGAAGTGACCATGCGATACATTAACACGCGATTCATCCCGACAGCCGTCCATGGGATGACAGATGAAGTGACCATGCGATACATTAACACGCGATTCATCCCGACAGCCGTCCATGGGACGACAGATGAAGTGACCATGCGATACATTAACACACGATTCATCCCGACAGCCGTCCATGGGATGACAGATGAAGTGACCATGCGATACATTAACACACGATTCATCCCGACAGCCGTCCATGGGATGACAGATGAAGTGACCATGCGATACATTAACACACGATTCATCCCGACAGCCGTCCATGGGACGACAGATGAAGTGACCATGCGATACATTAACACGCGATTCATCCCGACAGCCGTCCATGGGATGACAGATGAAGTGACCATGCGATACATTAACACGCGATTCATCCCGACAGCCGTCCATGGGACGACAGATGAAGTGACCATGCGATACATTAACACACGATTCATCCCGACAGCCGTCCATGGGATGACAGATGAAGTGACCATGCGATACATTAACACACGATTCATCCCGACAGCCGTCCATGGGATGACAGATGAAGTGACCATGCGATACATTAACACGCGATTCATCCCGACAGCCGTCCATGGGACGACAGATGAAGTGACCATGCGATACATTAACACACGATTCATCCCGACAGCCGTCCATGGGATGACAGATGAAGTGACCATGCGATACATTAACACGCGATTCATCCCGACAGCCGTCCATGGGACGACAGATGCACAACGACTACTGGCATGTAAGCTACTGAAATATTATCACCAGCACCAAGAGAAGCTGCTCATGTTTTCACTGACGTTTGTCCCTTTGTTCCTGGCTGACTGTAGGTATGTTAACAAGATCATGTTTGAACGGAGGGACCTTCGACCCTCAAGTTTTGCATGCGCATCGGTAGTAAGAGACTATCTAGGCCAAGTTTGAAACACTGGAGCAGAAAATGTGCCGCATGGCTGGTGATATAGCGTCTTAACTCTTTCATTCCTTGTTTTACACTAACTCTTACTTCC
>CM065705.1:1523773-1548773 GCA_017654935.2 Phymorhynchus buccinoides | reverse complement strand
TTATTTGTTTTAGAACATATTGCATTTTAGAACATATTGCGATAACTAATAACTTGTATTTAAAAAAGTATGATGAAATATAAACAGAATATGTATGTTATATTTTATCAGGTTTTACCGTTTATTTTCAAAAACAAGTCATTAGCTTTGGCAATATATTCCATAATAGATCAATGGACTATCTGAAGATATTCCGTTCTGACTCTAAGTCATCGCATTGTTTTCTTGACAAAAGACAAAACAAAACAATGTGTGACGCTTTGGCCAAATTGCCTTTATCAAACATGGAACATAGGAAACTTCTCCCTTCGGAAACAAATGATCAAGTTCACCAAATCTTACAGCTGAAAAACAAGGAATAGTGTTGCTGAAGACTGTTAAAAAATGATGATGTAAAAATGATATGAAAACTACTGTTCCAAAAAAAAGAGGAGATTTTTTCAGCTGAGAAATCCTTCCACCCAGATTTTCAGCTAACGTCAGAAGTTTTGTTGAGGGGGGGGGGGGCAAGTACTTACATTTTGGTTTTGCCAACTGGATACATGCGTTCTCGGCAGACGCCATCTTCGAAATGACAACGGCAGAAGAGCAAAAAGGCACGAAATGAAGATTGTGCCGTGTAAAGATAATTTTGGTTTTTTTTTTTGTTTTTTTCGACAGGCCGGAGATCGCTTGATTTCGACAAATAAATTGGCGGAGACAGCGAAAACGGCGGAGCTGCTTTCATGCCTGCAGTACACCAAATGTTAAGCGATTCACCAGATATTCTCGGGACAGACAAAATTTTAAAAAAACTTAAAAACAGAATGACACAAACTTATACACCTTTGCCCAATATATTAGGGCAAAGGACAAATATGATAAACATAATTACTGTCATTGTAAATTCAATATCACAACAAAATATATTTAACAAAAAAATGAACAACAAATGTCTAAAAGAAAATTATGAGGGAAAAACAATATTTTCTCTCATATTGACTCAAAGAAATGCCCAACCTACTCTCACAAACTTCTGTATTCTCTGTGTCTGCCTGTCTGTTTGTCTGTCAGTCTGCCTGCCCGTCTGTCTGTCTCTCATTTTATGACTACAATTCTGACTCATTCTCACTATCAGTTCTATGTACTACAGTAGTTTTAAACTCAGATGTACTCAAGGTTTTCAGCTAACAGATTACTGGAAAAAAATCTAGGAAAAACCCAAGTACAAAATTGAACAAAGGGGGAGAACTTTCTTAAATTAACTCCCCTCCACCAAAGTTGATTACGATACCAACCACCTAGCAATGAGTGGATCAGAGCCAAAGGGAAGCAAACAAAGCATCCTCCTCCAAAAATAAAGTACATTATATCCATAGATTGAACACGTAACACTCAGGCGTTCACACACATACACAAACACTAAGTCAAGCAGGCAGGCGTGAAGGCTTGCAAACTGCAAACCACATATATACCGCTACATGTAAGCACATCTCCCATGCACCCACCCACCCACACACACATGCATTTTCACGCGCACGCACACACACACACACACACACACACAGTTTATCTTTTTTTCTATGTCCTTAACCAGTATGGTTTATGTTTCGTGCATGTATGTTTGGTTTATGTTCATGTTTATGGATGGCTTGATGAAAAAAAGCAGGTATGTTTGTTTATTCAATGTCTATTTTAAATAAAATGTTGAATCTGACTTGACATTGACTTTGTCTTTGACACACACGCACACATGCACACACACACACACACACACACACACACACACACACACACACAAAGCACCCACCTTCCCCACCTTCACTGTCAGAAGAGTCAGTGTGGGCCGGATGGTCTGACTCTGAGGGGAGAGAACTGGCGTGGGAGGCAGAGGGGAGTGGGGGCTGGGAGTCTGCCACTGACTCAGAGGGAGGCGTGGAGTCACCGGCTGTGCTGAAGGCTGCTGAGTCACCTCCCAGAGCTGCCTGAAAAACCATCACATAGAATCAGTGTGTGAAATAATCCAGTGCAGTGTACAGTCATCTCATGGCTGCCTGCCAAACCATCACATAGACACCACGATCAGTGTGTGAATAAAGTCAGTGCAGTCTACAGGCATCTGCTAGCTGCCTGCCAAACCATCACATAGACGCCACGATCAGTGTGTGAATGAAGTCAGTGCAGTCTACAGTCATACGGACATTTTTGTAAATCCTATCAAAGCCTATCACAATATAAGAACCTTCACTCTTGCTCATCATCAAAAGGCTGTGTAAACTACACACACACACACACACACACACACACACACACACACACACACACACACACACACACACACACACACACACACACACACACACACACATTAAATTGAAGAATACACACACACACACCCATATACACACAAACGTTAAATTGAACAAAACACACACACACACATATGTTAAATTGAATAATACACACACACACACACACATGTATGTTAAATTGAAGAACACACACACACATGTATACACACACAAACGTTAAATTGAAGGGAAAAAAACCCACACACACACACACATTAAATTGAAGAACACACACACACACACACACACACACACACACATTACATTGAAGAAAACACACACACACACACACACACACTTTAAATTGAAGAAAACACACACACACACACACACACACACACACACACACACACACACACACACACACACACACAGAGAGAAACCAACAGCACCTCTCACCAGGAACAAGCCGTATTCATCCACGGATCTTAGATCTTGACCCACTGACTGACAAAAACCAAAGCTGCACACCCCACCCCCCTCCCTCCCCCTTACACACACCACCACCACCTCACCTGAAACGAGGCATATTCATCGTCCATGGAGGGTGCGCCAGAAGAGCAGGGGAGAGCACCACTGGCGGGGCCTGAGGGGAGATCACCACTGGAGGATGATTGTGGATCGGACTGGGCATCCTCCAGTGTCTTCAGCAGCTGACTTTTCTTCAGGGACAGCAGACTGCCTGCACACACAGCACACAGTTCATAGCGCTCACTTCTTTTTGTTCTGCATTCCTGAGCCATGGCCTTGATGAGTAAAGTACATGTGTCCGGTTTTCAGTTTTCAATGGTCTCCCCGCCACATACAGCCAATTTCGGAGGAGCTCAAAGGAGAAAATTATTTGGAAGATTATTTGGAGAGAAAAAGGCAGGAGAATGAAAATCAGAAAGACAGTAGATGACAGAAAGCAAAGGGAAAAGGCAGAGTCAAAGAGAGTGACAGATTAGAGGAAGTTACAAGCACAGAACTTCTAGAAGGTGGGTGAACTATGTGTACGGAAGACACCCAGGCAGAAAGCACTCACTGAATACAACGCTAAGATACTCATTCCAGTCACTGTGTTATTGAGAAACTAACTCAGGCTGCAAATTTACAAAGAAACTGACAGGCAAGAACACTGCTTTATACATCATGCAGAGTAACAACAGTACAAATTATGCAAATGCAGTTCAAAGTTAGGGTATCATTCTTGAGCAGCTTTAACAAGATCAATACCCCTCCCCCAAAGCACACACTTATTATTTTCTTGCTTTGTGTTGCCATGGTTACTGTATTTTTCTGACTATAAGGCGCACCTTATTATAAGGTGCACACCCCACATTTTACACAAAATTCAGATTTTGTTATTATACTTTTCTTATTATATTGATCGTCATTCATATTATAAGGCGCAGGGGGTTCAGTCTGGGGAAAAGTATCGCCTTATACTGTCTGAAAAACATGATAGTGCCGTCCGTTATTGTTGCTATGGTTACCTAGTTACTGTTGCTATGGATACCTGCTGTGTCAGTGTTGTGGCAAAGGCATAGTTTAGCTTCCCCCCCACCAAATATTATCATTGAAAAGGCTAAGAATATTAATACTCAAGAGAGAGACAGGGTTAGCGTTAGGCTGTGACTAGTATCATAAAACTGAAAGAGCGACACTTCGAATGTCATGACACCCCCCCCCCCCACCCCCACCCCCACCCCGAGGGATACCGAGGGGATCTTTTGTATAAATAGTTCCCCCACCTTCTGGAAGTTCCATGCTTGTAACTTCCTCTAATCTGTCGCTCTCTTTGACTCTGCCTTTTCCCTTTGCTTTCTGTCATCTACTATCTTTCTGCCTTACCCGGTCCATTCTCCTGCCTTTTTTCAAGAAACACTTTCAAAAACATTTCCTCCAGCCGAACTCGGACATGGTGGGCTTAATTATTTCTTACTTCTAAGGCGCATAACGGCAACATGATGCATCTGCACTCATAATTGACAGGAAACGATCGAAGAAGAAGAAGAAGAAGAAGAAGAAGAAGAAAGAAAGAAGAAGAAGAAGAAGAAGAAGAAGAAGAAGAAGAAGAAGAACCGTGAACACGAGGGGAGGAGCTAAACTGCAGCTTTGCCGTTGTTGCTATGGCTACCTTCGGTGAGGGCGATTAACTCTTTAAGGTCGGACACCAGAGAGGTCAGCTCCTCTGTTTCTCCCACGGAGGACAGTTGGTGTTCCACATGGCTCAGCTGTTAGCAGACAGACAGACAGAGAGAAACAGACATTGAATTACAGCCTGTTGTGCAACAATTACATCAGTGTGAACAGCAATACAGATAGCTCCTCTGTGCGCTCCACATAGCACATCTGGGTTTTTTCATGATTCAGTTGTTAGCAGACCAAAGAGAAACATTAAAATGAAAATGACAGTCTATTGTACAACATGTATGCACAACAATACATTACAAATACAAGCAGCTTCTATGTTTATCCCACTGCCATAGTCAGAAAAGTGGCACTGGGAAGGCAGTACAGGGTTGCTCAGTTCAGTAAGAATCTACAGCACTATAACAGGGTTTTGTTAACACTAATGTGTACCAAAAGAACAGCTGTTCATATTAAGAGAGAGAGAGAGAGAGAGAGAGAGAGAGAGAGAGAGAGAGAGAGAGAGAGAGAGAGAGAGAGAGAGAGAGAGAGAGAGAGAGACTCAGAGAGAGAGACGAGAGAGAGAGAGAGAGAGAGAGAGAGAGAGAGAGAGAGAGAGAGAGAGAGAGAGAGAGAGAGAGAGAGAGTTACACAAACACACACACACATACGCACGCACGCACGCACACACACACACACACACACACACACACACACACACACACACACACACACACACACACACACACACACAGTGACTGCGTAAACCTTGACTGTTCGCTGTGTGTGTAGTGTGTAGTGTGTTCTGTTTAATTTTCGCGCACCACTCGCTAATCCAGCATTTCCTCAAGTTACCTGCGCTCTGTACAGCTCGATGGATTGTTGGAGAGACTCTTCATCCATGTCTGGTGACGATTGGGGCGCAGGAAATCAACTGGGTCAGGTTCCTCTTTTATTAAAACACGCTTTAAAATCCTGCGTTGTTCAATAAGACCGAAAGTCACTGGGAGCAGCCATTTTGGGTACCTCTAGATGTTTTAGTCCTAGTTTCGTATTTGAAACAGAGTGTCCTCCCCTGTTTTTGTGTTGTCCTGTGTGGCGGTGTATTTTTACCTCTATGAGATTTTTACTTCTAGCCGCGTAGCCAATCAGAATCGTTTGTTTGTCCGCCATTGTGAATCACTACGAAACTAAGTACATGGCTTTGTACATCGATTTCTCTGCAAATATGTAGATTTACACCCTCCTGCTCTATTTCTTGGTTCTTTCCGTTGCTTCAACTTCGTTAGGGATAGGGTTAGGGTTAGGGATAGGGTTAGGGTTAGTAGTAATCACGCGAGATAAGTAACTGTTCTAATGCGCATGCGCAGAGGTAAATATTTCATACGACTACTTATTTATCGTGACACCTGTCAACCTCGCAGTTCAAATTAATGGGAGATAACAAAACAGATGTTCAGTTTGTTTGAAATGACACGATAATCTCCCTTGGTGCCCGCAATCTCTCTCTCTCTCTCTCTCTCTCTCTCTCTCTGACGCTTAGTTATGTCAGGTCAGGTAGTCGGTTAGGACATTAGGCCTCGCGGCCTCTTCACTGTCCTTTCATTTCTGTTTGAACTTTTGCACAGCTGAGAGGTTTTTATATTTTGTCTTCTTCAATTATTTCATGTGCTTACATTTTGCGTACCTTTCACTTGCCTTGCTTGATTGTTGTCCATGTCAATCCTTCTTCGCTTGAAGCACGGTGTGTGGGGGTGTGGGGGAGGGCGTGTTGGAAATAAACTCTTGAAGATTATCCATTTTACCCTCAATAAAACATTGATAAATATTCGTATTCGTCTTCTCTCTCTCTCTCTCTCTCTCTCTCTCTTGCTCGCTCTCTCTCTCTCTCTCTCTCTCTCTCTCTCTCTCTCTCTCTCGCATCTCTCTCTCTCTCTCTCTCTCTCTCTCTCTCTCTCTCTCTCTCTCTCTCTCTCTGTTCTCTCTCTCTCTCTCTCTGTTGTTGTTGTTGCCTGTCTGTCGTTTCCGACAATGACTGCCAGATAGCAGAGGGGGCAGATACTACTCTGGCGGGCTGGGCGAGAATTAGTTTATAGTGGAGATGCCTTGCCCAGGGTACATTCCCACTCTCTTGGCGTTGGGGAAGGTCAACCAATCCCTTTGGTTGCAGCACCAGAGCCGGTGCAAGGGCCCCCTCGTTCGAGAGTCATAGTCTTCCAAGAAAGATTAAGCTGTAGCAATATTTTCAAACACTGTAAGAATATCATTTATAGTGGCGTCAATAGCTGTCCGCTTAGTAAAAATAGATCTAATAGATCTAATTTGACCGATTTTTAACTGATGATATATCGGTGCATATTACACTGGTGGAAATAAAAACTTAACAGAAGAAACATTTTATCCTTTGTCTCTTTTCCTGTGTTGTTATTTTGTACCAGTACTAATAAGAAATGTTGAAAACGAGCTGTTGAATTAACATACCCACTGTGCTGATCCTGACGTCGGAAGAAGTTCTTTAGACAACACTTACAACAGTGTGTGCAGGAAAACTAAACTCTAAATAGGTCGGAGTTTGGGGCGTTAAAAATAACTGCATGCAGGCGTTAGGGAAGGCTTATTGTAGATCTAGTGATTTGCGCTAACTCTGATTCGCTAAATTCCAAGAGAAAGCTTTAAATAAAGTCCTTTAAATGGAGGTTTGTCCAGGTATTCTCACCAAACACATTCCATATTCATTCGACAGATCAATATCTTTTCTGCAAAGTTCAGTTAAAATAAATGCCTAGATCAACAGTGACCAATTTAGAGTTTCTGTCAAAGAGACCAAGCATGTAGGGTTTTTCGACGTTCTAGCAGAATGACGCAGCACGACGTCATGGCGAGTTGAGTCAAGTAAACAAAGGCAGTCGTTTTACAAAACGAACTGGATAACTGCCCTTAGAGCATCGACAGTCAATTTAAACAGCTCTGTGGATAAAGTGGTGTCTGCTTGTTAGCTTAATCCAATATTTTTTGCATTGAAGTAAATGTTTATTGAAAAAAAACACTACTTTATTATGCTCAGTCTGGCCAGCTAGCTAAAACCTTTGGTGACGATGTCGTGGCAGGGGTATGTGCTGAAAATCTACTTGGTTATTTAATGTTGAAGCCCAGAGCACATCTTCTTGGTATTATTTGAATAAGGGAAAGGCTTAAGAGCCGGGATGCTATATTTCTTATTAATGATAACTTTCATGTTATCCAGAAATATCAGTTTCTTGTGGTCACGTGATCAGTGATCAATTTATTGTTTCACAGATGAAGTCAGACCCAGATCTAGATCTCGTAGCTTGTGATTATTTACGCTTATATATAGTAGATCTAGGTATAATAGATCTATCTGCAATTTTTCTCTTGGCATGGGCATTATACTGAACAGGTTTATAACGCGCGCGCGTGTGTGGATGTGTGTGCGTGCACGCGCATGTGTTTGTGTAAGTGTGTGTGTGTGTGTGTGTGTGTGTGTGCTTCATGCGTGTGTATATGTGTTTGCCAGGGCCAGACAGACCGATAGAGACAGAGTATGTGTAGGCCTGTGTGTACATGGGACAGGCCTACACATACTCTGTCTCATGATGGGTGGTGCCGGTGGCAATGAGAGTGCTGTGCGCGAGCTTGTTAAAGAGACCGGTAGACACTCTCTCTCTCTCTCTCTCTCTCTCTCTCTCTCTCTCTCTCTCTCTCTCTCTGTGTGTGAGAGAGAAAGAGAGAGAGAGAGAGAGAGTGTGTGTGTGCGTGTGCGCGCGCGCGTGTGTGTGTGAGTGCGTACGTGACTGTGCGTGTGTTTGCATGTGCGTGTTGTTCTTGTCCTTCAGTTTAACGTCCTTCCACTAAAAGTGATTCAGACAGTATTATAATTAGTGTTGGGTATGTGTACCGGTATTATACCAGTATTTTTTCGACGTACCGATATTTTGTACCGGCTGGGTTGCTGGAGATCCATTTAGGGCCTACAGTTTTTTAAACACAAGGAAGAGCTCTCCCAGAAAGTCCAATGGGTACGTGTGGCTAAGAAATCCCCCTAAATGCCTGACCTCATACTCTCTCTATATATTGTCCTTACCCCCCACCCCCTCTTTCTCTCTATCAATATATGCAAATACGCACACGCACACACACAGACACACACGCGCGCGCACACGCATACACACCCACACAACAACAACAACAACAACAACATACGGTATTTATACCGCGCTGAATCTTGATATAAATCAAATCAAAGCGCACACACACGTTAGCATTCATAACGCATTCAAACAAAAAAATGCAATACAAAGCGAGCACACACGTTTGACATAAATGGTATACAGCAGAAACAGACCTAAAGGCAAGAGAGAGAGAAGAGAAAGAGAGTGGAGCCTCAATGACGGGGGAACAGGTGGGTTTTGAGGTTAGATTTGAAGGCTGAGAGGGTCGATCGCTGACGGAGGGAAAGAGGAAGTTTGTTCCAAGATGTCGGTCCTGAGACAGCAAAAGAGCGCCGACCAACAGTTGAAAGCTTATACCTAGGGATCTGGAGAGAAAGCGGGTCAGAAACTGAACGTAAAGTGCGAGCTGGCGTATAGATGGAAATATTGTCGCAGAGGTAAGATGGAGCAGCTTTATGGATAGATTTATAGCAAAGGGTGTTTAATTTATACTCAATTCTGTCTGCGACAGGAAGCCAGTGCAAAGAACGGAGAAGAGGGCTAACGTGATCAAACTTTTTCTTCCTAAGGACAAGACGAGCAGCTGTGTTTTGAATACGCTGGAGACAAGATAGAGAAGAGACTGATAGGCCAGAAAGGAGAGCATTACAGTAGTCAAGACGAGATAGGATGAGGGAAGTAACAAGTTTTGCTGTGGCTTCATCTGAGAGATATTTACGAATATAGCCAATGCAACGAATTTGATAGTAGCAGGACTGACAGGTCTGAGTCAGGAAACTCTGCATGGAAAGGGTATTGTCCAAAGTGACACCTAAGTTTTTGACAGAGTCTGAGAGGGGAATTATATTGTTACCCAGTTGGATTGACTCTATGGAAACAGAGGCTAGTTAAGTAAACAGTTTAAACAGTCGATCTGTCGATCATTAGGCCTATATTAATGCTTACAAATAGGCCTATGTAAACCTAGTTCTGCTCAAGTATTAATAAAAGCGATAATTATTTTTTTCAAATACTATCATTTCTAGCCTGACTTGTATAGCCCTATTTTTTTTATTCTTTTGTCTCAAGAAATGCTTTAGACACGCGCGCACGCACGCACGAACACACATACTCACACGCGCGCACACTCAAAACATTAATGTATGTGTGTGTGTGTGCACTTTTGCATGCTTTTTTGCATGCATGCATACACACATACGGAGACAAACATGCACACGCACAGAAAGAACATTCATGGAAACAAAATTAGTCAATTACTTCCCAATAAAAGTTCTTATAGTTAGGCCTATACCCACATCTCCCCACTCCTTCCCAGGTCTCTCTTTCGCTCTGTGTGTGCTGTCTGTCTATACCCCCCCCCCCCCCCCCACCCCCCCCCCCCCACCTCTCTCTCTTTGTTTTGTGTATTATCCCCTTCAAATAGGGCTTATGGACTTTACTTGAATAAAGTATCGTTATCGCTCTGCTCTCTCTCTCTCTCTCTCTCTCTCTCTCTCTCTCTCTCTCTCTCTCTCTCTCTCTCTCTCTCTCTCTCTCTCTCTCTCTCTCTCTCTCTCTCTCTCTCCATGTCTAATGAAAATCATAACCTAGGCTATGTAAATACATGTATGCGTATAAAGCTTATTTGGCTAGGACAGATGCACTCAAAGAATGATTGCAACATGCTTTCATAATGATGCATATCTGCTCTTAAATTCTACGTTTACGTAAACTCTGATTTGTTTGGGCCCGTGGCCTAACAAATTAAATTATTTCATACTTCAGACCCCCACCCCCCACCTCTCTCTCTCTCTCTCTCTCTCTCTCTCTCTCTCTCTCTCTCTCTCTCTCTCTCTCTCTCTCTCTCTCTCTCTCTCTCTCACTTTCACTCTCTCAGGATAGCACCTTTTTAAAATAAAATTATAATCAAACACCTGACCTGTGTTACTGTTATGGGGCGATGGATTGAGGGTAGCATTTCTTTCAAATGACAATAATTACGTGGGTTGTTCATTACAGTTTGGCAACGTGTCAATAAAACAGAAACAAGAAAGTTCACAAACTTCAAACTTTTGCATTCCTGTGAAGAACACCTTTCCTTTTGTTATGCAAAGTTCCAGCTCTCTATGCCAGGTTTCAATGTTCTTTTGGTAGCTTTTTTATGTAAGGGTCGGAGCTGTGATTTTGAGCTTTTTGTGAGGGCCCGTCCAACCAAAAACGCTAAGCTAATAAAAAGAAATTGAAAGTAACGTGGAGCTAAGTGAAGTCTTTAGAATAGTTGATTCGAACATTGATTATCTTACTCTTCTTGGAAACTGCTAGACAGAATTCTAGTTGCTTGTATAGTAACTGTAGCTGATATTTTCTGTTGATGCATGACAAAAAGCGTGTACATTCAAAGTCAAACGTCAAGGTTAATAAGCAGTTGACGTGAATTGTTTTTTGGCAGGCAAAGAAACAAACAAGGCCAACGGTCAAGGTTATCAAGGTCAATGTACCAGGGCTCCCAATCGTCCCGCAAAACAAGGGGTCCCAGGGACTCCTTCACTTACAGTATAGAGGGTCCTAGAGGCAGGATAGAGGGTCCCAGTGGCATTGCAAATGCTAAAAAGATGTTTTCTAGTGCATCTCTGGGACCCCCTGCACATTCTTTTAGAGGGTCCTTGAGAATGTTAGTGCTTCATAGACCCCCTGGGAGCCCTGATGTACGTACACGTAGTTAAGAGTCTAACATATTACTTAAAGCTAATGTATCATCTTACCAGCTTTTAAGTAATATGTTGCACAAAATTGTAGCTGATTCTGTACAGTATATCACATTAATATATTGTAAAAGCAAAAAAATGGACCTCTCAAGGTCAAAGGTCAAAGTCAATACATGCCACTAGTTACCCAGTTGGGCATGTCAGTTTTAAGCAATATATCACTCTACAAAATTTGAAATTATTCTGTACAGTAGATCACAAGATTATTGCAAAGACAAAAATTGACCTTTCAAGGTCAAAGGTCAAGGTCAACATTGAAATAGTTAGCAATGGTTATCCAGTTGGGTAAGTCAGCTTTAGGCAATATACTACCTTACAAAACTGTAAGTGATTATGTACAGTAGATTACAAAATATTGTAAAAGCAAAACATTGACCTTTCAAGGTCAAAGGTCAAGGTCAAAGTCAATACATGGCACTAGTTACCCAGTTTGGCATGCCAGTTTTAAGCAATGTATCACGATACAAAATTTGAAGTAATTCTGCACAGTAGATCGCAAGATATTGTAAAGGAAAAAAAAAAAAACTTTCAAGGTCAAAGGTCACAGGTCAATAAAATAAAAGTTACCAATAGTTACTAATGATTACCTAGCTGGGCATATCAGCTTCTAGTAATAAACTGCCCAACGAAATTTGAACTAATTCTGTACAGTACACTGCAAGATATCGGAAAGACAAAAATGTAAGTTTTCAAGGTCAAAGTCAAGGTCAAGGTCAGTAAGGCAATAGGTACCAATAGCTACCCAACTGGGCATGTCAGACTAACGCAATGTACCATCAGACAAATTTCGAAATAATTCTGTATAACAGGTCTCACAATATAGCAAAGCAAAAAAGTTCATATTTTAAGGTGAAAGGTCAAGGTCAAGGTTTAAAAAAAAAATATTTTCGAGACTAGAAAGTACAATAATTAGAAGGAGCTTGTCGTTCTGATTCCAATGATACCAAAACCAGTTCTGTAGGTCAATTATGACCAAAGATATGAAATTAGCCTATTTACAAATTTCATGTTATCATTCTGTACACACAAAAACGCTATTTTTACCAACTTCACAAGTGATTTTGAGGCACTTGGGAATGGAACAGGCTTATGTAATAAATCAAGCATGTAGTCCACATACTTATTGTCTTGGAGAAACTGCACTTGTTTATATTGGCCTAATCAGTTTTAATATGAAGATCTTTAAAGTTGAACAATACACGAATTTGCAATATGACACAAAAAGAGCGTAAAAATTAAATATTCAAAAAATCATAACTCATGATCTAATTGTCTTAGAGGAAAAAAATGGATACCGTTGGATTCATATTAAAAAGTTCTATCTTACAATGTATATTTTGCACATATGTGTTGAAATAAAAAATTGACTTTGGAATAGCTGTTTATAGCACAGCTCTCATTTACTATTGGCCCTTTCTACAGGCTAATGTCAACCAGTGACAAAAGCCATTTGAGTAGGGCCATAGTGCACACATATGCGGAGATGCCGTGCGGAAACCCGTGCGCAATCCGTAAATAAGTAAAAGAAAGAAGGGAAAAGATTTGCGCACGTGTCCGAATCTCCCCTAATCCGTAAATGTTGACCCTTCTTTCTTAGTGGGATGTTTGTCACGCCAGGTGTCGTGACACTCGCTAGGGGCTTATCACGCTATATTCTTAGTTGGGCGTAGTGAGAGAGAGAGAGAGAGAGAGAGAGAGAGAGAGAGGGTTGGTCTCCTCTCTATCTCTCGCTCTCTCTTTATCCCCAACTAAGAATATAGAGGGGATTAGCCCCTAGCGAGTGTCACGACACCTGGCGTGACAAAAATCCCACTAAGTCTCCCATTAGGCCTACTTCTGGGTTGCCGTAAGGAACTTACGCGTCTAATGTGTACACGGCCTAAAGGGTGGAGCCTGAAGTCTAGGCCTACCATTGGTCTATTCCTCCAGATACATAATTCAGTATTATGCGACACAGCGGGAATGAAAATAGAATAAAACTAGAAATGAAGAATGAAATAGTGAGGCCAAGAGAATGAAATAGTGAGGCCAAGAGAGGATAAAACGGGATAGGATATGTGTGGGGCTGGGGGGGGGGGATAGGCCTTGTGTGTGTGTGTGGGGGGGGGGCGGGGGGGGGGGGGGGGGGTCCTTAACGGGCAAGTGGCAAGGTACAGCTCATCGTTATTAATTAGAGTTGAGAACCGGTTCAAAAATACGAACCGGTTTTAAACCGGTTTTCCCTCTTCGAACCGGTTTTACCGAACCGGTTTTTTTAAACCAGTACTCGCATCACTAGTTTCACCTATGCAAACATATTTATTTGTCAGAATATTCACACACACGCACGCACACGTGCACACATGCACACACACACACACAATAAAGAAACGTATTGAATTAAATTGACTTGTGGTTATCAAGGCATCTAAAGTATTATCCTTTATGTATTTATGCAAGTTAATCTTACTGTTTGCCTTTAATTTAGGAATATTGCATTTAACTAAAGGGATATCTTTATTAGTTTTAACTTTGTGTGTGTGTGTGTGGGGGGGGGGGGGGGGGGGGGGCTCCTGTTAACTTTCATTGTTTCCATGGTATCTACTTGTGCCCTTGTTTGTGTAAAATGGTCTTCTTATATGTATGTTGTGTAACTGACCAGTTCATGAAATGTTTTTATTATTCATTCTGTATTTTATGCGCAAGCTGGGCAACAAATTTCTTCTTGTGGAGACAATAAATTGATTTGATTGATTGATTGGGTATGACTTATGACACACACACACTCAACTCAACACCCAGTCAAAGTCAAAGCCATACACCACCACAATCTAGAAACAGCTACTCTTGGTTTACAAACACCCAATCTGCGCTGAGAATCAGTGTTGTTTTTTCGAAAAGAATGCGTTATTCTAAGAAGAACTTACTTTCAGTTTGCAGTTAAAAAACCGGTTCACAGCAACTCGAACCGGTTTTTCGAACCGCGAAAGTTTAGCACCGTTTTTTCGGTTCAAACCGGTTCCTCCCCCCCCCCCCCCCCCCCCCCCCCCCCCTAATGTGTCCCCCCCCCCCCAGTACCCCCCCCACCCCCCCCCCCACCTGCTATTATTAATAGGAAGAACTATTTTTTTGCATTGGCAGCTAATGTGTCATATCGGGTCATATCACGGGTCTTTCCCGGAATTGCAGTACCTCCAGGATCGACCCCCCATATCTATGCCTGCAAGTGTCCCATGTGTACCTGTTCCGGGTCATATCACGGGTCTTTCCCGGCATTGCAGTACCTCCAGGATCGACCCCCCATCTTTATACCTGCAAGTGTCCCATGTGTACCTGTTCCGGGTCATATCACGGGTCTTTCCCGGCATTGCAGTACCTCCAGGATCGACCCCCCATCTTTATGCCTGCAAGTGTCCCATGTGTACCTGTTCCGGGTCATATCACGGGTCTTTCCCGGCATTGCAGTACCTCCAGGATCGACCCCCCATCTTTATACCTGCAAGTGTCCCATGTGTACCTGTTCCGGGTCATATCACGGGTCTTTCCCGGCATTGCAGCACCTCCAGGATCGACCCCCCATCTTTATACCTGCAGGTGTCCCATGTGTAGGGGAAGACGGGGTAAAAAGCGCATGGGCGGGTAAGAAGCCCACCCCAATTATCTCATGAAATAAAGCAAATTTCAGTCAAATTTGCCCATGAGACGAATGCTAGACATTAACGCTCGTCTCATGGGCAAAATGAGACTGAAATTTGCTTCATTTCATGAGATAATTGGGGTGGGCTTCTTACCCGCCCATGCGCTTTTTACCCCGTCTTACCCTACCTGTTCCGGGTCATATCACGGGTCTTTCCCGGCATTGCAGCACCTCCAGGATCGACCCCCCATCTTTATACCTGCAGGTGTCCCATGTGTAGCTGTTCCGGGTCGGAAGACGTTCAACAGATGTTCCGTTGTACTGCAGTAGGTAGTATTGTTTCAAACCCTTTCACCGCCAGCCATATTTCAGCCCAAAATGGCCACTAAATTGACCTGCCCAGGTAGAGAACAAAATCCATCTGCAGTATTGGGGATTCTTCTGTGACATCATAAAATAAGTTCTATCCTTACTTCCCAAAACTAAGACAGTAGGGTCTTTAGATAATATACCCCAATTTGATGCCTTTTAGTGACATCTATATAAGTGTTAAATCACTGTGGTGCTAAACTGCAACTTTGTCGGTGAAAGGGTTTTAATGGCAACGACCGTTCAGAGTTGCTAGGCAACGCAGAGCCCCCTGCACAGCATGCATACTAATGAGGTGGGCAGCCCGCCCCAGTTACCTCCCTTCCGTCCCCTTTCTTTCCCTCGGGGCAGAAAAGAGTAATGCAACTATAATAACTATAAAACTAGAGCGTGAAGACGCTAGATTAACCAGCCGCGCGGCAGCGTTTTCGGGTCCAGTGACCTTGCAGGAACAGACAAACAAACACCCCTGAAGCTAAAGTCCGGTCAAACAGTCTACACCTGCACTTTACAGTACCCCTGCGCCAGTAAGGATCTCAAACGTAGCTCGCGCACTATTGACAGCTAGAGAAAAGCATGTGCGCGGCTGTATTTTCGGCTCCAGTGACCATGACCTTTGACTATTGACCTTCATTTTCGGACTCGGCCTAGATATTCTAAATACCTACCCGCATGCAACGTTTGAGTTTCCTAGGTCCCTCCGTTCAAACGTTATCGTGTTCACATAGATAGTCAGTTAGCCAGGAACAAACACACAGCCCTGAAAACTGTAACCAGCTTTCGTTTCGAGGCTGATTAACATATTCTTCATTAGCATAACCGGTGGAAAGCAGTGGGAGGCATTTCGAAGGGGGGGGGGGGGGGGGGGGGGGGGGGTAGTTCACAGAGAGTGAAAGTTGAGCAGTGGCCGAAAACAAATGTACATCCATTGCAAACATCTGTATGTGCACCCTATAACCACATCGATTGAAAACCTCTGTATGTGCACCCTATAACCACATCAATTGACAACCTCTGTATGTGCACCCTATAACCACATGGATTGAAAACCTCTGTATGTGCACCCTATAACCACATCAATTGAAAACCTCTGTATGTGCACCCTATAACCACATCAATTGAAGACCTCTGTATGTGCACCCTATAACCACATGGATTGAAAACCTCTGTATGTGCACCCTATAACCACATCAATTGAAGACCTCTGTATGTGCACCCTATAACCACATGGATTGAAAACCTCTGTATGTGCACCCTATAACCACATCAATTGAAGACCTCTGTATGTGCACCCTATAACCACATCAATTGAAGACCTCTGTATGTGCACCCTATAACCACATGGATTGAAAACCTCTGTATGTGCACCCTATAACCACATCGATTGAAAACCTCTGTATGTGCACCCTATAACCACATCCATTGAAAACCTCTGTATGTGCACCCTATAACCACATCAATTGAAGACCTCTGTATGTGCACCCTATAACCACATCAATTGAAAACCTCTGTATGTGCACCCTATAACCACATCGATTGAAAACCTCTGTATGTGCACCCTATAACCACATCAATTGAAAACCTCTGTATGTGCACCCTATAACCACATCGATTGAAAACCTCTGTATGTGCACCCTATAACCACATCGATTGAAAACCTCTGTATGTGCACCCTATAACCACATGGATTGAAAACCTCTGTATGTGCACCCTATAACCACATCCATTGCAAACCTCTGTATGTGCACCCTATAACCACATCCATTGCAAACCTCTGTATGTGCACCCTATAACCACATCCATTGAAAACCTCTGTATGTGCACCCTATAACCACATCGATTGAAAACCTCTGTATGTGCACCCTATAACCACATCCATTGAAAACCTCTGTATGTGCACCCTATAACCACATCGATTGAAAACCTCTGTATGTGCACCCTATAACCACATCCATTGAAAACCTCTGTATGTGCACCCTATAACCACATCAATTGAAAACCTCTGTATGTGCACCCTATAACCACATCCATTGAAAACCTCTGTATGTGCACCCTATAACCACATCAATTGAAAACCTCTGTATGTGCACCCTATAACCACATCGATTGAAAACCTCTGTATGTGCACCCTATAACCACATCAATTGAAAACCTCTGTATGTGCACCCTATAACCACATGGATTGAAAACCTCTGTATGTGCACCCTATAACCACATGGATTGAAGACCTCTGTATGTGCACCCTATAACCACATCAATTGAAGACCTCTGTATGTGCACCCTATAACCACATCCATTGCAAACCTCTGTATGTGCACCCTATAACCACATGGATTGAAAACCTCTGTATGTGCACCCTATAACCACATGGATTGAAGACCTCTGTATGTGCACCCTATAACCACATCAATTGAAAACCTCTGTATGTGCACCCTATAACCACATCCATTGAAAACCTCTGTATGTGCACCCTATAACCACATCGATTGAAAACCTCTGTATGTGCACCCTATAACCACATGGATTGAAAACCTCTGTATGTGCACCCTATAACCACATGGATTGAAGACCTCTGTATGTGCACCCTATAACCACATGGATTGAAAACCTCTGTATGTGCACCCTATAACCACATGGATTGAAGACCTCTGTATGTGCACCCTATAACCACATCCATTGCAAACCTCTGTATGTGCACCCTATAACCACATCCATTGCAAACCTCTGTATGTGCACCCTATAACCACATCCATTGAAAACCTCTGTATGTGCACCCTATAACCACATCCATTGAAAACCTCTGTATGTGCACCCTATAACCACATCCATTGAAAACCTCTGTATGTGCACCCTATAACCACATCCATTGCAAACCTCTGTATGTGCACCCTATAACCACATCCATTGAAAACCTCTGTATGTGCACCCTATAACCACATCCATTGAAAACCTCTGTATGTGCACCCTATAACCACATCAATTGAAAACCTCTGTATGTGCACCCTATAACCACATCCATTGAAAACCTCTGTATGTGCACCCTATAACCACATCCATTGCAAACCTCTGTATGTGCACCCTATAACCACATCCATTGAAAACCTCTGTATGTGCACCCTATAACCACATCCATTGCAAACCTCTGTATGTGCACCCTATAACCACATCCATTGAAAACCTCTGTATGTGCACCCTATAACCACATCCATTGAAAACCTCTGTATGTGCACCCTATAACCACATCGATTGAAAACCTCTGTATGTGCACCCTATAACCACATCAATTGAAAACCTCTGTATGTGCACCCTATAACCACATCCATTGAAAACCTCTGTATGTGCACCCTATAACCACATCCATTGAAAACCTCTGTATGTGCACCCTATAACCACATCCATTGAAAACCTCTGTATGTGCACCCTATAACCACATCCATTGAAAACCTCTGTATGTGCACCCTATAACCACATCCATTGAAAACCTCTGTATGTGCACCCTATAACCACATCGATTGAAAACCTCTGTATGTGCACCCTATAACCACATGGATTGAAGACCTCTGTATGTGCACCCTATAACCACATCCATTGAAAACCTCTGTATGTGCACCCTATAACCACATCCATTGAAAACCTCTGTATGTGCACCCTATAACCACATCCATTGAAAACCTCTGTATGTGCACCCTATAACCACATCCATTGCAAACCTCTGTATGTGCACCCTATAACCACATCCATTGTTCACCTCTGTATGTGCACCCTATAACCACATCCATTGCAAACCTCTGTATGTGCACCCTATAACCACATCCATTGAAAACCTCTGTATGTGCACCCTATAACCACATCCATTGAAAACCTCTGTATGTGCACCCTATAACCACATCCATTGAAAACCTCTGTATGTGCACCCTATAACCACATCCATTGCAAACCTCTGTATGTGCACCCTATAACCACATCGATTGAAAACCTCTGTATGTGCACCCTATAACCACATGGATTGAAGACCTCTGTATGTGCACCCTATAACCACATCAATTGAAAACCTCTGTATGTGCACCCTATAACCACATCCATTGGAAACCTCTGTATGTGCACCCTATAACCACATCCATTGCAAACCTCTGTATGTGCACCCTATAACCACATCAATTGAAAACCTCTGTATGTGCACCCTATAACCACATCCATTGGAAACCTCTGTATGTGCACCCTATAACCACATCCATTGCAAACCTCTGTATGTGCACCCTATAACCACATCCATTGGAAACCTCTGTATGTGCACCCTATAACCACATCCATTGAAAACCTCTGTATGTGCACCCTATAACCACATCCATTGAAAACCTCTGTATGTGCACCCTATAACCACATCCATTGCAAACCTCTGTATGTGCACCCTATAACCACATCCATTGCAAACCTCTGTATGTGCACCCTATAACCACATCCATTGCAAACCTCTGTATGTGCACCCTATAACCACATCCATTGAAAACCTCTGTATGTGCACCCTATAACCACATCCATTGCAAACCTCTGTATGTGCACCCTATAACCACATCGATTGAAAACCTCTGTATGTGCACCCTATAACCACATGGATTGAAGACCTCTGTATGTGCACCCTATAACCACATCAATTGAAAACCTCTGTATGTGCACCCTATAACCACATCCATTGAAAACCTCTGTATGTGCACCCTATAACCACATCCATTGAAAACCTCTGTATGTGCACCCTATAACCACATCAATTGAAAACCTCTGTATGTGCACCCTATAACCACATCCATTGAAAACCTCTGTATGTGCACCCTATAACCACATCCATTGCAAACCTCTGTATGTGCACCCTATAACCACATCCATTGAAAACCTCTGTATGTGCACCCTATAACCACATCCATTGCAAACCTCTGTATGTGCACCCTATAACCACATCCATTGTTAACCTCTGTATGTGCACCCTATAACCACATCGATTGAAAACCTCTGTATGTGCACCCTATAACCACATCCATTGAAAACCTCTGTATGTGCACCCTATAACCACATGGATTGAAAACCTCTGTATGTGCACCCTATAACCACATCCATTGAAAACCTCTGTATGTGCACCCTATAACCACATGGATTGAAGACCTCTGTATGTGCACCCTATAACCACATCCATTGCAAACCTCTGTATGTGCACCCTATAACCACATCGATTGAAAACCTCTGTATGTGCACCCTATAACCACATGGATTGAAAACCTCTGTATGTGCACCCTATAACCACATGGATTGAAGACCTCTGTATGTGCACCCTATAACCACATCGATTGAAACGGTACCATTGCGTTGCGTTGGACACTGCCCCCTTGTCATGGTATGTTACGTTGAACACTGCCCCCTTCAATCATGGTATGTTACGTTGGACACTGCCCCCTTGTCATGGTATGTTACGTTGAACACTGCCCCCTTCAATGCTATGTTACGTTGGACACTGCCCCCTTGTCATGGTGTGTTACATAACAGTGCTTCATTCAATGCTATGTTACGTTGGACACTGCCATTGTTCATGGTGTGTTACATAACAGTGCTTCATTCAATGCTATGTTACGTTGGACACTGCCATTGTTCATGGTGTGTTACATAACAGTGCTTCATTCAATGCCATGTTACATTGGACACTGCCATTGTTCATGGTGTGTTACATAACAGTGCTTCGTTCAATGCTATGTTACGTTGGACACTGCCATTGTTCATGGTGTGTTACATAACAGTGCTTCATTCAATGCTATGTTACGTTGGACACTGTCATTGTTCATGGTGTGTTACATAACAGTGCTTCATTCAATGCTATGTTACGTTGGACACTGCCATTGTTCATGGTGTGTTACATAACAGTGCTTCGTTCAATGCTATGTTACGTTGGACACTGCCATTGTTCATGGTGTGTTACATAACAGTGCTTCGTTCAATGCTATGTTACGTTGGACACTGCCATTGTTCATGGTGTGTTACATAACAGTGCTTCATTCAATGCTATGTTACGTTGGACACTGCCATTGTTCATGGTGTGTTACATAACAGTGCTTCGTTCAATGCTATGTTACGTTGGACACTGCCATTGTTCATGGTGTGTTACATAACAGTGCTTCATTCAATGCTATGTTACGTTGGACACTGCCATTGTTCATGGTGTGTTACATAACAGTGCTTCATTCAATGCTATGTTACGTTGGACACTGCCATTTTTCATGGTGTGTTACATAACAGAGCTTCATTCAATGCTATGTTACGTTGGACACTGCCATTGTTCATGGTGTGTTACATAACAGAGCTTCATTCAATGCTATGTTACGTTGGACACTGCCATTGTTCATGGTGTGTTACATAACAGTGCTTCATTCAATGCTATGTTACGTTGGACACTGCCATTGTTCATGGTGTGTTACATAACAGTGCTTCATTCAATGCTATGTTACGTTGGACACTGTCCATTGTTCATGGTGTGTTACATAACAGTGCTTCGTTCAATGCTATGTTACGTTGGACACTGTCATTGTTCATGGTGTGTTACATAACAGTGCTTCATTCAATGCTATGTTACGTTGGACACTGCCATTGTTCATGGTGTGTTACATAACAGTGCTTCGTTCAATGCTATGTTACGTTGGACACTGCCATTGTTCATGGTGTGTTACATAACAGTGCTTCATTCAATGCTATGTTACGTTGGACACTGTCATTGTTCATGGTGTGTTACATAACAGTGCTTCATTCAATGCTATGTTACGTTGGACACTGCCATTGTTCATGGTGTGTTACATAACAGTGCTTCGTTCAATGCTATGTTACGTTGGACACTGTCATTGTTCATGGTGTGTTACATAACAGTGCTTCATTCAATGCTATGTTACGTTGGACACTGCCATTGTTCATGGTGTGTTACATAACAGTGCTTCGTTCAATGCTATGTTACGTTGGACACTGCCATTGTTCATGGTGTGTTACATAACAGAGCTTCATTCAATGCTATGTTACGTTGGACACTGCCATTGTTCATGGTGTGTTACATAACAGTGCTTCGTTCAATGCTATGTTACGTTGGACACTGCCATTGTTCATGGTGTGTTACATAACAGTGCTTCATTCAATGCTATGTTACGTTGGACACTGCCATTGTTCATGGTGTGTTACATAACAGAGCTTCATTCAATGCTATGTTACGTTGGACACTGTCCCATTGTTCATGGTGTGTTACATAACAGTGCTTCGTTCAATGCTATGTTACGTTGGACACTGCCATTGTTCATGGTGTGTTACATAACAGTGCTTCGTTCAATGCTATGTTACGTTGGACACTGCCATTGTTCATGGTGTGTTACATAACAGTGCTTCGTTCAATGCTATGTTACGTTGGACACTGCCATTGTTCATGGTGTGTTACATAACAGTGCTTCGTTCAATGCTATGTTACGTTGGACACTGCCATTGTTCATGGTGTGTTACATAACAGTGCTTCGTTCAATGCTATGTTACGTTGGACACTGTCCATTGTTCATGGTGTGTTACATAACAGTGCTTCATTCAATGCTATGTTACGTTGGACACTGTCCATTGTTCATGGTGTGTTACATAACAGTGCTTCGTTCAATGCTATGTTACGTTGGACACTGCCATTGTTCATGGTGTGTTACATAACAGAGCTTCATTCAATGCTATGTTACGTTGGACACTGCCATTGTTCATGGTGTGTTACATAACAGTGCTTCGTTCAATGCTATGTTACGTTGGACACTGCCATTGTTCATGGTGTGTTACATAACAGTGCTTCATTCAATGCTATGTTACGTTGGACACTGCCATTGTTCATGGTGTGTTACATAACAGAGCTTCATTCAATGCTATGTTACGTTGGACACTGTCCCATTGTTCATGGTGTGTTACATAACAGTGCTTCGTTCAATGCTATGTTACGTTGGACACTGTCATTGTTCATGGTGTGTTACATAACAGTGCTTCGTTCAATGCTATGTTACGTTGGACACTGCCATTGTTCATGGTGTGTTACATAACAGTGCTTCGTTCAATGCTATGTTACGTTGGACACTGCCATTGTTCATGGTGTGTTACATAACAGTGCTTCATTCAATGCCATGTTACGTTGGACACTGCCATTGTTCATGGTGTGTTACATAACAGTGCTTCGTTCAATGCTATGTTACGTTGGACACTGTCCATTGTTCATGGTGTGTTACATAACAGTGCTTCATTCAATGCTATGTTACGTTGGACACTGTCCATTGTTCATGGTGTGTTACATAACAGTGCTTCATTCAATGCTATGTTACGTTGGACACTGCCATTGTTCATGGTGTGTTACATAACAGAGCTTCATTCAATGCTATGTTACGTTGGACACTGTCATTGTTCATGGTGTGTTACATAACAGTGCTTCATTCAATGCTATGTTACGTTGGACACTGCCATTGTTCATGGTGTGTTACATAACAGAGCTTCATTCAATGCTATGTTACGTTGGACACTGTCATTGTTCATGGTGTGTTACATAACAGTGCTTCATTCAATGCCATGTTACGTTGGACACTGCCATTGTTCATGGTGTGTTACATAACAGTGCTTCGTTCAATGCTATGTTACGTTGGACACTGTCATTGTTCATGGTGTGTTACATAACAGTGCTTCATTCAATGCTATGTTACGTTGGACACTGCCATTGTTCATGGTGTGTTACATAACAGTGCTTCATTCAATGCTACGTTCGACACTGTCTCTTTTTCATGGTATGTTACATAACAATGCTTCTATCAAACATTGTTACGTTGGACACTGCCCTCTTTCTTAAGCCCTAACCTAACCTTAACCATTACTCTTTGGGACAGAAATGATGAAGAAAAGAAACACCCGAAGGTGCTGATAGTGGGACCCAGAGATGCACCAGCCACGCCTGCCCTATCAACACAAGAGCAGCCCTCCACAGGGGAGAAAGCGTAACAGAAAAGGGATAAAGGGAATAAACCGTAATATGGTTTAATTGTGACATGAATAAATTAAAATAATTAAATACCACCCTGTGTGAGTCGAGACTTAAAGATATGACAGGTAAGTGTGGAAATGACTCCATCAATTCACCAACACCAATAATTATAAAGCTAGGGGTGAGGGGGGGTGAGAGGGGTGAGGGGGGGTGAGAGGGGTGAGGGGGTGGGGTAAGGGTCTGCTTTCTCGGGGTTTTCATATTGCAGTGTGTGTGGTGGAGGGGGGGGGGGGGGGGGAGAGGGGGGGGGGGGGGTGTCGTGCGCCATGCCCAAAGTAATGGCCCTTGGGGGACATTCAAGCCGCAACCCGATCTCTCTCAGTCTTACTGTGCCGTAACGTTAACCCGATCTCTCTCAGTCTTACTGTGCCGTAACTGGATCTCCCTTTACTGTGAATCGTTTTGTCGCTTCGTCGCGCGCCAAACACACGCTGTGCTGTCTGTCTAGAAGAAAACAAATGATTTATAAAACATTTTATAAAACATAAAAAATATATTCAAATGGCGATCGTCAAGCCATGCAAGACATATTCTTCTCTTCCAGTACCTTCCATTCCTCTGTCTGTCTGTCTGTCTGT
>CM065705.1:1513773-1521273 GCA_017654935.2 Phymorhynchus buccinoides | reverse complement strand
GAAAATAAGCACAGACAAAGTAATATAAAGTATGCAAAATACAACCCTATATCGTAACACATCAATAACAAAATCAAACCTATTATTATTGACTACACTAATTTTTAACATTCAAAATTTGGGAAGTAAGCGCATACACACGGGAAAATAAAACCAAGTCCTACTTTTCACACTCATATTCACAAATTGAGAAGTGCACAAACATATTATGATAACAAAAAACGCATTAATCATACTTTATATACTCATCATTAAAATGTACTTATTTGAAAAGAAACACATGCACATATTAAAGCTCAAATGAGGAGGCACGCGGCAAACTTCAACGAAATGGCGAGACGGGAAACGGCCAGTCGTGACCTACCCGGTGAACCTCTACCTTACCTTTTTCATGTTCAACCCAGTGTCCCAAGCATGCCTCCAGGGAGGGGGCGGCCCGGATGTAGCCATACCGGATGTGCTTTCACTGCGCAGCCATCCGTTACCGACCCCGTGTTTGACGAAAGCGCGGACTGGCGCATCATAGGCGCGGAAACAATTACTAGATCTGGTTTCAACAAATCTTTGATATTTCCAAACAACACATATAACAGAAAGCAAAAGATAGCATCAACGAGCTAGCGCTTATAGCGTGCTCCTGAAATATTTCATAAAAAAATATTTAGTGAATGACAGACTGTGTAAGTACAATAATACATCATTGGCTCACGTCGTTTTTTAAAACAAAGTGAGTCTATAGTATCGTACATGTTCGGTTGTGTGTCTGTGTGTGTGTGTGTGTGTGTGTGTGTGTGTGTGTGTGTGTGTGTGTGTGTGTGTGTGTGTTGCGTCCGTGGCCCCGACCTTTAACCTTAACTCAAACCTTAACGTTGTCATTTTCTCTAAACATATAAGGCGTTAGAGGGTTAAAGTTAGCAGGATACTTGATTTTGACGTGAGCCTTCAAGTCACGACGATCAAAGCAGTCAGATACATTGATAAAGAACAAAATAAAGATAAGGTTGTGCAACCTTGAACCTTGACTCAGTCACACTCTTCAAACTAAAGACTCTCACTCTCCACTGAAACTTTAACGTTGTCATTTTCTCAAAAAAACATAAGATGATAGAGGGTTAAAGTTAGCAGGATACTTGATTTTGACGTGAGCCTTCAAGTCATGGCGATCAAAGCAGTCAGATACATCGGTAAGGAACAAAAGAAAGAAAATCATTTGTTGTAACTGTTGTGTTGTACCGAGTAGGAGATACATACTGGAAAGAAGACTCTCCATTAGATATACAAAAACGCTCTTTAAAAAGAAACACAAGACTTCAGGTGTGTACAAATAGGTACATTTTAACGTCGTCAACTTATATTTTCTGTAACAAATGGATGTACCGAGTGTGTGCGTTGACGGCCCGGTTGTTTAGCTTTTATTTGCGCCTTTGAGTAACGGTTGTTCGTGTTCATTTGCCCATCATCTCTGCGCATAACTTAGCCTACTGCACTTCCGGCAACAAGGCCTAGGCCTAGAGTCCATGCCTTACCTCATAATCAAGACGACGTACTTAACATTTAGCCCACATTCATTTCAGTCTTGAAAAAAAATATACGGAAAATCCAGGGTTCGTCGATTTCACTGCCTTCGACGTACGAATCCTTTGTTAGTCCTAGACGATTGATCACCATGAGCAAAGACTGTACAGGGGAAGATAAACATGGATGAGCTTGCTGGCTGTGACCTTGACCTTTGCTTTGTGGCAGAGGGGGGGGGGGGGGGGGGGGGGGGGGGGGGGGGAGAAATTAACGAAACGAAAATAAAATATTAGGACTAATATAAAATATCTTACAGAAATGTAGATGATGTGGAACACGTTTTCATCGCATGAACGATCAGTTTAAAACAGTAACAGATCACGCAACTTCAATTATTAATTTTCTAAGAGTAAGAGGCTTAGACCCACAGGCAAAGACTAGGGACGGTATTCATGTCGAGATAGCATGAGACTTAGCATGATGCTAACTTAGAAGCTCTTCCAAAAGTCCTATTAAATCCTATAGGACATTGGAAGAGCTTCTAAGTTAGCATCATGCTAAGTCTCATGCTATCTCAACGTGAATACCGTCCCTGGCCTACTACAGGTGTCCGTAGGCCGGGCGGGGGGGGGGGGGGGGGGGGGGGGGAGGGGGGGGGGGGGGGGGGGGGGGGGGGGGGGGGGGGGGGGGGGGGGGTGGGGGGGGGGGGGGATTGGTCACTATGTTTTTTCTGAAAGCTTGGTCAATATGCTTTTCAATTTTACTTGTTTGCCAAAAATAAAAATAAAAATAGGGCTCCACTGTTACATGCGCATACATATAATTAAATTTTAAAGAAAGGGGTAGGGGTGCATAGAAATAATTTTAATTTACACAGTAAAATAAAAATTAATTCTGTTTTCAGATGCACAAGTGTCTACATAACAGTATTCTCTCTATACAGGCATGGGAATTGTCATGGGAATTCCCATGCCTGCTATAGTAATAAAAATCAGACGTGAGCCTTGCAGGCTTTGCCTCTTGTTTATACTTGATCTAGTATACAAAAGCGCCGGGATTTTGTCAAGTATGTACGCATAATCAGTTGTGACAATGCCGTCGTGAAAATGTTTTCTTTTTCAAACCTTAGTCAGATCCTTGGCGTGTAGGCTTAATCGTGAGTAGGCTACGTCTTAGACATGCAACAAACAAGCAGGCGCACAAGAAGCGTAAAGTGACGTTACTTATTCACAAGAGACACACACAAAAAACACATACACACACATATGGATAGTTCAGCGAATGCGCCTTTATCAACATAGGCACACAACAGGACCGGATCTAGGGGGGGGGGGGGGGGGGGGGGGGGTCGCAACATAATAATAATAATAATAATAATGGGAATTTATATAGCGCTCTTTCTCACATGAGCTCAGTGCGCTTTACATTGATAACAAGAACATTAAAGGCAAACAAATAATTAATCATTAGAAAGTAAAATAAAACGATGCCTACACACAACGTTCTCTTACTTCCTTACTCACACAACACACACACACACACACACACACACACACACACACACACACACACACACACACACACACACACACACACGCACACGCACGCACACACACACACACACATGCATGCGCACACGCACACTCGCACACAATTAATTATACAAGAGTAAAATAGTTACAATATGAACATTCTAAGAAGAAACATAGAGACCACATTCACATTCCCAATCAAGTTTGAATACAATACTGCAACTTGAAATAAAATCATACTGCCATCGACATACCAATTACATGACTAATTATAATAGACAAATTTTGCAAAAACAAAAATACCCTTCTACCTCATTTACAAGCATTTAAAGTTTACAAGACGTAGACATTCTACATACAAAATACGAATAATAAAATAATTGTAAATACATTTTTTACAAGATTTCTGCAATAAAACGGACCCCCCCCCCCTACACACACACACACACACACACACACCTCACACACAAAACACTAATCAATCATAATATGTCCGAAACAAGTGAGTTTTAAGGGCAGAGCGAAAGGCGGAAATAGAGTCAGATGAGCGAACATGTTGTGGGAGGGAATTCCATAAGTGAGGTGCTAAATAGTAGAAAGATCGTTCACCAAACGATTTCGTGTGGACCCGAGGAACCTTGAGTGTGCAGCAGTCAGAGGAAGAACGTAGGGAGCGAGCAGGTAAGTAGACAGTTACTAGTTCGGAGAGATAGACGGGACCAGAGGAGTGAACAGCACCGAAACAAAGGCAAGCTATTTTATACTTGATTCTAGCCTCTACTGGAAGCCAGTGCAAGTTACGAAGATGAGGTGTTATATGATCAGAACGTGGAATCTTGAGAGTGAGGCGTGCTGCACTGTTTTGCAGTTTTTGAACACGTTGCAGGAGATACTTAGGACAGCCACAGAGAAGAGAGTTGCAATAGTCAATGCGGGAAAGAATAAAGGCAGAAATAAGAGTTTTCGTGTACCGTATACAAGGGTGAAAACTAAGAAAATTACTCGATGTTTTGCCTTAATAGCTGAATTGCACAATATTCTGGTGGATTTGCCCCCTGGGCCTCAAAAGGGCATTGCTCCTTACCCCGGAACCTGTGCAGCTCCCTAGACCCGTGGCGGACACCCCCTCTCCTTTCCGAATTCCTTGGTCCGGCCCTGCACAAGAAAACAGCAAACAGCGAAGATGGTAAAAGCAGCAAAAAACAATACTTCCCCTCTACAATCTGCATACAATCCAATCTTTTGTCTTTTGTTTTGTACGTCTCAGTCAGTCAACATGGGTAGTGGTAGTTAGATTAACTCCCCAAACGATGTGCTGTTTAGCCTAGCTTGCATACCGCTACCTGTGTTGGCTGTCTATGACGTACTCATGATTACACACCCGGGTGGTAGAAAAAGGGTTGCCATGGTCAGTCTGTCCATTCCCCCTCCCCCCTGTCCCCACCTACATTATGCAGGCAACAATGAAGAAAGGGTTACCATGGTCACAGTCTGTCCACCCTCCCACCCTGTCCCCACCTACATCATGCAGGCAACAATGAAGAAAGGGTTACCATGGTCACAGTCTGTCCACCCTCCCACCCTGTCCCCACCTACATCATGCAGGCAACAATGAAGAAAGGGTTACCATGGTCACAGTCTGTCCACCCCCCCCCCCTGTCCCCACCTACATCATGCAGGCAACAATGAAGAAAGGGTTGCCATGGTCACAGTCTGTCCACCCTCCCCCCCCCCCCTGTCCCCACCTACATCATGAAGGCAACAATGAAGAAAGGGTTGCCGTGGTCAAGGCAACAATGAAGAAAGGGTGTCAGTCATGTCCACCCCCCCTCTCCCCCCCCCCCTGTCCCCCACATATGAGGCAACAATGAAGAAAGGGTTGCATCATGAAGAAGCAACAATAAAGAAAGGGTTGCCGTGGTCAGTCTGTCCATCCCCCTCTCCATGTCCCCACATACATCCCTCCCATCCCCCCCCCCCCCCCCTGTCCCCACCTACATCATGAAGGCAACAATGAAGAAATAGCACTCATCAGCACCACCAGTTGATAGGTACTTAATGGTTCAAAACATGTTTCAATAGGGGTATGAACAGTAATGGCATTAGTCCTTCATGCCCAGATTGCACCAGATTGCACTATTTTGCTTCTTTGATTAAAAACTATTCCGGGGGAGTGTGCCCCCGGACCCCCCTAGGGGTCTTGGTGATTTGCACCTTCGATCAGTTAGCCCCCACCCCTTACAAACTTAGGTCCGTCCCTGCTAGGTGTGTCGTTTATGCATCAATTTATGCTACGGTGTTTTTTATCCTTAGAACATTGTGTTTGTTTGTTGGTGTGTGTTTTTCTCTCATGGACGTGACATAAACAAACATCAGTTTTTCCTTGTTTTCATTCATTGAAGATCAACTGTCCATGGTCAACAAATTGAAACAGAAGTGTATTCTTGCTATGAAGAACTGGTTCGAACCCAGCTCCGTTCGCGGCGTTGTGTCCTTGGGGAAGATACTTTATTCCTATTTCCTGGTCCTTCGGATGAGACCTTAAACAGGAGGTCCCGAGTGCGAACTCACGCACAAGATCATGCGCACACGTTAAAGCCCATTCCACTATTCGGTAGGAGTAGGCCGTGTTGTGCCGGTGGAATGGATGACACGAACTCACATAGCAAACGAAGGCTTGGTGCGCGGGCAGAATGAGCATCCCCAATCGGACAGAAAGAAGAAAGAACTCTTCTCAGTAGCTGCCAGTGTACGTGTCAGTTGGTATCGGCGACAACATCATGCGTGATGTACAACACGTTGACTACCACACATTATCTTCGGCAATCATCATTAAGGTATCCACAAAGTGCATATGTCCCCGGCCCCCACCCCCACCCCCACCCCCTGAGACCAAAGAACCCCCCAGACAAAGACAGGGCAAAGCAGAGGTAGGGCCACAAAGAGAAACACGGTAAATGCGGTGTCCTGTGTCAGCTAGGTGAATTGGGGCACAGGTATGCAACACAGATCGGGAGATATAATACACATTAATACAAAATAATAATAAAAAAGGCGAGGACATGAATCAGACAGTAAGGGGAAGCGAGGAGGGGGTGGGGGGAGGCAGGGGTGGGGGGGGGGGAGTGGAGGGGGAGGGGGAAGGCAGGAGTGGAGGGGGAGGGGTCGCCCCAGTGAAAACTGTGGAGCGGCGTCTGATTTCATATTCCCTCACAAAAGCTTATACCTGCCGAGCAACGCCACAGACATTAACATAAAAATGAAAGCCAGAGGGAGAGAGAGGGGGGGGGGGAGGCAGGGTGAGAGAGAGGGGGGATGGGTGTGGAGATGAGGGGGTAGGGGAGGAGGGGGATAGTGGTACAACCGGTACACAGACATCCTTTAACAGGACGTAACGTATGGGGGCCCTCCCTCTGTCACGCTTCGTCCGTCTCTCTCTCTCTCTCTCTCTCTCGCTCTCTCTCTCTCTCTCTCTCTCTCTCTCTCTCTCTCTCTCTCTCTCTCTCTCTCTCTCTCAGTCTCTCTCTCTCTCTCAGTCTCTCTCAGTCTCTCTCTCTCTCTCTCTCTCTCTCTCTCTCTCTCTCTCTCTCTCTCTCTCTCTCTCTCTCTCTCTCTCTCTCTCTCTCTCTCTCGATTTTAATTTAAAAACAAGTCACTCTCTGTGTCTTTTTATGTCTCTCGCTGTCTGTCTGTCCGTTTCTCTCTCTCTCTCTCTCTCTCTCTCTCTCTCTCTCTCTCTCTCTCTCTCTCTCTCTCTCTCTCTCTCTCTCTCTCTCTCTCTCTCTCTCTCTCAAGTCACTCTCTGTGTCTTTTTATGTCTCTCGCTGTCTCTCTTTTATGTCTCTCTGTGTCTGTCTGTCTCTTTCTCTCTCTCTCTCTCTCTCTCTCTCTCTCTCTCTCTCTCTCTCTCTCTCTCTCTCTCTCTCTCTCTCTCTCTCTCTCTCTCTCTCAAGCAGTCAACCATGCACACACACACACACACACAACCAGTCGAACCAGTCGGCCAGGTGAGGGCACGGGTTGTCGTTCCTGTTCTCAACATGGCCGCCAGGACTGAAGGCCAAAACGGCACGTACATAGCAGACGACAGTGGGACACTTCAGGCGTGCAGGAAAAAAGCCATCTACCAGGACTTTGGGGACCAATGTCCAGCTGCTCTATATATGATGGACAGTGTGTGGGGGTCAGTTGGCACCGGACTTCTTTCGTTGACCGGTAAGTGTGCAGTCAATATTTTATTTGGGGGAAAAATCATGACTTTTTCAGGTGTACAGTTGTCCTGCTTTGTGTTTGTTGCCATCATGTCATTTGCGTTTGCAGCGTGTGATAAAAAAAGAAAGAATTGTATAGTTCTAATGAGCATTGCTTGTCCCTTCCCTTCTTTACCTATACGGCGTGTGATACAATGAAACCATAAGTAGTCCCGTTTTCTGTCTGCGAATCACACCATCCC
>CM065705.1:1498773-1508773 GCA_017654935.2 Phymorhynchus buccinoides | reverse complement strand
TGTAAACATTCAATTGACATATACCATGCATATCACATGTAGGTGTACACAAGGCAATACAGTTATACAGTGTGCGTTCAAAATGACACAGGATTTAAGCAGGGCTGTAAATTATGTTTGCCCGCACCATCTTTTTGTATCGTGAGATGGAAGGGCATAACTGAATGGCAGAGGGAAGGGAATTCCAAATTGAGGAACCTGAGAAGGCAAAACTTGATTTGTATTTGTCAATTCTAGTGTTTGGCAAAATGTAGTTACTGGAACCATAACGATGTGATGCCGGGGTAACTAATAATTTTAGGTATTGTGGGACCAAGTCATTATGCACTTTGTACATGATGATTGCTTTGTTGTACTTTAATTGTGAATCTAACGGAAGGATGTTTAATTTTGCTTGTTTTTCTGATGTGGTGAGGTTTGCGTCAGGAAGAATAATTTTAGCTGCTCTTTTGTAGATATAATTGAGTTTTAATAGGTGACATTTGGCGGTAGAATCCCAAACTACAGATGCATAGTTGACGTGAGAGAGACAGTGGGCATGAAAGAATAATTTGCGTTCCTCTGTATCTAAGAAAGGTCTAAGTTTTTTTAGTAGGAATAGGCTACGTGCAAGCTTGTGTGCTACCTTCTCAATATGGGTCTGCCACTTCAGTTCTTCATCTATGATCACACCCAGGACGCGGTGCTCTTTTACTTGGTCAATGATGTTATCCTTTAAATAAACTTTGAGATTTAGAGGTTCGTTCTGATGTTTTTGTCTTGAAGTAATTACCATGCTTTTGGTTTTTGTAGGGTGGATGACCATCAGGTTTTGGTCACACCAGGCAGAAACATCAGTTAAAGCTGTTTGTAATGAGGTTTGAATGGAGGATAAACAAGCTGCACGAGAGAGAGAGAGAGAGAGAGAGAGAGAGAGAGAGAGAGAGAGAGAGAGAGAGAGAGAGAGAGAGAATATGAATACGAATACGAATACGAATGTTTAATGAGGGTAAACGGATAAGCTCAAGCTTCTTTACACCATGCCCTCGAGGGGAAAAAGAAAAGCCAAATAACAAGAAATGGAAAACAAAAGAAAGTAAAAAATGCATAACAAGAATAGAAAATAACAACAGGCATGTTCACAGTAAATTGAAGAACATGCGAAAAAAATTCAAGCTCAAACGAAGAGCTCGTTCACGTACTCGCACACACACAAAACATACAGCATATCCTATAACTATACCAAAACATGCATACCTAGTCTCTCGTGGTGTGTTCGAACACACAGGTGCAAATACGCTCATGGTCCAATGATAGAATACAATACACTAATAACCCCACGTTATAGAGAAACATATTTACGTAAAGTCATTATTTCTAAACAAACAGCGAATATTTCTAGGAAGTTAATAGCTTAAAACTTTTCTAAGAGGTGTTTGTGATATGTTCTTTTAAAGGATGAGACACTTATTAGGTTTTTATTGCAATTTTCTAATTCATTCCATAATTTGCTAGCAAGATCCCAACAAGTAGAAGCATAATCTATTTCAGGCTGAATGTATGCATTAAAAAAAAGTTTTCGAGTATGGATGTCGAGGAAGTGCTTTATTCTGTTTAGTTGGAATACTTTCTTCGCTATATTTTTACAGATGGCAGAAATGTGCTTGGACCATGATAAATTATTGTCGATAGTTACACCTAGTAATTTACAGGAATCAATTTCTTCCAGAAAATTATTATAAATTTTGAGTTTGGGTAGGGTATCTTTTAAGTTTTGGCGTTTTTGCCGAGTAGTTATTAACATAAATTTAGATTTACTTTGATGAATTGCCATATTATTTGTTTCTGTCCATGCTGTAAGATTATCTATGTCATTTTGAAGGAAGGAACAAACCTTATTTGGATTTTTGTCCTTAGTATGAAGGGTTGTGTCGTCAGCAAAGAGTTCACATTGAGATTTTAAGTGAAGGGGTAAATCATTAATATAAATTGAGAATAAGATAGGCCCTAAGACAGATCCTTGGGGGACTCCATATTTGATAGGCATAGAGGACGACATTATAAAATCTTGGGAAACAGTCTGTGTTCTATTGTTAAGGAAGGATGCTATCATGTTAACGGAGTTGGAATGTAGGCCATACAAAGTAAGTTTTCTTAAAAGAAGGGTGTGATCAATCGTGTCAAAGGCTTTGGCGAAATCGACAAAAAGTGAGCCAGTGAATAAGTCATTGTTAATGTTAAGATGCCATTCTTCTATAATGTTTGTGAGCATTGTGTGACAAGAATGCTTTTCCCTGAAACCATTTTGATTAGTGTAAAATAAGTCATACTTAGTGAAATGAGACTGAATGTGTTGTTTGAGATGTCTTTCAAGGGGTTTTGACAGTATCGATAATATTGATATGGGCCGGTAATTTGAGGGATCAGATGGATCTCCAGATTTTAAAAAAGGAAGAACTTTGGCTTCTTTAAAGGCTTGTGGAAAGCAATTTGTATCTATACAGAGGTGATGTGTTCTGTAATAATAGGTGCAGACAGCATCACAATTGTGCTGTCTAGACCATCAAGACCATAAGAACGGGACTGTTTTAGTTTACATAGTTCCTTGTAAACTTCATGCACACTAATAAAAGGGAAAGTCTGCTTAGATTGGACAACTTTATCATTACAAAACTGTTTTAACAGATGCATATCGTTAGACTGTGTTTTATCAATTTTAATGGTTCTTTCTACAATTGAGGTAAAATGTTCATTTAGTAGCTGAGCAGTTAGGTCATTACATACAGTAGCGGAAAACTTTGATTTCTTGCACGAAAGTTCGTTGATCGCTTTCCATATAGACTTAGAATCTTTCTTTGATTTAATAAGTTCACTGAAATAATTCTTTTGGGCAGTCCGTTTCATAGTTGTAACCTTATTACGCTGTTTCCTAAATGTTTCGTCTTTCCCAGTTGTTGCTAGTAAGTTCTTACGGATTAAAATCTCGCCATCAATTTCCTTAGTTATCCACGGGGGTTTCGAAGTTAACTTAACTCGTTTAATCATTATTGGTGCGTTTGTAAGTCATAATCATGACTGGCCTGTCACTGCGTTGCCATGGGGAAAGAGTGAAAAATGTTCACGTGCATTGAGACCATTATATAATAATAATAATAATAATAATAATAATAATAATAATTAATAATGCTCATATAGCGCATAATCTTGCAAAGCAACTCAATGCGCTTTTCACTCACCATTCGTACAAGAGAGAGAGAGAGAGAGAGAGAGAGAGAGAGAGAGAGAGAGAGAGAGAGAGAGAGAGAGAGAGAGAGAGAGAGAGATCCGCATTCCTTGCATCGCACAGACGAATTAGGCTTCGAGCTATTTGATTTTCGTGAATTATTCTAATGGAAGATGTTGTGATAATTTTGCCATAAATAGAATATACGGTTTTAGAAAAACACACACGAATAAGTGTGATTTGCATAAACAAATATAGTTTTGGGAAACAAATCTTGCAAGGAAAACATAAAGACAAGCTACTTGATTCATTCGCATAAATAAATAAAAAGAATAGTGAAGCTTTGTTGTTTTTTCTAAAATAAATATGAAAACTTTTTTTTTAAAGAATTGGGATGAATGGAATGATGGAAAAAGCAGTTTTGATTGGGTTTTTTTCCTGATGATTTAAAAGAAAATATCAGGGCCTAAAGAATATACTATGGCTACTGCTGGATGCTAATGGGAAAAGCCTTTGTAAGAACACGTCTGTAAAGTTAGTTTGACCCAAAACACTTAGTTTTACCAAAGTGCTTTTAGTTTGACTATATTGAAGCAGAACATAGTTTGACTATATTGAAGCAGAACATAGTTTGACTATATTGAAGCAGAACATAGTTTGACTATATTGAAGCAGAACATAGTTTGACTATATTGAAGCAGAACATAGTTTGACTATATTGAAGCAGAACATAGTTTGACTATATTGAAGCAGAACATAGTTTGACTATATTGAAGCAGAACATAGTTTGACTATATTGAAGCAGAACATAGTTTGACTATATTGAAGCAGAACATAGTTTGACTATATTGAAGCAGAACATAGTTTGACTATATTGAAGCAGAACATAGTTGGACGGGACGCTTGTCTTAACAACAAAAACCTTTGATTTTGTTTTTACCTTGTCTTTTTATCCCTTTTTAATACGTGGTAAGATTTAACGTGGTGACAGCCCTGACATGGCCTTTGTTGTCGACGGGGCTATAATCTTAATCTTAATATTGTCTCTCTGTTGTGTTAAATGTAACTTGCCTTTGTAGCTAAATAATGATAAGCATGCGTGTATATTCATGATTGTGTTGATGAGCTTATCCATAAACATGCGTACATTAAAACCAATGTTTACATATTTCTTTAAACTTTAAGTTCCCGTTAAGATACACATCTGGCTTAAACACAGCACATAGTAAGGGCATTGGGTTAAAAACAATAAGTACAGAGTTTATTTTATTTCAATATAGAATTAATACGGTTGTGGTTTAACATTAGAATTTAATAATTAAAAACAATAAGTACAGAGTTTATTTTATTTCAAGATAGAATTAATACCGTTGTGGTTTAACATTAGAATTTAATAATTAAAAACAATAAGTACAGAGTTTATTTTATTTCAAGATAGAATTAATACCGTTGTGATTTAACATTAGAATTTAATAATTAAAAACAATAAGTACAGAGTTTATTTTATTTCAAGATAGAATTAATACCGTTGTGATTTTCAATTAGAATTTCAAGGCACACAAACAGGAGCATGGCTATAAAACAGCCATCATTTGAAATTGAAAGCAAGACATGTGTTTGGAATTAAGGAAACAACACACACGCGCGCGCGCACACACGCGCGCGCGCACACACGCACGCACGCACGCACGCACGCACGCACGCACGCACGCACGCACGCACGCACGCACGCACGCACGCACGCACGCACGCGCACACACACACACACACACACACACACGCACACGCGCGCGCGCGCGCGCACGCACACACACACACACACACTGACACACATTCGCATGCACACATACAAACACAAGCACATATGCGCGCGCATGCATGCGTGCACAAAAACACACACACACACACACACACACGCGCACACACACACACATGCGCGCGCGCTCTCTTGTATAATTTTATATGTAGGCTATAAGTATATATTTAGCAGACAGTTGAAACACAGTGAACGCGCAAGTCATCACTTTGATGCGTCATCTCACCCCCTACTTGAGATTTCAAAGGGTAAATCCCACGCATGGTTTGACATTCTGGGGGGTGATTTGAGAGCTCTAGTGCGTAAATACGCACAAACTCTACGTTTTCAGAAACCCTGACAAGTATTTCTATTCCAGAAACTAAGAGTTTAGAAGCGGCTTCCATGATGAAAATCCGTTTAACGTCCTCCGACCTGGAACAGGCACATGTGGGACTTTAGTAAACATATAGATAGTGGGACGATCCTGGAGGTACTGCAGTACCAGGTAAGTCCCAATTTGCTTTGACTAATCACAAAGCTGCTATGGTATTGACCCGAATGTGCTCTCCTTTCGTACCCCATGAGGTTACGCCCAATCCGTGAAATTGCCCATTTCATGAAATGGGCAAAATGCTTTGCCCAATTTATGAAATGGACAATGTATATCACATTTTTGAATCCCCATTCCCACAGGTATTGATTAAGATTGATTCAATGGTATCACACTTTTCTACATTGTATTTGCACCCCTATCCTGCCCCCCAACTCGACCAGATGCTAAGCTGGGGCATGCCTGAGCCACATGTTGAATCAAACGTTTTATCAAATTAAGTCTGAATAAAATCATTTTAACTCATATACAAATGTGATTTCTCATTCGTTTGAACCAAATCTTGATCTATGTGTGCTAATGAACAAAAACTATTATTCATTCATATTGCTTTTCTCAATTGCAAGTTATAAACTGGTTATTTCACGAGCTGGGCAAACCATTTTGCCCATTTCATGAAATGGGCAATTTCATGGATTGGGCGTAACATATGTTCGTTATTATTTGTCCTACGCTACGTCGGTTTGTTGCAACAAATTATGTAATAGAAAGAGGGGGGAGGGAGGACGGGTAGACAGAAAGCATAGGGAGAGAGGAAGCCAAAGGGGGAGACAAAGGGGGGGGTAGTGCTTTTTGTTTGTTTGTTTGTTGTTGTGATTTTTATAAGCACAAAACCAGGCAAAGAAGAAAGGCGGAGAAAAACATGGAGGCTTAGTGATGGCCATGTCCTTGTCTGTGAGTCAGTGCAACCACTTCATCATGGACACGGGGGGTGGAGGAACAGGGAGAGAGAGAGAGAGAGAGAGAGAGAGAGAGAGAGAGAGAGAGAGAGAGAGAGAGAGAGAGAGAGAGAGAGAGAGAGAGAGAGAGAGAGAGAGAGAGAGAGAGAGAGAGAGAGAGAGAGAGAGAGAGAGAGAGAGAGAGAGAGAGAGAGAGAGAGAGAGAGAGAGAGAGAGAGAGAGAATGCGATTGCGATTGCGAATGCGAAAGTTTATTCAGTTCAGGCCTAGGCCCCTCACTGAAGGGGTGTCAAGTAATACAATGCATGTTAATATAAATACATAAACAACCATAATCACGAAGCATTGAATTAATTACTTGTACAAACATAAAACAGAAGACAATTCAAGTCTGTTAAGAAATCATGAACTGTAGCCTTTTGGGGCTTTGTAGACGTACATAGCCAAGTTCACAATAGCTTTCTCATTTTGACATGCCATTAAGAGATTCAACAGACAAAGACAAGGGTTATTATAATACTTTGCTTGAATTAGTTTCATTCTTAGATCATGCAGCACAGGACAAATAAAAAGGAAATGTAGTTCATCTTCTCTACCTATATTACAAAGTCGGCATTTCATTCCATGATCATTTGATATTCTGTATCTTAACCTATGACAAAGTAAATCAGAAACACCAAAACGGAACTTAGTTAATGCACTTTGGACATATCTATTCATGTGTAACTCAACATATGGTTCAAAATAACATGAAGTTTTAAACAACCTGTACTGAGCAAATCTATCACTATTGAACGTAAGAGAGAGAGAGACAGAGACAGAGAGAGAGAGAGGGGGGGGGGGGGTTTGAGAGAGAGAGAGAGAGCAGAGAGAGAGAGAGAGAGAGAGAGAGAGAGAGAAGGAACAGAGAGAGACAGTCAGAGCGAGAGATGGGAACAGAGAGAGAGAGAGGAAAGACAGAGAGAGAGAGAGGAACAGAGAGAGAGAGCGAAAGAGAGAGAGGGGAACAGAGAGAGAGAGAGGGGGAACACACACACACACACAGAGAGAGAGAGAGAGAGAGAGAGAGAGAGAGAGAGAGAGAGAGAGAGAGAGAGAGAGAGAGAGAGAGAGAGACAGAGAGAGAGAGAAGAGAGAGAGAGAGCGAGAGAGAGAGAGAGAGAGAGAGAGAGAGAGAGAGAGAGAGAGAGAGAGAGAGAGAGAGAGAGAGAGAGAGAGAGAGAGAGAGAGGAACAGAGAGAGAGGAACAGAGAGAGATGGGGGAACAGAGAGAGGGGGAGAACAGAGAGAAAGAAAGAAAGAGAGAGAGAGAGAGAGAGAGAGAGAGAGAGAGAGAGAGAGAGAGAGAGAGAGAGAGAGAGAGAGAGAGAGAGAGAGAGAGCATGAACGAACAAATCAATGTTTTAATGAGGGAATAGAATAAGCGCTTAGACTTGTTACATCGGCCCCTCAAAAAGGAAACATATCTGTTTTTTGAACAGGAATAAAACAGCGATTGATCAATCTTAACATAATCACGGACTATATGAATAGGGAGAGGCAGAGGCAGAGAGATGTTTTTGTACCTGGACCAGGAATGCTTGCCTAGACATCGTGTTTCAAAACAATAAACATGTCCCTGTTCGGCTTCCATTGCAACCTAAAACCATAGCCCTGTCAGATTGGTTCTGTTGTTGGTGTGCTCCTTGGTATGAGTTTGGCTTGACATCTTAGGGACCCCACTTTCTCCAAGAACCATCGTTGTGTTTTTATTGTCGTGAGTCCACCCTCCTTCCCCCACCCCCCTCTCTCTCTTTGGATCAGTTCATGTCATTTTATCGGTTGATTAGGGCGAACCACGCTAGCCCCTAGTGCTACAGCTTAAAGGATTAGTTGACCTTTGGGGACCTTCCCCAACGCCGGATATTCCCCAAGTCCTTCTGGTCTAGAGAGTGGGGATGTACCCTGGGCAAGGCATCTCCGCTATAAACAAAATTCAGCCCAGCCTTCCAAAATAGCAGCTGCCTCCTCTGCTATCTGGAAGCTATAGTCAGAATCGAGTGACTGGTTCACACAATCAGTAGAACAACTGAGCAGAATGTCTTTAGCATTTCAACATCATGCATAACTCTTCACTGTAAGAAACCCAGTGATCAGCAGTTCAACATCATAACTCTTCACTGTAAGAAACCCAGTGATCAGCAGTTCAACATCATAACTCTTCACTGTAAGAAACCCAGTGATCAGCAGTTCAACATCATAACTCTTCACAGTAAGAAACCCAGTGATCAGCAGTTCAACATCATAACTCTTCACTGTAAGAAACCCAGTGATCATCATTTCAACATCATAACTGACTGTAAGAAACCCAGTGATCAGCAGTTCAACATCATAACTGACTGTAAGAAACCCAGTGATCAGCAGTTCAACATCATAACTGACTGTAAGAAACCCAGTGATCAGCAGTTGAACATCATAACTGACTGTAAGAAACCCAGTGATCAGCAGTTGAACATCATAACTCTTCACTGTAAGAAACCCAGTGATCAGCAGTTCAACATTATAACTCTTCACAGTAAGAAACCCAGTGATCAGCATCAACATCATAACTCTTCACAGTAAGAAACCCAGTGATCAGCAGTTCAACATCATAACTCTTCACAGTAAGAAACCCAGTGATCAGCAGATCAACATCATAACTCTTCACTGTAAGAAACCCAGTGATCAGCAGTTCAACATTATAACTCTTCACAGTAAGAAACCCAGTGATCAGCAGTTCAACATCATAACTCTTCACTGTAAGAAACCCATTGATCAGTAAGAAACCCAGTGATCAGCATTTCAACATCATAACTCTTCACAGTAAGAAACCCAGTGATCAGCATTTCAACATCATAACTCTTCACTGTAAGAAACCCAGTGATCAGCAGTTCAACATCATAACTGACTGTAAGAAACCCAGTGATCAGCAGTTGAACATCATAACTCTTCACTGTAAGAAACCCAGTGATCAGCAGTTCAACATCATAACTCTTCACTGTAAGAAACCCAGTGATCAGCAGTTCAACATCATAACTCTTCACTGTAAGAAACCCAGTGATCAGCAGTTCAACATCATAACTGACTGTAAGAAACCCAGTGATCAGCAGTTCAACATCATAACTCTTCACTGTAAGAAACCCAGTGATCAGCAGTTCAACATCATAACTCTTCACAGTAAGAAACCCAGTGATCAGCATTTCAACATCATAACTCTTCACTGTAAGAAACCCAGTGATCAGCAGTTCAACATCATAACTCTTCACTGTAAGAAACCCAGTGATCAGCAGTTCAACATCATAACTCTTCACAGTAAGAAACCCAGTGATCAGCAGTTGAACATCATAACTCTTCACAGTAAGAAACCCAGTGATCAGCATTTCAACATCATAACTCTTCACTGTAAGAAACCCAGTGATCAGCAGTTCAACATCATAACTCTTCACTGTAAGAAACCCAGTGATCAGCAGTTCAACATCATAACTCTTCACTGTAAGAAACCCAGTGATCAGCAGTTGAACATCATAACTCTTCACTGTAAGAAACCCAGTGATCAGCATTTCAACATCATAACTGACTGTAAGAAACCCAGTGATCAGCAGTTGAACATCATAACTCTTCACTGTAAGAAACCCAGTGATCAGCAGTTCAACATCATAACTCTTCACTGTAAGAAACCCAGTGATCAGCAG
>CM065705.1:1476273-1493773 GCA_017654935.2 Phymorhynchus buccinoides | reverse complement strand
GATTTATGATTAACCTCATCAGCCAGTGATTTATAATTAACCTCATCAGCCAGTGATTTATAGTTAACCCCCTCAGTAATTGATTTATAATTAACCCTTTCAGTCCAGAGCAGTAACGTCGCACCGTACATAGACATCAGCATGTCGGTTACTTTCCTTTACATGTCTCGGGTCAGTGGATCATAGACCATCAGCATGACGGTTACTTTCCTTTACATGTCTCGGGTCAGTGGATCATAGACCATCAGCATGTCGGTTACTTTCCTTTACATGTCTCGGGTCAGTGGATCATAGACCATCAGCATGTCGGTTACTTTCCTTTACATGTCTCGGGTCAGTGGATCATAGACCATCAGCATGTCGGTTACTTTCCTTTACATGTCTCGGGTCAGTGAATCAAAGACCATCAGCATGTCGGTTACTTTCCTTTACATGTCTCGGGTCAGTGGATCATAGACCATCAGCATGTCGGTTACTTTCCTTTACATGTCTCGGGTCAGTGGATCAAAGACCATCAGCATGTCGGTTACTTTCCTTTACATGTCTCGGGTCAGTGGATCATAGACCATCAGCATGTCGGTTACTTTCCTTTACATGTCTCGGGTCAGTGAATCAAAGACCATCAGCATGTCGGTTACTTTCCTTTACATGTCTCGGGTCAGTGGATCATAGACCATCAGCATGTCGGTTACTTTCCTTTCCATGTCTCGGGTCAGTGAATCAAAGACCATCAGCATGTCGGTTACTTTCCTTTACATGTCTCGGGTCAGTGAATCAAAGACCATCAGCATGTCGGTTACTTTCCTTTACATGTCTCGGGTCAGTGAATCAAAGACCATCAGCATGACGGTTACTTTCCTTTCCATGTCTCGGGTCAGTGAATCAAAGACCATCAGCATGTCGGTTACTTTCCTTTACATGTCTCGGGTCAGTGAATCAAAGACCCAGTGACCCAGTTCCATATCATTGACCCCTTTTCCACGCTTGACCTCTCCTGACCCACAAGTCAAAAGAGGAGTGCCTCCAGTCAGATGGGAAGGGGGAGGCAATGACAAGGGAGGTGACACAGAAGGGGGGGGGGGGGTGCTAGGAGCGAATTGTGCGTCAGTGAGGCGGGGACCGGCTATGGCTGCCGTCCTTGTGTTTCGGCTGACTGAAGTAAAAATGACACCGTTTCACGACGCGTGTAAAGCGAATCATATCACTAATAATGTGATTATTGGTGTCGTTTGAATCACCCTGTCAGTTGAGGGGAAAGTAGGTTGTCATGTTGCAACTAAGACTCCTTCACTGACAGTTTTAAATGCGAAAATGTTAGGAGGGGGGGGGGGGGGGGGGGGGGGGGGGGGGGGACGATTCTGCATGTTTGCCCAGGCCTGTTATATGTCATGCTATACATTTGATAAAATGCTATTAAAAAAAAAAGAATAAGTAAGAACACATACACGCACGCACGCACCCACGTACGCGCACGCACACACACACATTGTGCGCTCGGGAACTCGCTACAATCAAATCAAGAACCTATTAAAATCTGTTGGAGCGAAACAGAACGAGAGAGAGATAAGGGGGTGGACAACACAGAGAGAGAGAGAGAGAGAGAGAGAGAGAGAGAGAGAGAGAGAGAGAGAGAGAGAGAGAGAGAGAGGGTGGGGGTGTAGAGGTTCATCGATTAGGTATCGGTAACCAAAGCAGAAGTGTTTTTTTCTGGAGACTGTTGACACCATTTTTCACTGTACCATGGCCGAGAGAAAGTCGTGTCACTGCAATACCCCCTTATCTTTCTCTCTCTCTCTCTCTCTCTCTCTCTCTCTCTCTCTCTCTCTCTCTCTCTCTCTCCCCCCCCTCTCTCTCTCTCTCTCTCTCTCTCTCTCTCTCTCTCTCTCTCTCTCTCTCTCTCTCTGGTTGCCAGGTTGAATCACGTTGAATGAAAGCTATGTTCCCAAACTGTGCAGTATAGATGGTTCCCAGTCCCCCTCGCGCAAAGAGATACGAGTATGAGGCCCTTATTTTTATCACTCAGATTTTTTTTAACGACCGGATTTTTTCATAGGTGTGTGTACTGTTGTGTGATGCCTCGCGCTCCAGTGACTGGGTGTGGGGGGGATGAACAGAAGGAGAAATAGCCATGGCCACAGCTATGCTGAATGATTGAAGGGGAAAGAATCTATGGAGAAATAGCCATGGCCACAGCTATCATGCTGAATGATTGAGGGGGAAAGAATCTATGGAGAAATAGCCATGGCCACAGCTATCATGCTGAATGATTGAGGGGGAAAGAATCTATGGAGAAATAGCCATGGCCACAGCTATCATGCTGAATGATTGAAGGGGAAAGAATCTATGGAGAAATAGCCATGGCCACAGCTATCATGCTGAATGATTGAGGGGGAAAGAATCTATGGAGAAATAGCCATGGCCACAGCTATCATGCTGAATGATTGAGGGGAAATAATCTAGCTATCTTGGAGAAATAGCCATGGCCACAGTTATCATGCTGAATGATTGAGGGGGAAATAATCTATGGAGAAATAGCCATGGCCACAGCTATCATGCTGAATGATTGAGGGGAAAGAATCTAGCTATCGTGGAGAAATAGCAATGGCCACAGCTACTATGCTGAATGATTGAGGGGAACAGAATCTAGCTATCGTGGATAAATAGCCATGGCCACAGCTACCATGCTGAATGATTTAGGGGGAAATAATCTAGCTATCGTGGAGAAATAGCCATGGCCACAGCTACCATGCTGAATGATTGAGGGGAACAGAATCTAGCTATCGTGGAGAAATAGCCATGGCCACAGCTACCATGCTGAATGATTGAGGGGAAAGAATCTAGCTATCGCGGAGAAATAGCAATGGCCACAGCTACCATGCTGAATGATTGAGGGGAACAGAATCTAGCTATCGTGGAGAAATAGCCATGGCCACAGCTACCATGCTGAATGATTGAGGGGAAAGAATCTAGCTACCGTGGAGAAATAGCCATGGCCACAGCTACCATGCTGAATGATTGAGGGGAACAGAATCTAGCTATCGTGGAGAAATAGCCATGGCCACAGCTACCATGCTGAATGATTGAGGGGAAAAGAATCTAGCTATCGTGGAGAAATAGCCATGGCCACAGCTACCATGCTGAATGATTGAGGGGGAAGAATCTAGCTATCGTGGAGAAATAGCCATGGCTGACGTGGTCCTCACTTCTTTTTTTATCGTCGTCTTTGAAAGCTTTGGGTTTTTTCCCTGTACTTCCCGCTTCTAAAGAGAAACTGGGTTGAAAGGTGTGACAGAATAAGTGAAGGGAAAGGACCTCTCTCTCTCTCTCTCTCTCTCTCTCTCTCTCTCTCTCTCTCTCTCTCTCTCTCTCTCTCTCTCTCTCTCTCTCTCTCTCTCTCTCTCTCTCTCTCTCTCTCTCTCTCTCTCTCTCTCTCTCTCTCTCTCTCTCTCTCTCTCTCTCTCTCTCTCTCTCTCTCTCTCTCTGCTTTGTAATCTCAAGTTAATAATGTAATGTACATTTCTTCTTGTTGTCTCACTCACTCCATTGTATGGACATGGCCTAACAATTAAAAATATTCCTGACACCTCTCTCTCTCACTCTCTCTCTCTCTCTCTCTCTCTCTCCTCTCTCTCTCTCTCTCTCTCTCTCTCTCTCTCTCTACAAAACAGCATCGATGAACTTTTAAATTGGGCAGAGTTGAATCATATGAGCTTGCACCCATTAAAAACCAAACTTATGATAATTACAACAAGACAAAAACGCCAGAACCTTCCTAACAACTCTTTGACTCTCTTTATTAATGGCAATGCAGTTGAGGAAGTTGGGAGTCACAAAGTTCTTGGCGTTGTCGTTGACAATAATCTTTCTTGGTCCGATCATGTCACTAAAACCTGCAAATCCGTGTCTTCAAAGATTTATCAGTTGTCTAAAATAAAGCATTTCTTAGACCTCCATTCACGTAAGATATTTTCCCACTCATTTATTGAATCGCATATCAACTACGCGTCAACTCTGTGGGATGGCGCTAGTGAAAATATTTTGAAACCTCTTTCAAGTCTTCATAGACGAGCATTAAAACTAGTTCTGCTTAAATCTTCAAAACTAACCACTTATGACCACAAAGCTTTAGACATTCTACCCTTCCATTTAAAGCTAAATTATAACAAGGCTATTTTTATGTTTAAGATTTTATCAGGCAATGCCCCACAATCTCTTACCAGTAGGTTTGTTGTCAATGACCGGCGCCACGAACATAAAATCATGCTCCCTCTTCCAAGAATTGACCTCTTCAAGACAAGCTTGGCTTATTCTGGTGGGGCCCTGTGGAATGCCATGCTGGCTAATACCCAAATTGGAAACACTTTCAAGTCATTCAAAACAAGATATAAAGATTTTCTGATGACAACTCTTTAATACATTACCTGATAACCCATTCACCACTTGTTTCCTTCCTAATATGAGTGTCACCACTGTTAACCATGCGTATGCACGTAATTACTTGCTTACTTTGTTTTGTGTATGTTGTAATGTGTATAACGCAATTGGTATGTATGTTTAATGTGTATGATTTAATGCTAGTGTGCGGGATGACCATGGCGAATGTTGTGGTGAATGTGTTTTTGTTTGCATTTATCCTTACAATTTGATTTATCTTTTTATGATGGTAGTGTATCTTATGTGCATGATGATTATTAGTTGTTTATGACATTTTTTCTTCTTTTTCTTCTTCTCATAATGAGGGCTAGATGTCCCCCTCTCTCTCTCTCTCTCCCCTCTCTCTCTCTCTCTCTCTCTCTCTCTCTCTCTCTCTCCTCTCTCTCTCTCTCTCCCCCCCTCTCTCTATCTCTCTCTCCCCCCCCCCCCCTCTCTCTCTCTCTCTCCCCCCCCCCCCTCTCTCTCTCTCGTTTTTCATTTGTTTTGTGAAGTGTGTGAGTGCATGCATGTGTGTGCATATACATATATATATATATATATATATATATATATATATATATATATATATATATATATATATGAGTAAAATTATAAAAGACACAAAAAAACACAGTTTTCATTTAAAAAAAATGAGTAAAATTATAAAAGACACAAAAACACACAGTTTCATTTAAAAAAATAAATGGTATATATATATATATATATAGCTGAACAAAAAAAGAGAATGAAAACTAACAAGAAAGAATGTAGACTATTCCCAATATTTCGGCTTTTGGCCTTGGACGCGGGACAGACAGTAGAACAAACTTGACGTAACAAATACAACACGTAACTTTTCTTGACGTCATTGTTGTGACCCACATTCTGTGTGTATAATTAGATTGTGTTGCAGTGTGTGTGTGTGTGTGTGTGTGTGTGTGTGTGTGTTTGATAATTCGTTTGGACTATTGAGTCCACATAATAAAATAAAAATAAAAATAATAAAAGAAAGAATCCCCCAGTACAGTCTCCTATCTCTCTCTCTCTCTCTCTCTCTCTCTCTCTCTCTCTCTCTCTCTCTCTCTCTCTCTCTCTCTCTCTCTCTCTCTCACTCTCTCTCTCACTCTCTCTCACTCTCACTCTCTCTCTCATATCCATGTCCGCTCATATATATATATATATATATTATTTGACGTAATTGTAACCTTATGCGTCATTTTTTTGTCCTAGAAAAAGTCTACGGATGTAGACGAAAATTTGGACAATATTTATAAATAAACAAGACTAATCTAGTTTGGAGTTGTTTTTCCGACTTTGCATTTTTAGTTCAAATACGTGTTATATATATATATATATATATATATATATATATATATATATATATATATATATATATATATATATATATATATATATGTATATATATATGTGTGTGTGTGTGTGTGTGTGTGTGTGTGTGTGTATGTGTGTGTGTGTGTGTGTATGTGTGTGTATGTGTGTGTGTATGTATGGGTGTGTGCTGATGATTTGTAATTATTCATGTGTTGTGTCTTCATATATGGATAACTTTGTTATTTTGTATTTTTTCATTTTTTCTTGACATTTGTTAACTGTTGGCAAGATGAAAAGAAGCGTGTTTGATATGCTTATTCTTTTCCAACAATAAAAAAGATTCGTTCGTTCGTTCGTTCGTTCTGTGCATATCTGCATTTTGTTCTGATGTTTAAGCTTTCGCGCGCGTGTCTTTAGGACATTATTATGCACCCCTAAAAAACCCAACCCCGACCCCCACGCAACCCCCATACCCCTACCCCCTGTCTTTTTCCAGAAAGTGAATAATCCAAAGCAATGTTCCCTCGCAGCGGGAGATTTGGAGGAGAGGGCTTGACAAACCTGTTTAGTTTGAATGGTCTGTCACCACTCACTGACTCCAACCGGCTGCTTTCCAAACTGTACTGCATTATAACATAACACTGGGGGCTGGTTTCTCTACGTTCCCCGTGTCAGTGATCTCTTCTGTCCACTTCGTCAGTGCGCTAACTGTGTGTCAGGACCTGCAGTTCGCTTGGAACCAAACGTCACCAGAAGTCAATGGTACAGTCAGAGATATACTATAATAACAGTCTGTGCTACAGTGGAGTGGAAAGTGAAGCTACTTGTGTTGGTTTGCCGAGCCTAATTTATTTCCAACCCTGCTTACGTCGTGTTCTTCACTTCTGTCACTTATGTCACTTCTTCGCTGTAGTAGAAGTTCCCGGGAACTATACTTGACTTGGAAATGTTTGTGCAATGCGTTAAATATGTCCTAATATGGGTTAATATGCGCTTTTCTATTGCTTATCTTGTTTGTGCAATGCCTTACATATGTCCTAATATGGGTTAATATGCGCTTTGTATTGCTTATCTTGTTTGGGCAATGCCTTACTATAATATATGTCCTAATATGGGTTAATGTGCGCTTTGTATTGCTTATCGTGTTTGGGCAATGCCTTACTATAATATATGTCCTAATATGGGTTAATATGCGCTTTTCTATTGCTTATCTTGTTTGTGCAATGCCTTACATATGTCCTAATATGGGTTAATATGCGCTTTGTATTGAGTATCTTGTTTGGGCAATGCCTTACTATAATATATGTCCTAATATGGGTTAATGTGCGCTTTGTATTGCTTATCGTGTTTTGGCAATGCCTTACTATAATATATGTCCTAATATGGGTTAATATGTGCTTTTTATTGCTTATCTTGTTTGGGAAATGTCTTACAATGTGTTTTCTAGTGCTCTGTTTATGCTCTTGTAATATGACCGTTTGTGCAATGCTGTATCATATGCTGGTCACTGTCCTTGCTTACGCCTTTGTGGTCCTGTTTGTGCAATGCTGTATCATATGCTGGTCACTGTCCTTGCTTACGCCTTTGTGGTCCTGTTTGTGCAATGCTGTATCATATGCTGGTCACTGTCCTTGTTTACGCCTTTGTGGTCCTGTTTGTGCAATGCTGTATCATATGCTGGTCACTGTCCTTGTTTACGCCTTTGTGGTCCTGTTTGTGCAATGCTGTATCATATGCTGGTCACTGTCCTTGCTTACGCCTTTGTGGTCCTGTTTGTGCAATGCTGTATCATATGCTGGTCACTGTCCTTGCTTACGCCTTTGTGGTCCTGTTTGTGCAATGCTGTATCATCTGCTGGTCACTGTCCTTGTTTACGCCTTTGTGGTCCTGTTTGTGCAATGCTGTATCATCTGCTGGTCACTGTCCTTGCTTACGCCTTTGTGGTCCTGTTTGTGCAATGCTGTATCATATGCTGGTCACTGTCCTTGTTTACGCCTTTGTGGTCCTGTTTGTACAATGCTTTATCATAAGGGAAGACGGGGTAAAAAGCGCATGGGCGGGTAAGAAGCCCACCCCAATTATCTTATGAAATGAAGCAAATTTCAGTCTCATTTTGCCCATGAGACGAGCGTTAATGTCTAGCATTCGTCTCATGGGCAAATTTGACTGAAATTTTCTTTATTTCATGAGATAATTGGGGTGGGCTTCTTACCCGCCCATGCGCTTTTTACCCCGTCTTCCCCTAGTAACCACGAATTAATGTCTCTATGTCACTGTCAGTACCACGAATTAATGTCTCTATGTCACTGTCAGTAATAATGTCTCTATGTCACTGTCAGTACCACGAATTAATGTCTCTATGTCACTGTTAATACCACGAATTAATGTCTCTATGTCAATGTTAGTACCACGAATTAACGTCTCTATGTCACTGTCAGTACCACAAATTAATGTCTCTATGTCACTGTTAATACCACGAATTAATGTCTCTATGTCAATGTTAGTACCACGAATTAACGTCTCTATGTCACTGTCAGTACCACAAATTAATGTCTCTAAGTCACTGTTAGTAATAATGTCTCTATGTCACTGTCAGTACCACGAATTAATGTCTCTATGTCACTGTCAGTAATAATGTCTCTATGTCACTGTCAGTACCACGAATTAATGTCTCTATGTCACTGTCAGTAATAATGTCTCTATGTCACTGTTAGTACCACGAATTAATGTCTCTATGTCACTGTTAGTACCACAAATTAATGTCTCTATGTCACTGTTAGTACCACAAATTAATGTCTCTATGTCACTGTCAGTACCATAATTAATGTCTCTATGTCACTGTTAGTAATAATGTCTCTATGTCACTGTTAGTAATAATGTCTCTATGTCACTGTTAGTACCACGAATTAATGTCTCTATGTCACTGTCAGTAATAATGTCTCTATGTCACTGTTAGTACCACGAATTAATGTCTCTATGTCACTGTCAGTAATAATGTCTCTATGTCACTGTTAGTAATAATGTCTCTATGTCACTGTTAGTACCACGAATTAATGTCTCTATGTCACTGTCAGTACCACAAATTAATGTCTCTATGTCACTGTTAGTAATAATGTCTCTATGTCACTGTTAGTAATAATGTCTCTATGTCACTGTCAGTAATAATGTCTCTATGTCACTGTTAGTACCACGAATTAATGTCTCTATGTCACTGTCAGTAATAATGTCTCTATGTCACTGTTAGTAATAATGTCTCTATGTCACTGTTAGTAATAATGTCTCTATGTCACTGTTAGTAATAATGTCTCTATGTCAATGTTAGTACCACGAATTAATGTCTCTATGTCACTGTTAGTAATAATGTCTCTATGTCACTGTCAGTAATAATGTCTCTATGTCACTGTTAGTAATAATGTCTCTATGTCACTGTTAGTAATAATGTCTCTATGTCACTGTCAGTACCACGAATTAATGTCTCTATGTCAATGTTAGTACCACGAATTAATGTATCTATGTCACTGTTAGTAATAATGTCTCTATGTCACTGTCAGTACCACAAATTAATGTCTCTATGTCACTGTCAGTACCATGAATTAATGTCTCTACGTCACTGTTAGTAATAATGTCTCTATGTCACTGTTAGTAATAATGTCTCTATGTCACTGTCAGTAATAATGTCTCTATGTCACTGTCAGTAATAATGTCTCTATGTCACTGTTAGTACCACGAATTAATGTCTCTATGTCACTGTTAGTACCATTAATGTCTCTATGTCACTGTCAGTAATAATGTCTCTACGTCACTGTTAGTAATAATGTCTCTATGTCACTGTCAGTAATAATGTCTCTATATCACTGTCAGTAATAATGTCTCTATGTCACTGTCAGTAATAATGTCTCTATATCACTGTCAGTAATAATGTCTCTATATCACTGTCAGTAATAATGTCTCTATGTCACTGTTAGTAATAATGTCTCTATGTCACTGTTAGTAATAATGTCTCTATGTCACTGTCAGTAATAATGTCTCTATGTCACTGTCAGTAATAATGTCTCTATGTCACTGTCAGTAATAATGTCTCTATGTCACTGTTAGTAATAATGTCTCTATGTCACTGTCAGTAATAATGTCTCTATGTCACTGTCAGTAATAATGTCTCTATGTCACTGTCAGTAATAATGTCTCTATGTCACTGTCAGTACCATGAATTAATGTCTCTATGTCACTGTTAGCAATAATGTCTCTATGTCACTGTCAGTAATAATGTCTCTATGTCACTGTCAGTACCATGAATTAATGTCTCTATGTCACTGTTAGTAATAATGTCTCTATGTCACTGTCAGTACCATGAATTAATGTCTCTATGTCACTGTTAGTAATAATGTCTATGTCACTGTCAGTACCATGAATTAATGTCTATGTCACTGTCAGTACCACGAATTAATGTCTCTATGTCACTGTTAGTAATAATGTCTCTATGTCACTGTCAGTAATAATGTCTCTATGTCACTGTCAGTACCACGAATTAACGTCTCTATGTCAATGTTAGTACCACAAATTAATGTCTCTATGTCACTGTTAGTAATAATGTCTCTATGTCACTGTCAGTAATAATGTCTCTGTGTCACTGTTAGTAATGATGTCTCTATGTCACTGTTAGTAATAATGTCTCTATGTCACTGTCAGTAATAATGTCTCTATGTCACTGTCAGTACCACGAATTAATGTCTCTATGTCACTGTTAGTACCACGAATTAACGTCTCTATGTCACTGTCAGTAATAATGTCTCTATGTCACTGTTAGTACCATGAATTAATGTCTATGTCACTGTCAGTACCACAAATTAATGTCTCTATGTCACTGTTAGTAATAATGTCTCTATGTCACTGTTAGTAATAATGTCTCTATGTCACTGTTAGTACCACGAATTAACGTCTCTATGTCACTGTCAGTAATAATGTCTCTATGTCACTGTTAGTACCATGAATTAATGTCTATGTCACTGTCAGTACCACAAATTAATGTCTCTATGTCACTGTTAGTAATAATGTCTCTATGTCACTGTTAGTAATAATGTCTCTATGTCACTGTCAGTACCACGAATTAATGTCTCTATGTCACTGTTAGTAATAATGTCTCTATGTCACTGTCAGTAATAATGTCTCTATGTCACTGTTAGTAATAATGTCTCTATGTCACTGTTAGTAATAATGTCTCTATGTCACTGTTAGTACCACGAATTAACGTCTCTATGTCACTGTCAGTAATAATGTCTCTATGTCACTGTCAGTACCACGAATTAACGTCTCTATGTCACTGTTAGTAATAATGTCTCTATGTCACTGTTAGTAATAATGTCTCTATGTCACTGTTAGTACCACGAATTAACGTCTCTATGTCACTGTCAGTAATACCACGAATGTCTCTATGTCACTGTCAGTACCACGAATTAATGTCTCTATGTCACTGTTAGTAATAATGTCTCTATGTCACTGTTAGTAATAATGTCTCTATGTCACTGTCAGTAATAATGTCTCTATGTCACTGTCAGTAATAATGTCTCTATGTCACTGTTAGTAATAATGTCTCTATGTCACTGTTAGTAATAATGTCTCTATGTCACTGTTAGTAATAATGTCTCTATGTCACTGTTAGTAATAATGTCTCTATGTCACTGTCAGTAATAATGTCTATGTCACTGTCAGTACCACGAATTAATGTCTCTATGTCACTGTCAGTACCACAAATTAATGTCTCTATGTCACTGTCAGTAATAATGTCTCTATGTCACTGTCAGTAATAATGTCTCTATGTCACTGTCAGTACCACGAATTAATGTCTCTATGTCACTGTCAGTACCACAAATTAATGTCTCTATGTCACTGTTAGTAATAATGTCTCTATGTCACTGTTAGTAATAATGTCTCTATGTCACTGTTAGTAATAATGTCTCTATGTCACTGTCAGTAATAATGTCTCTATGTCACTGTTAGTAATAATGTCTCTATGTCACTGTCAGTACCACGAATTAATGTCTCTATGTCACTGTCAGTACCACAAATTAATGTCTCTATGTCACTGTCAGTAATAATGTCTCTATGTCACTGTCAGTACCACGAATTAATGTCTCTATGTCACTGTCAGTAATAATGTCTCTATGTCACTGTCAGTACCACGAATTAATGTCTCTATGTCACTGTTAGTAACGTCACTGTCAGTAATGTCTCTATGTCACTGTCAGTACCACGACACTGTAGTAATAATGTCTCTATGTCACTGTTAGTACCACGAATTAATGTCTCTATGTCACTGTCAGTAATAATGTCTCTATGTCACTGTTAGTAATAATGTCTCTATGTCACTGTTAGTAATAATGTCTCTATGTCACTGTTAGTAATAATGTCTCTATGTCACTGTTAGTACCACGAAATAATGTCTCTATGTCACTGTTAGTACCACGAATAATGTCTCTATGTCACTGTTAGTAATAATGTCTCTATGTCACTGTTAGTACCACAAATCACTGTCTCTAATAATGTCACTGTCAGTACCACAAATTAATGTCTCTATGTCACTGTTAGTACCACAAATTAATGTCTCTATGTCACTGTCAGTACCACAAATTAATGTCTCTAAGTCACTGTTAGTAATAATGTCTCTATGTCACTGTTAGTACCACAAATTAATGTCTCTATGTCACTGTCAGTACCACGAATTAATGTCTCTGTGTCACTGTCAGTAATAATGTCTCTATGTCACTGTTAGTAATAATGTCTCTACGTCACTGTTAGTAATAATGTCTCTATGTCACTGTTAGTAACCACAAATTACGTGCGTTTTTTCATGATAGCAGTCTTTGAGAATGAAAATCTGTTTAACGTCCTCCGGTCTGGAACACACACATATGGGACATCAGTAGATATAAAGATGGTGGGAAGGATCCTGGAGGCATTGTCCGGAGGCAGTGCAACACCAGTAAAGTCCAGAATTTTTAACAATACAGATTTTTTTTCTACCCATCTGCTGATAGTAGTCTTTAATTCCTTTCCTGTTCATTGTTTTGTGTTAAAGAATCCTCTTCACTGGTGCTTCAGTTCCCAAGGAATATATACTAATAGGCCTACTCGACTTGATGAAGTGTCACTGATAAGTCACTAATGTATCAAGACATTGAGAGGGAGAACAAACCCCATTCGTTTTGTGTTATTGTTTTTTTCAGTTTTCTCCTCTTCTTTTTATTATATATAAAACAATATTTAGCATTCTGATTGTCCCAAGAACTACAGGCCTGCATCATGAACAATTGGGAGAGAAGTGTCACAACGTCTCAGTTGAAAAAAACAATGAACTCGTTGATGATTTTCGTCAAAGCTGCTTGGAGTTCTGCTGGTTCCTTGGAAGGAGACTCGACTTCAAGTTGCTAATCTGTCACCAGGCCACTGATGCACCAGACATGGGAGGGGAGTGACACCCCTTTTCACTTTAGTGTGTGTCGGGGGGGGGGGGGGGGGGGGGGGGGGGGGGGGGGGTCTTCTCTTTTATTTTGAATAATAAATATTCTCCAGTATTCTAATATTCCCAGGAACTATCCTGGAACAGATTCCTGTATTTATTGAGGTTGTTTGTATAATGTGTGTGTGTGTGTGTGTGTGTGTGAGAGAGAGAGAGAGAGAGAGAGAGAGAGAGAGAGAGAGAGAGAGAGAGAGAGAGAGAGAGAGAGAGAGAGAGAGAGAGAGAGAGAGAGAGAGAGAGAGAGAGAGAGAGAGAGAGAGAGGAGAAACGGAGGAGAGACAGACTGGAAAGGGAATGGGTGGGTGTGGGTTGTGGTGCAATCAATGTGAATTATAGATGATACAGGGAGAGACAGACAGACAGACATGCAGAAAGATATGCAGACAGACAGGTTGAAAATGGGGGGGGGGGGGGGGGAGGTGCAGTCGATGTGAAGTGTAGATAGTGACAGGTAGAGAATGGTAGACGGACGGACAGACAGACAGGTGGACAATGGGTGGGTTGGGGGGGGGGGGGGGTACAGTCGATGTGAAGTGTAGATAGTGACAGGTAGAGAATGGTAGACGGACGGACAGGCAGACAGGTGGACAATGGGTGGGTTGGGGGGGGGGGGGGGGGGTGGGGTGGTCGATGTGAAGTGTAGGTAGTGACAGGTAGAGACAGGTAGAGACAGGCAGACAGGTGGACAATGGGGGGGTTGGGGGGGGGGGGGGTACAGTCGATGTGAAGTGTAGATAGTGACAGGTAGAGAATGGTAGACGGACGGACAGGCAGACAGGTGGACAATGGGTGGATTGGGGGGGGGGGGGTGCAGTCGATGTCAATTATAGATGGTGATGGGGAGAGATAGGCAGACAACACATCAGTGTGCAGTCAGCCATAGTGTGTGTGTGTGTGGCGGGGGGGGGGGGGGGGGGGGGTAGAAAACGGTCAGAAGGGGAGGGGTTGCAGAATCGACCTTTTCATTCAGTTGTTTGTTTCACCATTTCATTGTTATGTCATTTAACAATCCTGTGGTGGGTTTTCCCCCAACACAATGAAAATATATTCGAGGTCGTTGGCCAAAGTTATTTTTGTACTCATGATTTTTGTGTGTGTTAATTGTGAACTTATCATTTTTCGATTAGATTATTTGTTGTTGACATATTATGACAATCTGTTCGTGGTGTTCGTAGGTTATTTTATTTATTTCTAGGCTGTTTATTTCATTCTGGTAAAAGTTATTTTTTACTTCTTTTATTTCGGAGGTGGGGGTGGGGTGTGTGTGTGTGTGTGGGGGGGGGGGGGGGGGGGGGGTAATATATACAGTACTCTAAAATTATTTGTTTCCATGAGATGGTTTGTTGTTGACGTATTATTACAATGTATCCGCGCATTCAGAGTGACTCTTTCTGGTGCAGTATAAGCACCGTGCTTTAAAGGGGCACCCTGACGGATGAGTTTTTGCAAGAAACACGTCGAGGTCACCAGAAAGAAGCCTTTTCAAGGATTGGAACACTCACTTTGCTCTGGTTTCCTAGAAATCAAACCGTCAAAACGGCGATTCCTCTTTGACGGAGTTGCCGGACAGAGAAACCATTTTTGATGGGGTGGGTGGAGGCCACTGAGAGTTGTTGAAGCTTTTTCTTCTTTGTAGTGCAGTAAAAACAAATTGAAGCTATTTCCTTTGTTGTGAGCGAAACTCCTTTTGGCAAACTGTATAAAACTGTATAAAAAGGCTTGTATTGTGGAAATTTCGTGCAAACGATTTGGTCTGACTCGGGTGGCCATTAGAAAAGAGAAGGCACGTGCCTTCTCTTTCACTGAAAGAATGACTTCCAGCAGGAGGAATCGCCGATTTGACGGTTTGATTTCTAGGAAACCAGAGCAAAATGAGTGTTCCCAAGCCATGCCTACCGTGAAGCAGAGGCAATAAACACAGCATAATCATAATCAATAAATTATATAATCATAATTCCAATCAATGAAAACTTCATCAGTTACAATCATTGTAAATTCAATATCACCTCACCGCCAGCTGTCAATCACAGTGATGTCATCGCGGTTAGCCCCGCCCACTACCTTTATTGGGTCACCAGACAACGATGGGGAGAGAGAGAGAGAGAGAGAGAGAGAGAGAGAGAGAGAGAGGGAGAGAGAGAGAGAGAGAGAGAGAGAGAGAGAGAGGGAGAGAGAGAGAGGGAGAGAGAGAGGGAGAGAGAGAGAGTGTGTGCAACCGAAGACAAAGACAAAAACAAAAAAGCCAAGCCACGCCTATTTTGTCTTCACACACACACCTCACTCCTTCTCTCTCTCCCTCTCCCTCTCTCTCCCTCTCTCTCCCTCTCCCTCCCTCCCGCCCCCTCTCTCTCTCTCCCTCTCCCTCCCTCACCCCCTCTCCCTCTCTCTCTCTCTGCAGTCAGACGTAACGGTCACAGTCGGGTGACCAGTGTAATATTTATGAGACCTGCATTGGGTGTGTTTTTTAAAGATGGTGAAGCAAGTTTCACAATGCTGTGTGTGTGTGTCAAACATTTTTATAGCTGATGGCGAAATGAACCCTTTCCTCACAAAGTTTACTGAAGTTTATTTAGACAATGACAATCGCCATCATTATCATCTCCTTCATCATCTTCTTCTTCTTCTTCTTCATTATCATCATCACCACCACCACCATCATCATCATTGTTATTACATCCTTTTATTCAGTTTTGTTTTTATTATTTGAATTTACGCGCATGCTGTTTTCTTAATGAATAGATTAACTAGACACAGGAAAATACTTTCTGCCTCTCTTTCACACACAGACACAGACAGACAGACACACACACACACACACACACACACACACACACACACACACACACACACGCACACACACATTAATTGTATTTTATGTTTTTGGTTTTTCAGGACCTGAGACATTCAAAGTGCCTCACGCTGAGATATTGAGGTGGACAGGTAACTCTTTCTCTACCTGTCTGTCTGTCTGTCTGTCTGTCTCTCTCTCTCTCTCTCTCTCTCTCTCTCTCTCTCTCTCTCTCTCTCTCTCTCTCTCTCTCTCTCTCTCTCTCTCTCTCTCTCTCTCTCTCTCTCTCTCTCTCTCTCTCTCTCTCTCTCTCTCTCTCTCTCTCTCTCTCTCTCTCTCTCCCCCTCCTCAAGCTTTCGTCTCTCAACCTTCTGTTTTTCTCTGTTTTGGATAATCTCTTCAAACGCTTTTCCTTTTGTAAGTGTGTACATGTGGGCGTGTGTATGTGTGTGGATAAGCTTGTATGCGTATGTGTGCGCACATGTAGCGTTTTTGTGGATGCGCGTTTGAGTTATTCTTGTTTCCTATCATCTACGCTGTAACTCCTGACCATCAGGATTGACCCCCTCACTGCCTGCCCCGTGTCCACTATGGGCTGTGTACGTGATGTCATTGATGATGTCATACAGTTTCATATCATTGACCTGGAATGATGGTATTTGGCTTAGACAAGCCAGGAAAGATACATCTCTAGACTATGTTCTCAGATTGAGTCTAACAGGACTGTTTTAAATTCTATAATAAGAAAATCGATCATTTCTCTGTTTTCCTCTGGCAGGTAAGGGGTTAACAACTATTGTAATATTGTTTATAGACAATCCAAGTTGACTCGGGTCTTTCCAAGCCTTTTGTGCACACACCCACGCGTACACACACGCGTGATTAAGGATTTTGATTTGATTGGTTAGTTTAGTTTTTAACATTTCAGAAAAAAGAAAAGAAGAGTTAACTGTCAAGTCTCATTAATTATCCATTATTAATTAACAAACGAAAGAAACTGTCAGTTTCGTTTTGTTTTCAGTCTATCAAACTAACAACGGCCATGTGTAGCTTGGATTGGGTACGGTTGAGGTGTACGTTATTTTGAAGAAACTGAAATAAAACCTCGGAACGATGATAAGCTTACACTGATATTGAAAGCTGATAGCATAAAGAGCGGAGGGGGAGGTAACTTCTTCTTCTTCTTCGATCGCTCAGTTTCCTGATATATGAGCGCAAATGCGTCATGCTGACGTTATGCGCCTAACTAAGAAATAGTTAGGTCCAGCATGTCCGTCTTCGGCTGGAGAAAATAAGAGTTTCTAGAGCAAAGGCAGAAGAATGGACCAGTAAGGCAGAAAGATAGTAGATGACAATGACACAAGGCAGAGTCAAAGAGCGTACTAGATTAGAGGAAGCTACAAGTACAGAACTTCCAGAAAGTGGGGGAACTAGTTGTACAAAAGATCCCCCGG
>CM065705.1:1463773-1471273 GCA_017654935.2 Phymorhynchus buccinoides | reverse complement strand
AAAGAACATATTAGCGCGTGCTAGCTTTTGACAGTGTTCCTCTCAGTGTTCCAGCTTCCTCTCAGCCTTCCCTCTCCCCAGCAGAGACCAGAAGGTGTCCCTGAACCTGGACCCCATGACGTAGTAGACGAGGAGGTTGAAGGTGGAGTTGACCCACGTGAAGGTCGTCAGCATCCACAGCGTGCTGAAGTAGAAGTTGTGCTGGCGGCCCCCCGCCTTCATCTCCGGCAGAAACAGCGCCACCACCGGGAACAGGCAGCTGGGGAAAATGCACACGATAAAAAACACCGAACTGCCGATCAACATCCGGGTCAAGGCCACTTCCCGTGACGACAGCGATGACGTGGTGGCTGTCCTCCACGTGACGATGTGACGTAGTTTGATGGCGGTGAGCAGGGTGGCTGTGAAGACCACCACCATTGTGCCCCCGGGCAAAACCGCCCCGAACAGCACGCTGTCCAGAAAGTCCACCAGGTCCTGGTGTCGGATGTAAAACGACCCGGCCACCATGGACTGCATCGGGACACCGATGTCCGCATCGTAGACACAGCCCACTCTGAACTTGAAGGCCACCACGAAGAACAGAGCCAGCACCGCAACGAACACGGCAACAATGATGGCCGCCATTGTTGGCGTGCGGAGCAGGGTCTGGTAGCTGAGAGGGCGGAACACGCAGACACAGCGCTCCACCGCTATCACGGCGGACAGACACTGAGACACGAACGTCAACCCCATGAAGGTGCCGAAGTTACGGTTGGCCAGAAACGCGTTGATCGGTGTCACTTTCTCCTCGGAAGCCAAAATCAAAATGGCGTTCTCTCCATGCAGGCACAGACTGGCGGCCAGATACAGACAGTCGCACAGAGACAGCGAAAACAGACAGAGATTGACGCGATCGTGGAGACCTTGTTTGAAGAACACCGCCATGTTGATGACGTTGGCGGGTGCACCAATCAGAAACAGGATGAGGGTCATGACGTCCTGCAGTTTGCCCACTGAGGTTTCCGCGGCAGAGGTAACGATGTTGTCAGGATTGTCCCAGGGCAGGTAGTCCGTGGGGCTCAGTGTGACCGCTGTGCACCCCTCGGGGACTGAGGAGTTCTGGGCCGCGGTGTGTGGGTAGGGGAAAGTCGCCGTACTCATGACTGACGCGGCACTGACAAACTGAAGGTTTCCTGTCAGGTGAGCGCAGATCCTGCTGTATGTGACGTCCGCGATGACACTCGACTGCACAATAAATGCTCACATGTGAAACAGTAAGAACACTTCTCTATCTAATGTTATGAATTATTAGGTTTTTGGAAATCCTATTACAGGGGAAAAGACGAAAGCTGAACAATCAGTTTCCATGTGCGTTGTACAATGCCAATGGACAATAAAGAGACCTATGACTTATGACAAAACAGCCCCCAAATCAACAGAAATTAAACAAAGCTAACAGAAAACCCCTCTGGCGACTGAAATAGACAAATGAGGTTGTACACAATTATTTGACTTTACGGATAACATTGAACACAACGAGAACAAACTGGAAAGCACAGTCGTCTTCTTCTTCTTCTTCTTCTCTTCTTCTTCTTCTTCTTCTTCTTCTTCTTCTTCTTCTTCTTCTTCTTCTTCTTCTTCTTCTTCTTTTTTTCTGCTTCTTCTTCTTCTTCTTCTTCTTCTTCTTCTTCTTCTTCTTCTTTTGCTGCTTCTTCTTCTTCTTCTTCTGCTTCTTCTTCTTCTTCTTCTTCTTCTTCTTCTTCTTCTTCTTCTTCTTCTTTTTTCTTCTTCTTCTTCTTCTTCTTTTTCTTCTTCTTCTTCTTCTTCTTTTTCTTTTTCTTCTTCTTCTTCTTCTTCTTCTTCTTCTTCTTCTTCTTCTTCTTCTTCTTCTTCTTCTTCTTCTTCTTCTTCTTCTTCTTCTTCTTCCTTCTTCTTCTTCTTCTTCTTCTTCTTCTTCTTCTTCTTCTTCTTCTTCTTCTTCTTCTTCTTCTTCTTCTTCTTCTTCTTTGTCGTCGTCGTCGTCGTCGTCGTCGATCACTCAGACAGTTTCCTGTCAGGTGAGCGCAGATGTAGTATGCGGCCGTTATGCGCCTAAATAAGAAATAGGCCCAGCATGTCCGTCTTCGGCTGGAGAAAACAAATTGTAAGATTTTGTTTAAAGGCAGGAGAATGAACCAGTAAGGCAGAAAGACAGTAGACGACAGTAAGCAAAGGGAAAAGGCAGGGTCAAAGAGAGTGACACATTAGAAGAAGTTACAAGCACAGAACTTCCAGAATGTGAGGGAACTATTTATACAAGACTCCCCGGCATCCCCACAGGGGCGTTCTGACCCGAACTAGCGCTAGGTGCTGTGAACGGAACGGGCTGAAAAGGATCTCTATGCAATTCCTGGTATTTGGTAGTTGGTACTTTATAGTCACAGAGGCGTCTCTGTGAAATTCGGGTTGCTCTCACCAATAGAGCGCATCGCAGCCAGAGGCGCGCCACCCGTTCTTTTTATTTGCATGCGATTTTTGTGTGACTGATGAGGAAGGAAAGGGGTGGTGGTAAATGTGGACCAAGTGACAACTTTTGCGTTGCCACTGAGTTTAACGTGTGCTAAGTGCATGGGCACACGGAACCTCGATTTATCATCTCATCCGAAAGACTCCACGTTCAGACCGAAAGGCCTAGTGCAGAGTGAGGGGAAAAAATCCCTTCTACCCAGGTTTGAACTCGGGTTTATTGTAGGCTATACGAGGCGAACGAATCCTGAGATTGACAATTCCGATACGGCCTTTTCTGTAATTATGAGCGGAGTGAAGATGGCTACAAACCTCACTGTAATCATAACTAGATAAAAGGTTATGTTCTTCTTCTTCTTCCTCTTCCAGTAATGTCCACCTGCCGTGCATCGGCAATTATTGACATCATTATACAGGAGTTCAAAGGCGAAGATGCGCAGCACGGGATGAGATAGGATTTGATAAATACATTAGATAATAGAAAAGCGTTTGTTGTTTACAATGATATTGACAGGATATGAAGAGAGTAATTTGGTTGGGTATTTATTTTATAAGTTCAGATAGGTATTAAATGTTAGATCATAATTTGCTATGACACACACCATCCAGTGATGACCAAATCATCAAAGAGGTTGATTATTCGGTGCGCCCCGGTTCGCATATTGCCGTTTTGCATACTGCCGCTTCGCATACAAAGCTTTATGGACATGGCATTTCGCATAAAACTCAGAAAGTTAGGGATAAGGTTAGGGATAGGTTAGGGATAGGATTAGGGATAGTAAGAAAGTAACAGAAAGTCACGTAGAGTGCATTAGAACCTGCAAGAGTGCATAATATGCGAAATGGCAAACCCGTATATGCGAACTGCCAGTTTTTTTTGGAAGAGACACTCGACTTGCGCCCGCGGCTCTGATCAAAGGATTATGCGAAACGCATTATGCGAACCGGTGGGCACCCTGATTATTATGACCACAGTGGACACGATCAGCGACATGACATGAACTATGGACACATCAGTGCCAGCTACATTATGATTATTTGATGATTATGGACCTGATAGGCTATCCATAACCACGTGATAACCATAATGTAAGCACAGACACCGGCAGCCACAGGTTCTAGCAGTATGTTATTGCTGTTGTTGCTGTTGTTGTTGTTATTGTTGATGTTGTTATTGTTGATGCCGCGTGGCTGCTTGTTATTTGGTTGCCCGAAGTCCTCAATCCAGAAACTTCAGAAAGTTCAGAACGCAGCTGCAAGATTGATTTTCAAAGCAAAAAAGACACAGCATATCACCCCGCTACTTCACACTCTTCACTGGCTTCCAATTTCTGCTCGAATTCAGTACAAGGTCGAATGCCTCACCTTCAACTCTATTAATGGAACTGCCCTTCAGTATCTCACTGACATTGTACAAACCTACACTCCCACCCGACATCTCAGATCTTCCTCCGACTCATGCCTGCTCTCCACTCCCCGTATTAAAACTAAATCCTTCGGTGAATCTTCTTTCTCGTACTCTGCTCCCTCGGTCTGGAATAGCTTACCACACAGTGTTCGCCACTCTTCCTCTGTTCAGTCTTTCAAAACTTCTCTGAAAACTCATCTTTTTGAAACCTCATACTCTCACCTCTAATCCACGTAGTCCTTGATGATATTACCCTGCATTATGTGTGTGTGTGTGTGTGTGTGTGGTGTGTGTGTGTGGGGGGGGGGGGGGGGGCGGAGGGGGGTGAGGGGGGGCGAGAGAGATGAATACATGCATTTTGTATGAACAGTCTCACTTATTTTTAATGTTTATATTCATTGATACTTGTCTTCATGTTGATTATTGTCTTTAATGTGTATGTTTATCTGTATGTTAGTGTTTAGGCCTTCGTTCAGCGCTTTGAGCACCCTGCAAAGGGAGTTAAGCGCTCTATAAATAACCAGTATTATTATTATTATTATTATTATTATTTGTTCTAGCGTTTCCACGCTCTAGTGCTGTTGTTGTTGTTGCTGTTGTTGTTGGTTAGCCTTCTGTCTGCCTGCATGGTTTGTTGCTGTTGGCTTACCCTGGCTGAAAGACACCGGGGATCATTCCAACAGCAGAAACACTTGAACACTGTGGTACAAGCGCATCAGCTAGGGCTGAGAACATTACGCGTGCGACCGTTTTTTATTACCCCGCCACGTGAACAGCCACACTCCGTCTTCCGGGGATTTTGGAGACAGACGTTATGCTAGGAGCTTGTCATGGCTAAAGACAATCCCCGTATAACTATGCATAGCATAACAACATTTTGATGTAGCCTTGGTGTTCCAGCCTATGTCAATAGGAATTGTTCGGAAATAATTAAGGGGAGTAATTTCATGGTGTGCGGGAGTGATCTTGCCTAATTCAATCGGTCAAACAGGGGAAGTTACTCTACCATCGGGTAGATCCCCAGCTCTCGCCTCCTGTTAGGGTAGACACACAACACTTAGGACATCGTGCATCATTCTAAAATTGATGTCATTTATATTTTTACGTCACATTTTGCAAGTTCTGTCAGTTTGTGGCCACTGGCCACCCCTAATTTTCCCCAAAAAAATGTTTGCAAGTCGCTGACTCGCATCCTGTGGTTTCAAGCTTCGACGCCATTGTTGCTATGGTTTTTGACCGAGCAATCTAGGTAAACAACTGTAATTTTCCCGAAGTGCCCTCCCCTAGTTTTTTCCCGAAAATCGTCTATTGGTCTGACACGGCCTTAAATACAAGGCGAGCGTGCGTGATTTCATAGGGAGGAGGCCTAGAGGGGTCTTTGAGTGCGTCTTAGACATTCAAAGCGGGGATTAGCATGTAAAGTAGGCTAAACAACCAATCGTTCTGGGAGTTTAGTCTAATTTACATACCAATACCCGCTCTGAATGTCTGAGCCTCGCTCATGACTACATGGCCAGCAGACTGACGTTGGTTTGAATTGAACTTGGATTTAACGTCCGCTCGGCCACAACGAGCGCTTGTGAGATGAACCATCAACCAACCACCACAGCCCCCCCCCCCCCCCCCCCCTCATCATTCATGCAGTGCTAGGCGTTGGTTTGAGTTTTGCGCTGAAGACAACAGCGGCACTGGTCGTCAACAAGGCAGAAAACAAACCTCCATGGGACGGCTCGGCGTCTACACAGTGACGGTTCTTGGCGTTTTCCTAAAGTTCCTCCAGAGTTATTGTTCTTTGCGTTTACCTTCAGTTCCTCCAGAGTTATTGTTCTTTGCAGCTTCCTTCAATGTCTACAGAGTTATCGTTCTTTGTGTTTTCCCTAGAGTTCCCCCAGAGTTATTGTTCTTTGCGGTTTCCTTCAGTTTCTACAGTTATTATATCATTCTGTGTTTTCCTAGAGTGTCTCCAGAGTGATTGTTCTTTGCGTTTTCCTAGAGTTCCTCCAAAGTTATTGTTCTTTGCGGTTTCCTTCAGTTTCTACAGAGTTATTGTTCTTTGCGTTTTCCTAGAGTGTCTCCAGAGTGATTGTTCTTTGTGTTTTCCTAGAGTGTCTCCAGAGTGATTGTTCTTTGCGTTTTCCTAGAGTGTCTCCAGAGTTATTGTTCTTTGCGTTTTCCTAGAGTGTCTCCAGAGTTATTGTTCTTTGCGTTTTCCTAAGGTGTCTCCAGAGTGATTGTTCTTTGCAGATAGAGTGAACAATGCATTGGCATGCTCACAGTTTCATTCAATAATGACGTCGTATGTATATCATTGTCGCAAGAACTGAGTGCACTCTGCTGATAACTGTCAAGATAATTACTTTGTATTGGGTTGCTCCCACCCGGAGAACACGCCGCTATGTGAGTTCGTGTCATCCATCCCACCGGCACAACCGAACAGTGGAATGGGCTTTAACGTGTGTGCAAGACCTTGTGCATGAGCTTGCACACGGGACCTCGGTTGTTAGTCTCGTCCAAAGGATTAGGACATCGGAATAAAGTGTCTTTCCCAAGGACACAACACCGCGGAGGGAGCTGGTGTTCGAACCCCCGCACTCGCAAACCGGTTGGATTACGAGCCATCAACTGACCAACCGAGCCACGGCACCCCCTGTGGTCATGCGGGTGATGACGTTGGCATTTATTGTCGCCAGAGCGAGGCTAATTTTTAAATTGTATGCTGACGTCATATGAACCATTGACGCTAGCTTTTCGGTTGTATGATGATTTTATCTGAATATTTGTCAGATTTGGTGTCAACTTTTGCATTGCACGATGGCGTCATATGAATCACGATCGTCAAGTGTCCACTGTATGACGTCACCATGAAGTACTGCTGTCGTCAGAAGTGAAGCCAACGACTAAGGTGTGAGATGACGTCATGTATTTCAATTCGTCAGAAGTGTGGAATAGTCTGATGACGTCGCAATGACCCAATGTGGTCAGACGTGACGTCAATAGCTAGATGGTCACCGGCAACCCCGTGTTGTCAACAACGATCCAGCCGTTAACATCACTGCTCGTCTGGGGTCAATGCTCGAAGGACACACACACACACACACACACACACACACACACACACACACACACACACACACACACACACACACACACACACACACACACACACACACACACACACACACACACACACACACACACACACACACACACACACACACACACACACACACACACACACACACACACACACACACACACACACACACACACACACACACACACACACACACACACACACACACACACACACACACACACACACAGGGGCGGACCAAATGATTCGTAAGGGGGGTTTCCACCGGATGTCCAGGGAGCTGCATAAGTTCCGGGTTAAGGGGCAGTGTCCTGAAACCCAGGACACCCCCCCACCCCCACCCCTGATCCGCCCCTGCACAATGCCTTCACAGCCGTTTGTGTGGCAATCTGTCGTACACGACTATTATGCCGTCCAAGAGGAGGCTGCCATTGCGGAGGGCGGGGTCAGACTGTTGTTTGTAGTGGATATGCCTTGCCCAGGGTAAGGGTACATCCCCGCTATCTAGGCC
>CM065705.1:1453773-1456273 GCA_017654935.2 Phymorhynchus buccinoides | reverse complement strand
TCACTTCTAGATATAGAATGAAACAGCCTGCCCCACAACATGCCACCCTTACCCCAGTCACTCCGCTGTGTGGCTTCATCACTTCTAGATATAGAATGAAACAGCCTGCCCCACAACATGCCACCCTTACCCCAGTCACTCCGCTGTGTGGCTTCATCACTTCTAGATATAGAATGAAACAGCCTGCCCCACAACATGCCACCCTTACCCCAGTCACTCCGCTGTGTGGCTTCATCACTTCTAGATATAGAATGAAACAGCCTGCCCCACAACATGCCACCCTTACCCCAGTCACTCCGCTGTGTGGCTTCATCACTTCTAGATATAGAATGAAACAGCCTGCCCCACAACATGCCACCCTTACCCCAGTCACTCCGCTGTGTGGCTTCATCACTTCTAGATATAGAATGAAACAGCCTGCCCCACAGCATGCCACCCTTACCCCAGTCACTCTGCTGTGTGGCTTCATCACTTCTTGATAGCAGGGCGTCTTTATCCTCAATGAAGACCATTTTGACTTGACTTGACAGGATACTACACTCTACCGACTTGCTCCAAAATGTTATAAGTGTCTCTGACCGGTTGGACGCTAATCTCATCACCATCATCCCACGCTAACCCCAAGCCACCCACCTAACCCGAGAGAAAGCCCGTGTGAACGCATGGCATATAATGCATATAAATCTTCCTCATTATTATTTGGATCCGTGCTATCAGATTGTACGCCGAGGGCCAGTTTATAAACATTAAATTGTCCCTGTCAGAGATTAAAAACCACCTGAAGCGTTGTGTGTACCGGAGATGGGCTGAGGAATTGGATTCCTATTTAGAAGCCCACCTCCGGTGCAGGAAATTTATCAGCGGTGGACTTCATCTACCCGTTCCCCATAAAATTCAAGGCAGAATCAACAGATTCTATACTGATTCCATCCGATGTAAATTCAGGAACACCCCATGTAAATGTGGAGAGATCTTTACCCTGAATCATATTTTTGATCCCTGTAATCATATAAAGAAGGAACTTCAACCTGTCATAGACAAATGTAAACAAAATAACTTAATATACAACGAAAAGAATCTCTTATGCAAACACCATAAATTAGGTTGGTCACCAATAGTTTGGCTCGCCGGGGCAATTGGCCAGGTATCATTTAAGCACCTTGTTTAAAATACTGGAATTATTTTTACTGGTGGGAATAGAGTCCCTCTGGTGTGCGGGCCGTATACCTGTCTGCATTCCCGCCCCCCTCTTCCCCCTTTTCCCTTTTATCTAAAATATGTGCCGATGGGCTGAAGTGACTCTTTTGAGCCCACTATCTTTTAAAATCCCTTCTCCCATGCAGATGGGTGTCCGGCACGCACAACGGGGGCTTCTTTCGTAACCGTTGCGTTTTGCGCTTGTGCTCCCCCCCCTTTTTGGGATTGCCCATGCGGTGACCTGTCACTGCTCGGGGCGGAGAGGAGGGGTCCCTTCCCCTCCCTCCCTCCGTTCCGAGCACACAGGAGTCGTTAACCATCCCCACCCTCAACTCTCTTACCATCTCTCTAAAACCATCTAGAGCTTAAATATAAATAAGAAAAACTTCTATTTATTTCACATAAATCTCAGACTCCATCATGACATCAGGGGCGGGAGAGTCTTTGTTGCTACCCCCCCCTGGGATCAGATGGAACATATAAAATTACTTATAATAATGGAGGCCTCTGGCGGTATGTCCCCCCACTCAAATACAACCTCATATAAAATAATGAATCTTGACTAGTTTTCATTTATTTAAATAATTAAATCACATATGGTCATGTAATAGACTAAAATATACATAAAACAAACCAAATTTTAATAGCAACTTTTAATATAACTATGAAACCTCAATAGTTATAAACTCGTTTTTTTTATCAAATCTTAACCTATTTTAACATACTAAACAATTTTAAAAGATATAGATTTTAATAAAACAATCTTAAAACTATGTATAAAACGTCCTAACTGGACAGGTTCAACCAATAAATAAAGGGTACACACATAGCAGTGGTGTACAAAGTTTTTTGTGAAAAAAAACACCGAAACGAATGGCTCTTATAACCAACTCGTTATAGACGGACCCAGATCAAAACTGGATTTATATACCTAAAAGATAAATTTGTAGGGGTTGAGTCCCATAACTTGACCAAAGCAGAAAACAAATTTTTAACATAACTTTTAACAATTTTACATACTCACATATGTGAAAATAACACTATGCTCTGTCCTATGGACAAGATTAAATAAGTTAAACACTTAATAAATTTTAACATAGATTAAAATTCAACTTAGGCATATTTAAAATAAGTTTTTCTAAAAACTATAACTTTACCTGTAAAAGGTCTAAACAGCTTGTTTGTAAAAGTCGTGTACATAATAATAATGTACATATCAACATTAATAACTTTTGGTCAAATAACTTTTGATCTAAAGAACAAAAGACAACAGTTGCCATTGAACCAAATAAACTCACAGCTA
>CM065705.1:1426273-1433773 GCA_017654935.2 Phymorhynchus buccinoides | reverse complement strand
ACATGTTCAATTATTGGCCAGATCTGTGAACATTATCAAACACTGCTGAGATCTCTGCACATGTTCAAACATTGGCCAGATCTGTGAACATTATCAAACACTGCTGAGATCTCTGCACATGTTCAAACATTGGCCAGATCTGTGAACATTATCAAACATTGCTGAGATCTCTGCACATGTTCAATTATTGGCCAGATCTGTGAACATTATCAAACATTGCTGAGATCTCTGCACATGTTCAAACATTGGCGACATCTTAGAACATTATCAAACATTGCTGAGATCTCTGCACATGTTCAATTATTGGCCAGATCTGTGAACATTATCAAACATTGCTGAGATCTGTGGACATTATCAAACATTGGTGAGATCTATTATCAAACATTGGTGAGAACTTAGAACATTATCAAACATTGGTGAGATCTGTGGACATTATGAAACATTGGTGAGATCTGTGGACATTATCAAACATTGGTGAGATCTATTGTCAAACATTGGTGAGATCTATTATCAAACATTGGTGAGATTTCAGAACATCATCAAACATTGGTGAGATCTAAGAACATTATTAAACATTGGTGAGATCTGTGGACATTATCAAACATTGGTCAGATCTATTATCAAACATTGGTGAGAACTTAGAACATTATCAAACATTGGTGAGATCTGTGGACATTATCAAACATTGGTGAGATCTATTATCAAACATTGGTGAGATATGTGAACATTATCAAACATTGGTGAGATCTCAGCACATTATCAAGCATTGGTGAGATCTATTATCAAACATTGGTGAGATCTGTGAACATTATCAAACATTGGTGAGATCTGTGGACATTATCAAACATTGGCGAGATCTGTGAACATCATCAAACATTGGTGAGATCTATTATCAAACATTGGTGAGAACTTAGAACATTATCAAACATTGGTGAGATCTGTGGACATTATGAAACATTGGTGAGATCTGTGGACATTATCAAACATTGGTGAGATCTATTGTCAAACATTGGTGAGATCTATTATCAAACATTGGTGAGATTTCAGAACATCATCAAACATTGGTGAGATCTAAGAACATTATTAAACATTGGTGAGATCTGTGAACATTATCAAACATTGGTGAAATCTGTGAACAGTATCAAACATTGGTGAAATCTCAGAACATTTTCAAACATTGGTGAGATCTATTATCAAACATTGGTGAGATATGTGAACATTATCAAACATTGGTGAGATCTCAGCACATTATCAAGCATTGGTGAGATCTATTATCAAACATTGGTGAGATCTGTGAACATTATCAAACATTGGTGAGATCTGTGGACATTATCAAACATTGGCGAGATCTGTGAACATCATCAAACATTGGTGAGATCTATTATCAAACATTGGTGAGATCTGTGAACATTATCAAACATTGGTGAGATCTATTATCAAACATTGGTGAGATCTATTATCAAACATTGGTGAGATCTGTGAACATTATCAAACATTGGTGAGATCTATTATCAAACATTGGTTAGATCTATTATCAAACATTGGTGAGATCTGTGAACATTATCAAACATTGGTGAGATCTATTATCAAACATTGGTGAGATCTATTATCAAACATTGATGAGATCTATTATCAATCATTGGTGAGATCTGTGAACATTATCAAACATCGGTGAAATCTCTGAACATATCAAGCATTGGTGAAATATCTGAACATTATTAAACATTGGCGAAATCTCTGAACATATCAAGCATTGGTGAAATATCTGAACATTATCAGACATTGGTGAAATCTCTGAACATATCAAGCATTGGTGAAATATCTTAACATTATCAAACATTGGTGAAATCTCTGAACATTATCAAACATTGGTGAAATCTCTGAACATTATCAAGCATTGGTGAAATCTCTGAACATTATCAAACATTGGTGAAATCTCTGAACATTATCAAACACTGGTGAAATCTCTGAACATTATCAAACATTGGTGAAATCTCTGAACATTATCAAGCATTGGTGAAATCTCTGAACATTATCAAACATTGGTGAAATCTCTGAACATTATCAAACATTGGTGAAATCTCTGAACATTATCAAACATTGGTGCGATATCTGAACATTATCAAGCATTGGTGAAATCTCTGAACATTATCAAACATTGGTGAAATCTCTGAACATTATCAAGCATTGGTGAAATCTCTGAACATTATCAAACATTGGTGAAATCTCTGAACATTATCAAACATTGGTGAAATCTCTGAACATTATCAGACTCTGTGGGCCAAAGAGCTTTCCTGTAGATAATCAAGAACCCTTCATCGACCTTCATCTTGGCTTGGTGACCCAGAAGTGGTTTCCAGGTCTTGGGGTCAGCGGGGTCACTTCCTGATGAGCTGCAGAGCATCATGGGATGTGGTCGCAGTCGTCCTCCTTCGCCCTCACACTGCGGGGAGGAGGGGAGGGCAGGGGGAGGGGTGGGGTGTGAGGGGGGCGGGGAGGAGAGCAGAGGGAGGAAGGAGGGCGGGAGTGAAGGCAAGAACGATAACTGCAGGCCTGGTGAGTTTGATTTGTTATCTTTCCTTGAGGTGTTGACGAAACTGGTGTGTGTGTGCGTACGTATGTGCCTGCGAGCGTAAGTGCGCGCGCGCATGCAGTGTGTGTGTGTGTGTGTGTGTGTGTGTGTGTGTGTGTGTGTGTGTGTGTGTGTGTGTGTGTGTGTGTGTGTGTGTGTGTGTTTGTGTGTGCGCGCGCGCGCGCGCGCGCGCGCGCGCGTGTGTGTGTGTGTGTGTGTGTGTGTGTGTGTGTGTGTGTTGGTGTGCACACACGCAAAACGTTTCGGCCAAGAGAGCTGTTCGCTGCTCTCATGATCATTGCTGTTATTGTTGAACCCTGCTCCATCCTATCATAGCTGCTAATGCTGTGCCAGAATCGGATACACACAAAACATGCATGCATATAATTATATGCGCATACACACTCTCTCTCGCTCTCTCTCTCTCTCTCTCTCTCTCTCTCTCTCTCTCTCTCTCTCTCTCTCTCTCTCTCTCTCTCTCACTCACTCTCTCACTCACTCACTCACACACACACAAACACACACACACACACAAACACACCTACACACACACACTCACGCGCGCGCGCGCGCGCACTCACACACACACACACACACACACACACACACACACACACATATATGCATGTGCATACATTCTCTGTGCATGTGCGTGAGACAGAGACACAGAAGGAGAGAAGGTGTGGGGAGAAATAGGGAGAGAGAGATCGAGCTGTTATCTACTTCATACGTGCACATGCTGGTCCCTTTTCCAGATTGGAACCATGGACCCAGCACTGCCACAACCAACGGAGGAACAGGCGACGCCAGCAACGACCCACAGAGGGGAGGGGCCTCTGCCACCAAAGAGGGCGGGGCTTCCCTTGACAGACAGCGGGGAGAGCCAATGGGAACGGCTTGCCCGACGGACGGAGTGCCTAGCTCCGCCCACAAATCGTCCTCGACCAATCGTCTCAAGGCCAACTTCTCTCTGCTCAATGGAAGATCGCAACAGGGTGTGGCCGTTAAAAGCAAAACACAAACGGTGAGTTTGCTTAGTCTTAGCAAAACTATCAGTATTGCTAATAATAAAAAAAATCGGAACTTTGCTGATGTTGCACTGCCTTCAGGCATTGCCTCCAGTATCGTTCCCACCATCTTTACATCTATTAATGTCCCATATGTGTCTGTTCCAGACCGGAGGATGTTAAACAGATTTACTACTGAGTTTGAAGGCGTTAAAAGTGAAAATAAAGACAACTATGAAGAAACCACAGAAGACGGCACCAACTGAAACGTCGGGGGAAAGGAATCTTTGCTTGTTCTTTTCTCAGTTGAATGAATGTTGCAACCATTTGCTTCCCTACGATATAATTTGACGTGAAACAGATAACGACTGAGATTATGTCAGTAATGAAAGTTAAACTAGAATGGCTGTTTGCTTGGCAGAAACTAAATGAAAAAATCAACAAAAGCAGCGATGTTCTCCTTATTTTCATCTTCTTATTACTTTTGTTAAAGTACAGAACGGCAGAAACTGTGTATTATTGTTGCTCACTGACATTTTATTGATATGGCATAGCCATTCTGTTACTATGTGTGTGGATGTGGTATCAGGTTTAAAAAAAAAAGTTTTCTTATTGTGTTGTTTTACTGGTGTTTTACTGGTGTTTTAACGGGTGTTTTAATTGTATTTTAACAGGTGTTTTAGATGGTGTTAAATACTGGTGTTTGGGTTGCTGTTTTAATGGTGTTTTAGCAGGTGCTTTAATGGCTTTTTAACGGATTAATTAATGATGTTTTAACTGATCTCTTAGTTGGTGCTTTAATGGTGTTTTCATGGAGGAATTAATGTTTAATTGGCGTTTTAATGACGCTTTGTAGTTGGTGTTTTAACAGGTGTTTTAATGGTCATTTAACGGGTGTTTTAATGGTCATTTAACGGGTGTTTTAATTTGTGTTTTAATGGATGTTTTAATGGTGTTTTAACGGGTGGTTTAATGGTGTCATAGATTGGTGTATTCTCTGGTGTTTAATGTTCTTTTGGTTGGTGCTTACCGGGCGTTTTAACGGTGCTTTCAGTTGACGGATGTTTTAACTATTGTTTTTGTGGTGTTTAACGGGTGTTTCAGGAGCCCTCTGAAATCAGCAATGCTGACAAAATTCCACCTTCACCTGGTCCTGTTGCCAATCCAGTCTGGTGAGAGAGAGGGGGAGAGAGAGAGAGAGAGAGAGAGAGAGAGAGAGAGAGAGAGAGAGAGAGAGAGAGAGAGAGAGAGAGAGAGAGAGAGAGAGAGAGAGAGAGAGAGAGAGAGAGAGAGAGAGAGACAGACAGACAGACAGACAGACAGACAGACAGACAGACAGAGGGAGGGGGAGAGAGACTTCAGACTTCAGACTTCAGACACTTTATTTTACAAGGATAAGAATTTAGGCTGGGCCTAGTCTTCCATTCTGTCCTTGGTTCTAAGCATGCAATACATAACTAATACTATAAATGAACAGTGAGACACAGGAACATCGCCAACAGAGACAACAGCAACAGTAATATAGCAACGACATGGTAGGCAGAGCATCAACATCAGCAATACAAACAAACATAACAGAAAACTAACCTACCGAATAAAGAGAGAAAGAGAGAGAGAGAGAGAGAGAGAGAGAGAGAGAGAGAGAGAGAGAGAGAGAGAGAGAGAGAGAGAGAGAGAGAGAGGGAGACAGACAGACAGACAGACAGACAGACAGACGAACAGACAGACAGATAGAGGAAGAGAGACAGACAGACAGAGAGAGATACAGCAACATAAATACAGAGAGAGAGAGAGAGAGATGAGAGAGAGAGAGAGAGAGAGAGAGAGAGAGAGAGAGAGAGACATAAAATACAGAAATAGGGAAAGCGAGAGAGAGAGAGAGAGAGAGAGAGAGAGAGAGAGAGAGAGAGAGAGAGAGGAGAGAGAGAGAGAGAGAGAGAGAGAGAGAGATAAAATACAGAAATAGGGAAAGAGAGAGAGAGAGAGAGAGAGAGAGAGAGAGAGAGAGAGAGAGAGAGAGAGAGAGAGAGAGAGTGTGTTTGAGTACGCGCATAGGCCTACTATAAATCTCTTTGCTGTTTTTCAAAGGGCAACAACAATAATGGTGTGTTTGTATTTTTTGTTCTCCTCTAGCTCTCCTCTCCCCCTCTCTCTCCTCTCCCCCTCTCTCTCCTCTCCCCCTCTCTCTCCTCTCCCCCTCTCTCTCCTCTCCCCCTCCCCCCCCCCCTCTTCGCTCTCTCCCCTCTTCTCCCTTCTATCCATCCCAATTCTCCCTCGCAACTCCCGTCACTTATCCTTCTCTTCTCCCTCTTGCCCTAACGAATAGAAAAATCTCCTCTCTCCCTCATAATTCTCAAAACCTCTCGTATTCCCCCACCCACTCAGACTCCAAACTCCCTCCTCATTCTCCCACACCAGTGCTCTCCTGAAACTCTCGCGGTTCTTCCCCTCAGTACCTACTACTTCCCCGGGCCAGGCCTACTCTTTGTATACTCCTACTACCCCTCTCTCTCTCCTCCTCGACTGCAGACACAACCCCCTCCCCCCCCTCCCCCCCCCACACCCTTCAGGCAGTCGTGGTTTTTTTTAAAACTGTCCAGACTTATCTTTGAAGGGAGCTAATTGGAATGTTTTTTCGACGTTTTTGATCTAGCGGTGTGGAGTAAAGCCCCTTGACTAGCGCTCAAGTGTTGCAAGATCACATGGCACATCCTGAAACTAAACTCTGCAGCTTCCTTTTCGTTTAGTTCAAATGATAGACACGATAGAAGAGATGGTCCTCCCTGGGGGCTGGGGTGGGAGAGTGGGTGGAGAGCTTGCTGACCAAGCTCAGATTTGAGCTCTTGTCATTTGTTTGGTGAGTGTAGGTAGCGAGAGATAGAGCCTACAGCTGGGTTGATCGCTCGCCCTCGAGCGGCGCATAGGCCTAACTAGAAATCTCTTGCTGTTTTTTCAATGGGGCACACAATAATGTGGTGTAGGTATTTGTTCTCCTCATAGCTCTCTCTCTCTCTCTCTTAGCTGGGTCTGACTCTGTCTCTCTCTCTCTCAATCTCTGTCTCTGTGTCCTCTCTCTCCTCTTCATCTCTCTCTCTCTCTAGCTGGGTCTGACTCTGTTTTTTTCTCTCTCTCTCTCTCTCTCTTCATGCTGGTCCTTATTCTCCTGACCTCGTCATCTTGACATTTCTGTTGCCGTGACAGTGCCCCGGGCCAGGCTTTCTTTGTCTCCAACTGCAACACAACCCCCTCCCCCCCCCCCCCCCCCCCCCCCCCCCCCCCACCCTTCCCCCCCCCCCCCCCCCCCCCCCCCCCCCCCCCCCCCCCCCCCCCCCCCCCCCCCCCCCCCCCCCCCCCCCCCCCCCCCCCCCCCCCCCCCCCCCCCCCCCCCCCCCCCCCCCCCCCCCCCCACACCCTGCAGGCAGTGTTTTTTTTTAATGTCCAGAATCTTTGAAGGGAGCTAATTGGAATGTTTTCGACGTTTTTGATCTAGCGGTGTGGAGTAAAGCCCCTTGACTAGCGCTCAAGTGTTGCAAGATCACATGGCACATCCTGAAACTAAACTCTGCTGCTTCCTTTTCGTTTAGTTCAAATGATAAACACGATACAAGATGTGGGGGCTGGGGTGGGAGGTGGGTGGAAGCTTGCTGACCAAGCTCAATTTGAGCTCTTGTCATTTGTTTGGTGTGTGTAGGTAGCGGAATAGGCCTACAGCTGGGTTGACATGTACTTTTATCAATGCTGTGTGGTGTAGGTAGAATAGGCCTACAGCTGGGTTGACATGTACTTTTCTCAATGCTGTGTGGTGTAGGTAGAATAGGCCTACAGCTGGGTTGACATGTACTTTTCTCAATGCTGTGTGGTGTAGGTAGAATAGGCCTACAGCTGGGTTGACATGTACTTTTCTCAATGTTGGTTTGGTGT
>CM065705.1:1381273-1411273 GCA_017654935.2 Phymorhynchus buccinoides | reverse complement strand
GTTCTTTGTGTTTCCCTAGAATGTCTCCACAGTTATCGTTCTTTGCGTGTCTCTAGAATGTCTCCACAGTTATCGTTCTTTGTGTTTCCCTAGAATGTCTCCACAGTTATCGTTCTTTGAGTTTCTCTAGAATGTCTCCACAGTTATCGTTCTTTGTGTTTCCCTAGAATGTCTCCACAGTTATCGTTCTTTGTGTTTCCTAGAATGTCTCCACAGTTATCGTTCTTTGTGTTTCCCTAGAATGTCTCCACAGTTATCGTTCTTTGAGTTTCCCTAGAATGTCTCCACAGTTATCGTTCTTTGAGTTTCTCTAGAATGTCTCCACAGTTATCGTTCTTTGAGTTTCTCTAGAATGTCTCCACAGTTATCGTTCTTTGTGTTTCCCTAGAATGTCTCCACAGTTATCGTTCTTTGCGTGTCTCTAGAATGTCTCCACAGTTATCGTTCTTTGTGTTTCCCTAGAATGTCTCCACAGTTATCGTTCTTTGCGTGTCTCTAGAATGTCTCCAGAGTTATCGTTCTTTGAGTTTCTCTAGAATGTCTCCACAGTTATCGTTCTTTGTGTTTCTCTAGAATGTCTCCACAGTTATCGTTCTTTGCGTGTCTCTAGAATGTCTCCACAGTTATCGTTCTTTGAGTTTCCCTAGAATGTCTCCACAGTTATTGTTCTTTGAGTTTCCCTAGAATGTCTCCACAGTTATTGTTCTTTGCGTTTCCCTAGAATGTCTCCACAGTTATCGTTCTTTGAGTTTCCCTAGAATGTCTCCACAGTTATCGTTCTTTGTGTTTCCTAGAATGTCTCCACAGTTATCGTTCTTTGCGTTTCTTTAGAATGTCTCCACAGTTATCGTTCTTTGTGTTTCCCTAGAATGTCTCCACAGTTATCGTTCTTTGAGTTTCTCTAGAATGTCTCCACAGTTATTGTTCTTTGAGTTTCTCTAGAATGTCTCCACAGTTATCGTTCTTTGTGTTTCCCTAGAATGTCTCCACAGTTATCGTTCTTTGCGTTTCTCTAGAATGTCTCCACAGTTATCGTTCTTTGTGTTTCCCTAGAATGTCTCCACAGTTATTGTTCTTTGAGTTTCTCTAGAATGTCTCCACAGTTATCGTTCTTTGCGTGTCTCTAGAATGTCTCCACAGTTATTGTTCTTTGCGTTTCCTTAGAATGTCTCCACAGTTATCGTTCTTTGCGTTTCTCTAGAATGTCTCCACAGTTATCGTTCTTTGCGTGTCTCTAGAATGTCTCCACAGTTATCGTTCTTTGAGTTTCCCTAGAATGTCTCCACAGTTATCGTTCTTTGTGTTTCCCTAGAATGTCTCCACAGTTATCGTTCTTTGTGTTTCCTAGAATGTCTCCACAGTTATCGTTCTTTGTGTTTCCCTAGAATGTCTCCACAGTTATCGTTCTTTGTGTTTCCCTAGAATGTCTCCACAGTTATCGTTCTTTGTGTTTCCCTAGAATGTCTCCACAGTTATCGTTCTTTGAGTTTCCCTAGAATGTCTCCACAGTTATCGTTCTTTGAGTTTCTCTAGAATGTCTCCACAGTTATCGTTCTTTGTGTTTCTCTAGAATGTCTCCACAGTTATCGTTCTTTGTGTTTCCCTAGAATGTCTCCACAGTTATCGTTCTTTGCGTTTCCCTAGAATGTCTCCACAGTTATCGTTCTTTGTGTTTCCCTAGAATGTCTCCACAGTTATCGTTCTTTGCGTGTCTCTAGAATGTCTCCACAGTTATCGTTCTTTGAGTTTCTCTAGAATGTCTCCACAGTTATCGTTCTTTGTGTTTCTCTAGAATGTCTCCACAGTTATCGTTCTTTGCGTTTCTCTAGAATGTCTCCACAGTTATCGTTCTTTGAGTTTCTCTAGAATGTCTCCACAGTTATTGTTCTTTGAGTTTCCCTAGAATGTCTCCACAGTTATTGTTCTTTGCGTTTCCCTAGAATGTCTTCACAGTTATCGTTCTTTGCGTTTCCCTAGAGTTTTATATGTCAGGGAGACGCAAAGGGAAATAATTGGCAGAGCCGGACCATGTGATTCGTAAGGGGGGTTTCCGCCCGGGGCCCAGGGAGCTGTATATGTTCCGGAATAAGAGGCAATGCCTTTTGGGGGGCTCAGGGGGTGAAGCCCCCGGAACATTTTGCAATTTAGTCAGTGATTATTAAGGCAAAACTCTAGCCATTTTCATACTTTTCACCCTTGCATAAGGTACACGCATGGGGCAGAGGGGGGTTTGTGTGTGTGTGCGCGCGTGTGTGTGAGCGCAAATATGTGCATGTGAGCGTGTAATTTACACTCTGTGTGTGTGTGTGTGTGTGTGTGTGTGTGTGTGCGTGCGTGTGCGTGCGCGCGCATGTGTGTGTGAGCGCAAATGTGTGCATGTGAGCGTGTAATTTACACTCTCTGTGTGTGTGCGCGCGCGCGTGTGTGTCCCAGTGATATTCATGACTGTTAATAAATGGTGATACTGCCATTACCCGCTGTCTGAGCCTTGGTCTCCACAGATGTGTGATTAGCCTTGGTCTCCACAGATGTGATTAGCCTTGGTCTCCACAGATGTGTGATCAGCCTTGGTCTCCACAGATGTGTGATTAGCCTTGGTCTCCACAGATGTGTGATTAGCCTTGGTCTCCACAGATGTGTGATTAGCCTTGGTCTCCACAGATGTGTGATTAGCCTTGGTCTCCACAGATGTGTGATCAGCCTTGGTCTCCACAGATGTGTGATTAGCCTTGGTCTCCACAGATGTGTGATTAGCCTTGGTCTCCACAGATGTGTGATTAGCCTTGGTCTCCACAGATGTGTGATTAGCCTTGGTCTCCACAGATGTAATTAGCCTTGGTCTCCACAGATGTGATTAGCCTTGGTCTCCACAGATGTGTGATTAGCCTTGGTCTCCACAGATGTGTGATTAGCCTTGGTCTCCACAGATGTGTGATTAGCCTTGGTCTCCACAGATGTGTGATTAGCCTTGGTCTCCACAGATGTGTGATTAGCCTTGGTCTCCACAGATGTGTGATTAGCCTTGGTCTCCACAGATGTGTGATTAGCCTTGGTCTGCACAGATGTGATTAGCCTTGGTCTGCACAGATGTGATTAGCCTTGGTCTGCACAGATGTGATTAGCCTTGGTCTGCACAGATGTCTGCACAGATGATTAGCCTTGGTCTCCACAGATGTGTGATTAGCCTTGGTCTGCACAGATGTGTGATTAGCCTTGGTCTCCACAGATGTGATTAGCCTTGGTCTGCACAGATGTAATTAGCCTTGGTCTCCACAGATGTGATTAGCCTTGGTCTCCACAGATGTGTGATTAGCCTTGGTCTGCACAGATGTGATTAGCCTTGGTCTCCACAGATGTGTGATCAGCCTTGGTCTCCACAGATGTGTGATTAGCCTTGGTCTGCACAGATGTAATTAGCCTTGGTCTCCACAGATGTGATTAGCCTTGGTCTGCACAGATGTAATTAGCCTTGGTCTCCACAGATGTGATTAGCCTTGGTCTGCACAGATGTGATTAGCCTTGGTCTGCACAGATGTGATTAGCCTTGGTCTCCACAGATGTGATTAGCCTTGGTCTGCACAGATGTGATTAGCCTTGGTCTCCACAGATGTGATTAGCCTTGGTCTGCACAGATGTGATTAGCCTTGGTCTCCACAGATGTGTGATTAGCCTTGGTCTCCACAGATGTGATTAGCCTTGGTCTCCACAGATGTGTGATTAGCCTTGGTCTGCACAGATGTGATTAGCCTTGGTCTCCACAGATGTGTGATTAGCCTTGGTCTCCACAGATGTGTGATTAGCCTTGGTCTGCACAGATGTAATTAGCCTTGGTCTCCACAGATGTGATTAGCCTTGGTCTCCACAGATGTACAGCCTTGGTCTCCACAGATGTGATTAGCCTTGGTCTCCACAGATGTGATTAGCCTTGGTCTCCACAGATGTGATTAGCCTTGGTCTCCACAGATGTGTGATTAGCCTTGGTCTCCACAGATGTGATTAGCCTTGGTCTCCACAGATGTGATTAGCCTTGGTCTCCACAGATGTGTGATTAGCCTTGGTCTCCACAGATGTGTGATTAGCCTTGGTCTCCACAGATGTAATTAGCCTTGGTCTCCACAGATGTGATTAGCCTTGGTCTGCACAGATGTGTGATTAGCCTTGGTCTCCACAGATGTGATTAGCCTTGGTCTCCACAGATGTGTGATTAGCCTTGGTCTCCACAGATGTGATTAGCCTTGGTCTCCACAGATGTGTGATTAGCCTTGGTCTCCACAGATGTGATTAGCCTTGGTCTCCACAGATGTGATTAGCCTTGGTCTCCACAGATGTGTGATTAGCCTTGGTCTCCACAGATGTGATTAGCCTTGGTCTGCACAGATGTGTGATTAGCCTTGGTCTCCACAGATGTGATTAGCCTTGGTCTCCACAGATGTGTGATTAGCCTTGGTCTCCACAGATGTGTGATTAGCCTTGGTCTCCACAGATGTGTGATTGGATTCCGTGAATCTTACGATGTTTCTCTGGATTCACTCTCTAACTCTGGATTAGCCTTGGGTTCGTTTCCTCGCATGGTGGGTCTGTTACTAGTGTTAGTTAGTTAGCTGAAAATGCTGTACAGTTACTACAATAATGCTTACGTCATTTCTGTGGAAATATAGTAGAACATTCTGATGTTTTTCTTTTACCAAATGGTGATGAACTTGGATGTCACACACACACACACACACACACACACACACACACACACACACACACACACACACACTCACACACACACACTCACACACACACACACACACACACTCACACACACACACACACACACACACACACACACACACACACACACACACACACACACACACACACACACACACACACACACACACACACACACACACACACACACACACACACACACACACACACACACACACACACACACACACACACACACACACACACACACACACACACACACACACACACACACACACACACACACACACACACACACACACACACACACACACACACACACACACACACACACACACACACACAACAACAACAACAACAACAACAACAACAACAACAACAACAACAACAACAACAACAACAACAACAACAACATACAGTATTTATACAGCGCTGAATCTTGATATAAATCAAAATCAAAGCGCACACACACGTTAGTATTCATATAACGCATTCAAACAAAAATGTAATATAAAGCGAACACACACGTTTGACATAAATGGTATACAGCAGAAACAGACCTAAAGGCAAGAGAGAGAGAAGAGAAAGAGAGTGGAGCCTCAATGACGGGGGAACAGGTGGGTTTTGAGGTTAGATTTGAAAGCAGAGAGGGCTGGTCGCTGACGGAGGGAAAGAGGAAGTTCAAGTTGTTCCAAGATGTCGGTCCTGAGACAGAAAAGAGCGCCGACCAACAATTGAAAGCTTATACCTAGGGATCTGGAGAGAAAGAGGGTCAGAAACTGAACGTACAGTGCGAGCTGGCATATAAATGGAAATATTGTTGCAGAGATAAGATTGAGCAGACAAACACGCACACGCACGCGCACGCACACGCACACACACACACACAACACACACACACACACACACACACACACACACACACACACACACACACACACAAGTCCTTAAAATTCAGATAGTCCTACACACGTGCACACATGCTTGGAAGACAATATCATTTTTAATTTCTTCAAAAAACCCTGATCTTTTTTTCTTCTTACATCAAAAAGTAAAATTATGCACAATACACAATACGAGTACATACAAACTTTACATTGCGAAGCGTTCCCAATAAACAGAACAGTTCTAGGATTCCAAGCACCAAGAAAGCATGTCACTCTCATAACATTTTACTGAAAGCGTTGCTTCTACTGACAACAACCCATCCCACATTGGCATTCCAAATGACCATCCCTCTACAACACGAACAAAGCCACACCGATAGTCATGTAGCCTACAGCACACACAGAGGCACAGCTTGAGCCAGTGTCTAATACCTTAAACATGTCTGATACAACAACACGTGTCGCCAATGTTTTACAGAATAAAACATGAAGTTCTGTCATCTAAACGGCTCATGCAACATAAACATAAGCAAACGTTACACACACACATTCTGGTTCGATGAACAATTCTAAAGGGAGATGTTTGCGGTGCAGAGTTGCTACTGCTATGTGGTAGCCGTATGCCTACAATTGTATTTTGCATGTGGATGAAAAACTTTTCTGAAAGCTCTGAATTTAGTGTTTCTGCTTTGGGCATGGACGACACAGAGAGAGGGAGAGAGGGAGAGAGAGAGAGAGAGAGAGAGAGAGAGTGAGAGAGAGAGAGAGAGAGAGAGAGAGAGAGAGAGAGAGAGAGAGAGAGAGAGAGAGAGAGGGATAAAGTGTATGTAAAAAAAAAGTATGTACAAGCTCAATGGTGGACTTATGACGTATGGTCAAATGCGCGTCCTAAGTTGCTCATTAGATTTGCTAAGAACGTCAGTGTAATCTCCTTTTGGCAAGTGAATCTGATGCATGTCAAGTTGATCAGTGAGATTACACTCATAACGGCATGAACACACGCATACACTCTCACAGCAGCACATGAAACGCGCAGTTGACACACACTAAAGGCTTACTGCGTGTCATCTAGACATTGACAGCTCCGCGTGTCACATCATCAAACAACTAGCAGCTATATACACGCCTAACACTGATATTCTGTGGGAGCTATACAACATGCACCTCACAGACTAGGGTTCTGTTTCTGTTGAACTACGCGCTGACAAACATTGATTTACCAGTCGGTGTTTGAACTGTGTGCACACACACACATCCACGTAGAAAACCATCAACACCAAGCATATCTGTTATTTGCACTTTTGATTTAGAAAAAAAAAATGTGTCAACGTTGACATAGTGATCTATTTGCAATTCAATGTGACACGTGGTTAAAGGGTCAACTTGACATAGTGATCTATTTGCAATTCAATGTGACACGTGGTTAAAGGGCAAACTGGACATAGTGATCTATTTGCAATTCAATGTGACACGTGGTTAAAGGGTCAACTTGACATAGTGATCTATTTGCAATTCAATGTGACACGTGGTTAAAGGGTCAACTTGACATAGTGATCTATTTGCAATTCAATGTGACACGTGGTTAAAGGGTCAACTTGACATAGTGATCTATTTGCAATTCAATGTGACACGTGGTTAAAGGGTCAACTTGACATAGTGATCTATTTGCAATTCAATGTGAAACGTGGTTAAAGGGTCAACTTGACATAGTGATCTATTTGCAATTCAATGTGACACGTGGTTAAAGGGTCAACTTGACATAGTGATCTATTTGCAATTCAATGTGACACGTGGTTAAAGGGTCAACTGGACCAGCGTGGCGATAATGTGAAACGTGGTTAAAGGGCAAACTTGACCAGCGTGGCGGTAATGTGAAACGTGGTTAAAGGGTCAACTGGACCAGCGTGGCGATAATGTGACACGTGGTTAAAGGGCAAACTTGACCAGCGTGGCGGTAATGTGAAACGTGGTTAAAGGGCAAACTTGACCAGCGTGGCGGTAATGTGAAACGTGGTTAAAGGGCAAACTTGACCAGCGTGGCGGTAATGTGAAACGTGGTTAAAGGGCAAACTTGACCAGCGTGGCGATAATGTGAAACGTGGTTAAAGGGCAAACTTGACCAGCGTGGCGATAATGTGAAACGTGGTTAAAGGGCAAACTTGACCAGCGTGGCGGCAATGTGAAACGTGGTTAAAGGGCAAACTTGACCAGCGTGGCGGTAATGTGAAACGTGGTTAAAGGGCAAACTTGACCAGCGTGGCGGTAATGTGAAACGTGGTTAAAGGGCAAACTTGACCAGCGTGGCGATAATGTGAAACGTGGTTAAAGGGCAAACTTGACCAGCGTGGCGATAATGTGAAACGTGGTTAAAGGGCAAACTTGACCAGCGTGGCGATAATGTGAAACGTGGTTAAAGGGCAAACTTGACCAGCGTGGCGGCAATGTGAAACGTGGTTAAAGGGCAAACTTGACCAGCGTGGCGGTAATGTGAAACGTGGTTAAAGGGCAAACTTGACCAGCGTGGCGGTAATGTGAAACGTGGTTAAAGGGCAAACTTGACCAGCGTGGCGATAATGTGAAACGTGGTTAAAGGGTCAACTGGACCAGCGTGGCGATAATGTGAAACGTGGTTAAAGGGCAAACTGGACCAGCGTGGCGATAATGTGAAACGTGGTTAAAGGGCAAACTTGACCAGCGTGGCGATAATGTGAAACGTGGTTAAAGGGCAAACTGGACCAGCGTGGCGATAATGTGAAACGTGGTTAAAGGGCAAACTTGACCAGCGTGGCGGTAATGTGAAACGTGGTTAAAGGGCAAACTTGACCAGCGTGGCGATAATGTGAAACGTGGTTAAAGGGTCAACTGGACCAGCGTGGCGATAATGTGAAACGTGGTTAAAGGGCAAACTTGACCAGCGTGGCGGTAATGTGAAACGTGGTTAAAGGGCAAACTTGACCAGCGTGGCGGTAATGTGAAACGTGGTTAAAGGGCAAACTTGACCAGCGTGGCGGTAATGTGAAACGTGGTTAAAGGGCAAACTGGACCAGCGTGGCGATAATGTGAAACGTGGTTAAAGGGTCAACTGGACCAGCGTGGCGGTAATGTGAAACGTGGTTAAAGGGCAAACTTGACCAGCGTGGCGGTAATGTGAAACGTGGTTAAAGGGCAAACTTGACCAGCGTGGCGGTAATGTGAAACGTGGTTAAAGGGCAAACTGGACCAGCGTGGCGATAATGTGAAACGTGGTTAAAGGGCAAACTGGACCAGCGTGGCGATAATGTGAAACGTGGTTAAAGGGCAAACTTGACCAGCGTGGCGGTAATGTGAAACGTGGTTAAAGGGCAAACTTGACCAGCGTGGCGGTAATGTGAAACGTGGTTAAAGGGCAAACTTGACCAGCGTGGCGATAATGTGAAACGTGGTTAAAGGGCAAACTTGACCAGCGTGGCGATGGAAATGGGTATAGAAATGGGAACAAAAACGGTTGATGGACAGGCTCTGTTTTCTCTCTGTTTTAGTATGCAAATATTATTCACATGGCTTGATTGCTCAAATAGGTCATCTCTGTAAATGTGGACTGCAGACTAAAACCATTTGTCGAGTTAAAGAGCAAGTTGGATTTCTTTTCTTTCTTTCTTTAAATCAGATATGTTATGTTTATATACAAAGCCACAATAAAACATTTTAAAAAATCAATTCAAACATATTTCAGAAACTTTCTTTAACAGATCACTTGCTTCAGCACCTTTTAAATTAAAATTAAACTTTGTAACAAACTTTAGCACATGTTGATATAAAGCTATGTGATGTACAGATGTAATGTAACACTAATAATATGAACAGCGCTATTCAAAAAGCAATAAAAATATGTTTAAGGCACATTCTCAAATAATCATCACATTGAAAAAACCCTCTTCGCTGAACTATTTCTATTCTACTTCAATACCTTTACGCATGTAACCGATCGTTGTTCCTCTATTAAGGGGATGTCAGCAGACTAGACAGACAATGTTGTATGAATAACATCTTCATCGGACAGAATAAAGACTAAACAAAAGTATTATGCATAGTCACATTGTAAACGAACGCTTTCTAGCACCTTCTGAATCAAATTCATCTTTGAGATAAAGTTTTTATTACATGTTACGTAAAGACACACACAAAGCGATTCACTTCTAGCACCTTTTAAATACAATCTTTGTAATACGTAGAATTTATTGTAATATTTTAGGCACATTCTTAACAACTGATTGTCAGCACCTTTTAAGCAAATCTAAACTTAATGCAAATACACACACATGTACGCAACATATGATTTTATGAATATTACAATTAATATGGGATCAAGGACACAGCTATGTAAGTGATGAACGTGATCTGGTACTGCACGTATTAACCTTCACCGTAACCTACATAGCATGACATAACACAGTGTTAATAGGGGAACATGGACACTGCTATGTGAATGATGAACGTGGTCTGGTACTGCACGTATTAACCTTAACCTTAACCTACATAGCATGACATAACACAGTGTTAATAGGGGAACATGGACACTGCTATGTGAATGATGAACGTGGTCTGGTACTGCACGTATTAACCTTAACCTTAACCTACATAGCATGACATAGCACAGTGTTAATAGGGGAACATGGACACTGCTATGTGAATGATGAACGTGGTCTGGTACTGCACGTATTGCCGGTGGTTGTCGTAGCTCTGGGCGCGCACCATGATGCGATATGCGTCGGCCCTCAGCTTCTCCATGGTGTAGACGATGCCCCTGCCCTTGTCAGGGCGAAGGTGAAAGGTCAGCTTGGGGTCGTTCTCCAACAGGGTGAAGGTCGTCTCTGGCAGCATCTGCACCAACAATTGTGGGTCAACATTTTGTTTTATTCTTACTTTCTTTAATCCCTTCTTGAGTTACTTTTATTCATTTATCGATTTTCTTACTGTGTTTCAGACTATAATGGTTTTGTGCACATTGCATGCGGAAAACTCAAGCAAATAAGTGAAAGAAAGTAAGAAAACTAAGAGCAGGAGTTTGTGCATGCACTTACCTCATCCACTTATTTCTTACTGTCGTTTACTTACCGTATTGTGCGGACCATAAGGCGATACCTTTCCCCAGATTCAGCCCCCTGCGCCTCATAATGTGACTGATACAATAGTAACAAATATAATAACATCTGAAGTTTGGGGTGAGCGCCTTACATAAAGGTGCGCCTGATAGTCCGAACAATGCTGTATCTGCGGATAAGTGCATGAGGTTTCCGTATGTAATGTGCACAAAGCCTAAGGCGACAGTTTTGTACACCAACACCCCTGCGCCTTATAATAATGAGTCTTTCGGATGAGACGATAAACCGAGGTCCTGTGTGCCCATGCACTTAGCACACGTTAAACTCAGTGGCAACGAAAAAGTTGTCATTTGGTCAAAAGTTACCCCCCCCCCCCTTTCCTTCCTCATCAGTCACACAAAAATCGCATGCAAATTTTTTGGTAAAGGTCAAGATGTGCCACCCCCCCTACCTATCTCGGTTAATTGTATTTTTCCGTTATTGCCTTTCTTACCATACATAAAGCTGTATTTTAGGAACATTTTTAGCTAATAACCTTTTTGGAATACTAACCCTAACCCTAACCCTAGCCCTAACCCTAACCCTACCCCCCACCGTATAAGACGGAAAAACGCAACGAACCACAACTGTGACAAATCGCGGTGTACTGCAGTACATAGTGGGGGGTAGGGTTAGGTTTAGGGGTAGGGTTAGGGTTAGGGTTAGTATTCCAAAAAGGTAATTAGCTAAAAATGTTCCTAAAATACAGCTTTATGTATGGTAAGAAAGGCAAAAACGCAAAAATACAATTAACCGAGAAATGCATGTGGGTGGCACATCTTTACCTTTTTTTTAAAATTGGGTGGCGCGCCTCTGGCTGCGACGCGCTCTCTAGGTGGGAGCAACCCGAATTTCACAGAGACGCCTCTGTGACTATGAAGTATCTAATACTTAATAATACCTAATACTTATGTATTATTGGTTCTTTCGAAACGTGTGTCAGAATTAGACTCGCTAGACCATCTAGCTGGCACTGGGGCTGCAGTGACAATAATGCGTTGTTTGTTTCTGTGCAGGAACCAAGAGAGTAATTAGATAACGTCAACGGTATGTCACCTCATCATCATGGTTGTAGGCCGTCAGTCGGATCAGGTCCTGTCTGGCGGGAATTCCACCAGGTAGCGCCACTGTGCGGAACTGAATCACGTCGGTGTAGCGAGACCCAGGGGGGCATTGGCGCGGGTCTATGCACTCCAAGACACAGAAACTGCCACAGAAAAGAACATAGCATTAACTGCATCCTTGATGTTGATCAGGAGTCTAAACACATTAACAATATCAACACTACATAGTACAAACAATGTGATCTTACTTGATGGCAGAATCTCTAACACAATCGGTAGGACATGTGCATCAATACAGAACGGAGCCAGAGCCTGGTCTGTTGAAGCACAGAATGTCTAACACAATCGGTAGGACATGTGCATCAATACAGAACGGAGCCAGAGCCTGGTCTGTTGAAGCACAGAATCTCTAACACAATCGGTAGGACATGTGCATCAATACAGAACGGAGCCAGAGCCTGGTCTGTTGAAGCACAGAATCTCTAACACAATCGGTAGGACATGTGCATCAATACAGAACGGAGCCAGAGCCTGGTCTGTTGAAGCACAGAATCTCTAACACAATCGGTAGGACATGTGCATCAATACAGAACGGAGCCAGAGCCTGGTCTGTTGAAGCACATAATCTCTAACACAATCGGTAGGACATGTGCATCAATACAGAACGGAGCCAGAGCCTGGTCTGTTGAAGCACAGAATCTCTAACACAATCGGTAGGACATGTGCATCAATACAGAACGGAGCCAGAGCCTGGTCTGTTGAAGCACAGAATGTCTAACACAATCGGTAGGACATGTGCATCAATACAGAACGGAGCCAGAGCCTGGTCTGTTGAAGCACAGAATGTCTAACACAATCGGTAGGACATGTGCATCAATACAGAACGGAGCCAGAGCCTGGTCTGTTCAAGCACAGAATCTCTAACACAATCGGTAGGACATGTGCATCAATACAGAACGGAGCCAGAGCCTGGTCTGTTGAAGCACAGAATGTCTAACACAATCGGTAGGACATGTGCATCAATACAGAACGGAGCCAGAGCCTGGTCTGTTCAAGCACAGAATCTCTAACACAATCGGTAGGACATGTGCATCAATACAGAACGGAGCCAGAGCCTGGTCTGTTCAAGCACAGAATCTCTAACACAATCGGTAGGACATGTGCATCAATACAGAACGGAGCCAGAGCCTGGTCTGTTGAAGCACATAATCTCTAACACAATCGGTAGGACATGTGCATCAATACAGAACGGAGCCAGAGCCTGGTCTGTTCAAGCACAGAATCTCTAACACAATCGGTAGGACATGTGCATCAATACAGAACGGAGCCAGAGCCTGGTCTGTTCAAGCACAGAATCTCTAACACAATCGGTAGGACATGTGCATCAATACAGAACGGAGCCAGAGCCTGGTCTGTTCAAGCACAGAATGTCTAACACAATCGGTAGGACATGTGCATCAATACAGAACGGAGCCAGAGCCTGGTCTGTTCAAGCACAGAATCTCTAACACAATCGGTAGGACATGTGCATCAATACAGAACGGAGCCAGAGCCTGGTCTGTTCAAGCACATGATTGCGGCAAATGTTAGGACAAGCCCCCTCCTCTGCACCCTTCCATTCATTTCAGGCTGTTTCGTCGACCGCTGTCGCATTCTCAGATTACCGCTGACACTAAACTGACCCTAAACCTATCCCTAACCCTATTCCTAACCCTAACCCTAAACCACTGTCGCATTCCCTTAGGGTTAGGGTTAAAAATAGGGTTTGGGTTAGGGGTAGGTTTTGGGTCAGTTTAGTGTCAAATACACTCAAAATAAAAGTTGATGGTATGTTATGTGCACGTAAATTCAGAACACAGTAATCTGAGAATGCGACAGCGGTCGACGGAACAGCCTGAAATGGATGGAATGTTGCAGAGGAGGGGGCTTTTCTTAACATTTGCCGCACATGTCATTAACAGCATAAACATTTGACAACAACACATGGTCATCTTATTTGGTGGTAAGGTCTCTAACTTTATTCATATGGCATGGCACATTGATGAAGAAGTACGTAATAGTCCAGTGCCTTAACCCTTTCACCGCCAATGTGGCATTGATGCAGCACAATGGTTTAACACAATCATGTCACTACAAGGCATCAAAGCAGGACCTGTTATCCAAAGACCCTATGCAGCACAATGGTTTAACACAATCATGTCACTACAAGGCATCAAAGCAGGGCCTGTTATCCAAAGACCCTATTTTCTGAATTTTGGGAGGTAATGACAGGCCTAATGTTATAAATGTCACTGAGAAATTCACAATATTGCAGATAATTGTTTTTCTCTACCCTGTTAAGTTTAATGGTATATTTGGGCTGAAAAATGGCTGGCGGTGAAAAGGTTAAAACACACCATATGAACAATAGCAACACACAATGTCGACACAATCTCACTTTGTTGCAGGGTCTCTGGCATAACTCTAAACTGGTAGGGCAGGGTATGTTAACGCAGGAGAACGATCCTCGTGTGTTGAAGCACACCACAATATCAACACACAATAACGGCACAACAACAACACAATCTTACTCGGTGGGGTGTGATATGTCAATATAGGAGTAATATTTTAAAATACATCATAATTATTAACAATATTAACACAATAACAGCACAATCTCACTTTGTTGCAGGATCTCTGACATATTTGGTGGGGCAGGGTATGTCAATGCAGGAGACTGACCCTCGTGTGTTGAAACACACCATAATTATTAACAATATCAACACAATAACAGCACAATCTCACTTTGTTGCAGGATCTCTGACATATTTGGTGGGGCAGGGTATGTCAATGCAGGAGAACGACCCTCGTGTGTTGAAACACATCTGTTCCTGCCCACACTGCACGCTCTGTTCCCAGCATTCATTGATGTCTGCAACACAACACATGTGACACCCGCATCAACACGGCTTACACCGCAGCATAAAAGCATACAACAATATTAAGTCTGAGCACATCAAAATAAAAACAACTTCGTTACATAGATTCTTCTAAGGTAATTTAATCTCTTTCATTTAATGAGGCGATAGCCCTGGGGACAGGTGCACAGGTAGCTGCCTCGTGTGTTGCTGTAATACATGTCATAATAACACGTACAATAGTTCACCCACCTGAACAGGAATAGCCATCCTCATTGAGGCGATAGCCCTGGGGACAGGTGCACAGGTAGCTGCCTCGTGTGTTGCTGTAATACATGTCATAATAACACGTACAATAGTTCACCCACCTGAACAGGAATAGCCATCCTCATTGAGGCGATAGCCCTGGGGACAGGTGCACAGGTAGCTGCCTCGTGTGTTGCTGTAATACATGTCATAATAACACGTACAATAGTTCACCCACCTGAACAGGAATAGCCATCCTCATTGAGGCGATAGCCCTGGGGACAGGTGCACAGGTAGCTGCCTCGTGTGTTGCTGCAGTTGTGCTGACAGATGTCGCCCTGCAGACGACATTCGTCCAGGTCTGCACACACAAAAAAGCATGCATGCATGTGTGTGCACGCGCACACATACACGCACACACACATACACACAAGGAGACATGCACGCACACATCAAACACAAATATTGTCAGAAAAAAACTAACAAAAAAGAAAATAGTTACTTCAAAATTATCACAAAACACCAATGGTTTCAAGCTTTCGATAATTGTTTTCATCTCTTCGTCAGGAAGATGAGCTTAACAAAGAAACTAGATCGCAACAATTCTACTGTCCATGAATACAATCAATCAGTGTTAAATGCACTGCTTTATACAAAGTAATGTCTTTCAGATAAACGTCTCTGTAGATATAAACAGACAGCCAGGTGAACTGGAAGGGTACAGTCACACATTTTAACCAACCTGACAAGTCAGGGTTTACTGTTGTCATTCGTAGCAAAAGGATAATAAACTTAAAGGAAAATGACCACAACAATTTACATGTTGTGTTCTGAAACAAGCAAATAAAACAACAACAGCAACAACAAAAACATGAAGCGAATATAGCACAATGCCACCAAAACATAAAAAAGATGACATCATATCAAACATACAAAAAGGACAATAACAAAACACTGTCAACCAAATGACTAGTCCATTATTAAAACACAACAGAAAAGAAGAAATGGTAGATCTAGAAGAAGAATCAAAGCATGACTAAGACATCAGACATTAGTAGGTAACAACAGTTCATTAGGCACCTGGGAAAATGCACTGACACATCAAAGCATGGAGAAGACTAATTTAATTCACTGTAAAGAAACAAAGCATGGATTACGTTTCAGAAAATCATGCAATCATTTTGCTCAGCACACACCATGAGGCGATTCACACAGATCCTGCAAAGGAAAACCAACACACTGACTTTTGTCCATAGAAGCTTCACAACACATTCATGCACTCTTCTCCTGCATCCTTACATTTGCTTTAAAATGTAAAATATAATCAATTAACAAACTGTTTTCTATACAAAAAATGAAAACATAATACGCTAATCAATTTCACTTTTTACTACACAACAAAGAACATATTTAAAATTTAAAAAAAGAACAGAGAAACTGTGTTACTTGAACTTTAAAATTAAAATTCTGTTGAGTAATGCATCTACAGAATCACCACATTATAGCCAAAAAAAGCCACATTCAGAAAGTCTTGTGCTGGTTAGAAAACACATCTATGCTGACAGAACCAAGGTCAGATGGTGTAATTATTTATTCACACTTATGTGACCAGAGTTGAATTGTAAACATTAAATCCAAAGAACTTCTTGATGTTCATATCTGGCCCAAAGAAAGCCCATTCCTTTATAAAACATTTATCATGGGTTGCAGTCCAGATAGTTATTCAACATCACCAAAAGACAGTATATCCACTCACTTGACAGATTAAAGACGAATTTGCACTGACTGAAAAAAGAAATACAATATTAGAATCACTTTGAATGATTCTTAACTGAACTTTTGACTGAAAAAGCAAATGCGTCAATAGGATAATTTTGATTGTTCCTCAGTTTGAACTGTTGTGGAAGGCAGAGGTCGATGGCTTGATTAATCCAGCAGGCATTCTTTGTCAACATGCAGAATAGAACAGAGTCTGTGAAGAAGAAAAAAGCAGGGGTGAACTGACATTTGTTTAGCATAAACCCCAATCCCAGGTGCGAATTGTCCATTTCGTTTTTCAGTCAGCAGCTCAGAGGATTTGTAGAGCACTGTAGGATACATGAACTGGCTATTTCAGGCATGGACGATGCAACAACACCAACAGTGCCACCAGACAACACCACATGGACAGTGGTAGCGAGAAAAGGAGGAGGAGGAGTGGGAGGAGGACCACAACTGCCCACCTAAACACTGGCCCGCCTCTTTAGGATGAGGGTACGTGCCATTGGGACATGGGTCTTTCTCTTCCAATTTCTTGCCCACAGAGACAGTTTGGTTTTTCGCTATAATCACGCCTTTTTGCCCCCTGACTTCCGCACGGCTACAGAATCCGTTCCTACAGAGCGCGTCTCGTCTATGGCGAGGCCTGTCACCCTGGTAACTGTTGGCATAGTGATACGATTGGCGGGGCTGGTAGTCAGCACCGTCTGCGGGAAGGACGCGAGGAGGGTCGACATATTCCAGACCTGGAACCACCATCAACTGGAATCATGGGTAATATCGAGGACGTTTGTCGGTGCAGTGATGGGAGTGACTTGAAAGATGATGCTAGTGAAAAGGTCTAAAAACAAATGCATCGTTGCTACTTTTTCATTATGTTTGAACAACGAAACAATGGTTGGCGGACATATTCAGATGACTCAGTAACGGGTGTGACTTGAAGATGATGTTAGTAGAAATTTCTTAACAACATCTATCAGTTCCACTAAATTCTTATGCTCCTTCAATGAAGAATGGTTGATGAACATATTTAGATTGATCAGAATGAGCATGATGCTTATATTACTTCTTTATATATTGTTTAGTAAAACCCTTACATTGTTCGTTTTATGATTTAACAACAACGACAAATAATTTCACAATAAGTCTGTCTCACTTTATCATCATTTCCCCCATGGCAATGTCTCCTAGAGATTCGTCCTGTTCGTCCTAAGCATCTTCCTTTTCGTCCAAGCAATATCGTTTATTCAGTGCATTTGTCATGCAAAGCACTTTCACACAAACTGTAGGAACATCTTTAAATGGCAGCTCCCGTGTTCATATGATCTAACTTGCTGAAAGTCTTCTTCCAGAAATAGAACAGCAAACATTTAGCCACCATTACGCTATGCTGAATAATAAACAGACTGCCCATGAGCATGTGTAGGAAATATCAATATCTAAACGAGCCCTACTATTTGAAGTTTTATTTCTAACCTATGTCAGTTGGCAATGGGTGAAATAAACAAGTTTCCATTCCAAAGCTTTAACCACTTCCCTGCCCACTCTCCTGTCTACTAGGGATGTGATGATGTCATTGATGATGTCATAACTTTTGATGTCATAGCCCTGAAGGATGGTTTTTTTGCTTAGATAAGTGAGGAAAGATATATCTCTATATTTTTTCAGATTGAGTCTAACAGGTCTTTTTAACTTTCATAATAAACAAATTGATAATTTCTGTTTTGCTCTGGCAGTGAAGGGGTTAAATTTAGCCTTTTATGATGGTGAAGGATTGAGGTGAAAAAGTTTGGTTCTGACCAGCACAAGACTTTCTGTCGGCCAGCCTGAGCTGCCCCGGAGGACAGAGGCACTCAAAGTCGCCCCACAGATTACGACATCGGTACGAACAGAGGCCGGGAGTCTCCAGGCACTCATCAATATCTGAAATATATAATGAACATGATCATATCATAGCGTAGCACACAGACACTCAAAGTCGCCCCACAGATTACGACATCGGTACAAAGGCCGGGAGTCTCCAGGCACTCATCAATATCTGAAATAAACCACCATCATCACCATGAAATGGCCACAACACACAGAGACAAGAGTCACAACAGATGTCGCATCCAGTGCATCCACTGATCTTTTGAATCAATCCGCATCATGACAAGAGGAACAGTACTCCACACAGAACACACACAGACAGTCTCCTCGCAGATGACAACATTTGTACTGCCACCATTGTTGCAGTTGGGAGAGTGCATGTGCACAGTGTTTACCTATGTTGTGGAATGAACCAACATGGTCTGTTGAGCGGCCAAATGCCATGCACCCTGCAAAGTCCAAATAACGTCTTATACACACACTCCACATTCATGGTCTGTTGAGAGACGACACGTATTGTACCCTGGGAAAGTCCAAATAGCGTATACTACACACTCAACATTGACATACCACTCATCCACACATGGCTCCCCAATACCCCTCCTGCTGAAGCCTTTGGGAGTTATGACATATAACACAATATAAACATCAATATTGCAATGACATGCCACTCACCCAAGCAGGGTTCCCTGATGCCCCTCATGCTGAAGCCTTTGGGAATAATTAAGGCATTAACAAGGCCACCGGTGAAGAGGGACGGTTACCATCTACCGTTCCCGGAACAACAAGTAGTTCTGGTGCGACTGCGCACCAACCACAACAGGCTCAACAACCATATGCGTCGAAAGATGAAGCTGGCACTATCAGCAGTCTGTCCCTGTGGTCTACAAGACCAGACAACAGAACATGTCCTCCAGAGATGTCCCCTTCACAAGGAGGCAAGAGGAGAAGTGTGGCCCATCAGCACACCGCTGTCCACCAAACTCCATGGATCCAAGGAGGAGCTGGAAAAGATGCTATTTGTCAAGGGAGCTGGTCTGGTCGTGTAACGGGTGTACTCAAGAAGAAGAAGAAGAAGCCTTTGGGAGTGATGAAACAAACCACTATGAAATACAAACATCAATATAGCACTGACATGTCACTCACCCACGCACGGCTCTCCAATACCCCTCGTGCGATACCCTTTAGGACACTGACACCTGTAGCCCCCCTCTGTGTTGATGCACCGCTGGTTGTGGTAACACCGATGTGCATTGGTCGAACACTCGTCTATGTCTGTAACAAGGCCATTGATTGGTCGATTATAAATAGCTATTAATATTGAAGTTTTCATACAGAGCTAGTTGTAGTACCACTCATGACTATTGGATGCAGACTTGTCTACATCTGTAATAAGGCTAGTGATTGGATAGGTATGAATATACAGAGCAAATCATATGTGTATTGGTTGAAAAAGCATCTACTATAATTATTTTGCACACTACAAGGCAACGCTTCTTTCCAGATTGAGACCTCTATTCATAACAATATGACAAATAATAAAATAAGAAATTAAAACAAAATCAGAAAAGTGTGTAACTATCTGGGGCATGTCTTATATTACAATGCACCTGTAAAATGTACAGTCTGTAGCAGTCCAAGGGAAGCGAATCTATGTTAGGCCATCAGGAGGCAACCAACCGAGGAGACAGTTCAGGACACCACCTACTAAGCCCCCTTCTGACGACACAATTCTCTTAGTCGCGGAGCCAGCATGAGTGAGGTCCTCCTCTGAGGGCACAACCAGAACGTCCACCAACAGCTCCCCAAAACAGATCCCCATGACTTTGACCCGAACGCACCAAGGCACTGACTGGATCAGAAACCGAAACTGAGGTCACCATGAGAGCAGGGCATGCAAAGCCACAGAATTTGACTTTTTTTTTTAATGATTGATGTAAATGAGGCGGATGACAATGATGATGATGATGATGTTATGGAGTTCCGTATCGGTCTGAGACTGCATGACAGGGCTGTATTCTACGCTTCCTTTCATAATGATATCCCGGTGTTAACCAGGCCCGAGAACTACAGACACTTGCAGTGTTGGTCTTGAAATTAGAGCAACACTCTCAGAATCGCATTCGTTAAGCGGATGAAGCTCGACTGTGTGGTTTCAGTCTTTCCATTGAGCCCATAGCCACTCACTCTGGGTAGGAGTCGGTCCAGGACCGAAAAACCCCTCGCCTCTCATGGGATTCGAACCCAAGACCTCCCAGCCAGTAGTCCGCGACGCTAACCACTACAGCACGGCGGCTGGTAATAAAGATGATTTTGACTTGACTTGACTCTCTCTCTCTCTGTCTCTCTATCTCTGTCTCTCTCTCACACACCCCCAACACACACTTACCCCCACCCCACCCCACCCTTTTCTCCCCAGCAAACAACCCTCCCTCCCCTCACGCTACCCCCCAGCCCCACCACACATACCCACACCCCCGTCAGTCCCCCAGTGCCTGCCTACCTTGACAAGACCCGGAGGCCGTGCGAATGAATCCCTGAGGACAGAGGTGCACACACTGGAAGGATCCCTCACTGTTGATGCACTCCTGTTGTGACTGACAGCTGTGGACTCCTTCGTAGCATTCGTTGATGTCTGCAATACATCATGATCAACATCAACATAGCATAATACATCATGATCAATGTCAACATAACATAATACATCATCATCAATATCAATGTGGGAACACAACAACACAATACACAGTGATTACACACTACACATTACCTGTACATACTGAGGCCCCGGTCACCATATAGCCATCAGGACAGTCACAGCGATAGCTGCCCACTGTGTTGACACAGAGGTGGGAACACAACAACACAATACACAGTGATTACACACTACACACTACACATTACCTGTACACACCGAGGCCCCGGTCACCATATAGCCATCAGGACAGTCACAGTGATAGCTGCCCACTGTGTTGACACAGAGGTGGGAACACACAGTGATGACACACTACACAGTGATGACACACTACACATTACCTGCACACATTGAGGCCCCAGTCATCCTGTAGCCTTCAGGACAGTCACAGCGATAGCTGCCCACTGTGTTGACACAGAGGTGGGAACACACAGTGATGACACACTACACAGTGATGACACACTACACATTACCTGCACACATTGAGGCCCCAGTCATCCTGTAGCCTTCAGGACAGTCACAGCGATAGCTGCCCACTGTGTTGACACAGAGGTGGGAACACACAGTGATGACACACTACACAGTGATGACACACTACACATTACCTGTACACACCGAGGCCCCGGTCACCATATAGCCATCAGGACAGTCACAGTGATAGCTGCCCACTGTGTTGACACAGAGGTGGGAACACACAGTGATGACACACTACACAGTGATGACACACTACACATTACCTGTACACACCGAGGCCCCGGTCACCATATAGCCATCAGGACAGTCACAGTGATAGCTGCCCACTGTGTTGACACAGAGGTGGGAACACACAGTGATGACACACTACACAGTGATGACACACTACACATTACCTGCACACATTGAGGCCCCAGTCATCCTGTAGCCTTCAGGACAGTCACAGCGATAGCTGCCCACTGTGTTGACACAGAGGTGGGAACACACAGTGATGACACACTACACAGTGATGACACACTACACATTACCTGCACACATTGAGGCCCCGGTCATCCTGTAGCCTTCAGGACAGTCACAGCGATAGCTGCCCACTGTGTTGACACAGAGGTGGGAACACACAGTGATGACACACTACACAGTGATGACACACTACACATTACCTGCACACATTGAGGCCCCGGTCATCCTGTAGCCTTCAGGACAGTCACAGCGATAGCTGCCCGCTGTGTTGACACAGAGGTGGGAACAGGGGGAGGAGGGGCCTTCACACTCATTGACGTCTGAAACAGGTACACACGTGGCTTAAGCCAGTTTGTATTCCATTTGATTCACACACACACATCATTGCTGTCTGAAACATGTACACACACGTGGCTTAAGCCAGTTTGTATTCCATTTGATTCACACACACACACACATCATTGCTGTCTGAAACATGTACACACATGTGGCTTAAACCAGTTTGTATTCCATTCGATTCACACACACACATCACTGACGTCTGAAACATGTACACACACATGGCTTAAACACGTTTGTATTCCATTCGATTCACACACACACATCACTGACGTCTGAAACATGTACACACACACGTGGCTTAAACACGTTCGTATTCCATTCGATTCACACACACACATCACTGACATCTGAAACATGTACACACACACGTGGCTTAAACACGTTTGTATTCCATTCGATTCACACACACACACATCTTCATCTCTCTCTGCTTATTCTGTTTCCTCTTTAAAAATTAAAATCTGAACATTCGTTCTCTCTCTCTCTCTCTCTCTCTCTCTCTCTCTCTCTCTCTCTCTCTCTCTCTCTCTCTCTCTCTCTCTCTCTCTCTCTCTATCTCTGTGTGTGCTTGGTTTGAATCTTGCTAATTCAATTGTTTTTTTGTCAAATAAGGAAGGTGCACCTCATTATGCGGCTGTGTGCACATTGTCGCACAACTTCCGAATGGAAGCCCATCCATAAACCGCAACCAAAGATCTGGAAGTAAGAAATACGAAGGATTGTGCACATATCATCCACTTATTTCTGACTTTGTTTCACTTTATGCACCGATTGTGGATCAATTTCTGTATGAAAGTTGCGCGTATTTGTGCACACAGCCTTAATATAGTCTGTAAAATCCAACACACATCACTATTATGTATTCCCCCGAAGACAGAGTGTAGCTGCCCACATGGCGGGAAAAACAAAAACGGTCACACACGTAATGTTCTAATCTGCAACTGATGCCATAGTGTTCAAGAGCTTTCCGCTGTTGGGATGATCCCTGGTGTCTTTTAACCAGGGCAAGCCAACAGCTATATATGTATTGATCCACTCACCAACACACCGTCCCAGTTCCCCCAGGGTGTAGCCCCTGTCACAGGAGCAGCGGTAACTGCCGATCAAGTTCTGACAACTCTGTTCACACACACCGGGCTGCTCCACACACTCGTTGATGTCTGGAACATTCATTACACAGTGGTAACTACGTAATATTCATTATATAATAATCATTAGATAATCTGTAAACCGCAGAATCCCGATAATAATTGTGGCAGTTCTAACAGCCCTGTTCACACACAAAGCTCCTCCACACACTCAGTTATGGTTGAAACAATAACAATAATTACCATAATCTGCAGACCATACGATCCTAATTAGAATGGATCATTTGAAGCCCCCTCCCACACAGATAGCAGCACACTGGTATGGCCCTTGACTTTTAACCTCTAACCTCTCACCTTCACACTTTGCCCCGTCGATGGATCGCTGGAAGCCTTCCCCACAGATAGCAGCACACTGGTATGACCCCTGACCTCTAACCTCTAACCTTCACACTTTGCCCCGTCGATGGGTCGCTGGAAGCCTTACCCACATACAGCAGCACACTGGTATGACCCCTGACCTCTGACCTCTAACCTCTAACCTTCACACTTTGCCCCGTCGATGGATCGTTGGAAGCCTTCCCCACAGATGGCAGCACACTGGTATGACCCCTGACCCCTGACCTCTAACCTCTCACCTTCACACTTTGCCCCGTCGATGGATCGTTGGAAGCCTTCCCCACAGATAGCAGCACACTGGTATGACCCCTGACCTCTAACCTCTCACCTTCACACTTTGCCCCGTCGATGGATCGCTGGAAGCCTTCCCCACAGACAGCAGCACACTGGTATAACCCCTGACCCCTGACCTCTAACCTCTCACCTTCACACTTTGCCCCGTCGATGGATCGTTGGAAGCCTTCCCCACAGATAGCAGCACACTGGTATGACCCCTGACCCCTAACCTCTCACCTTCACACTTTGCCCCGTCGATGGATCGTTGGAAGCCTTCCCCACAGATAGCAGCACACTGGTATGACCCCTGACCTTTAACCTCTCACCTTCACACTTTGCCCCGTCGATGGATCGTTGGAAGCCTTCCCCACATATAGCAGCACACTGGTATGACCCCTGACCTCTAACCTCTCACCTTCACACTTTGCCCCGTCGATGGATCGTTGGAAGCCTTCCCCACAGATAGCAGCACACTGGTATGACCCCTGACCTCTAACCTCTCACCTTCACACTTTGCCCCGTCGATGGATCGCTGGAAGCCTTCCCCACAGATAGCAGCACACTGGTATGACCCCTGACCTCTAACCTCTCACCTTCACACTTTGCCCCGTCGATGGATCGCTGGAAGCCTTCCCCACAGATAGCAGCACACTGGTATGACCCCTGACCTCTAACCTTCACACTTTGCCCCGTCGATGGATCGCTGGAAGCCTTCCCCACAGATAGCAGCACACTGGTATGACCCCTGACCCCTGACCTCTAACCTCTCACCTTCACACTTTGCCCCGTCGATGGATCGCTAGAAGCCTTCCCCACAGATAGCAGCACACTGGTATGACCCCTGACCCCTGACCTCTAACCTCTCACCTTCACACTTTGCCCCGTCGATGGATCGTTGGAAGCCTTCCCCACAGATAGCAGCACACTGGTATGACCCCTGCGTGTTGAGACATTCCTGGTTGGAGGGACAGCCAGTGCCTGACAGGCATTCATTGATGTCTGAAAGAAAACAACAACATCAACAACAACAAAAACAACAACATCAACAACAAAAACAACATCAACAACAACAAAAACAACATCAACAACAACAAAAACAACAACAGCTATTTATTGATTGACAAGATTCCTGGCTGGATGGACAGTCAGCTCCTAATAGACATTAATTTTGTTGGTGTTTGAAAACAAACACAGTCATTGGCAGACTGAAAGTTACATGCACAGTAACTACTGATCAATGTATTTCTCATTGGAAGGGCAGTCAGCCCCATAAACACATTCACTAATGTCTGAAATAAAACTAAGAGATAAAGAAAGTTCATGAAGTGCTATCTACTGACACTGCTGAGGAAGGCTTTACTGTTTGGAGGAGCCATGAAAGCCACAGGCATTTCATTGATGTCTGACAAATCAAATCAAATAATTGAACTAAAAAACATCAAACCAAATAGAAATTAAAAAAAGCATACCCTATGTTTTCTGTGTCTTAAAAAAAAGCATTCCCTGCATATTCCCATGTCTTAAATATCAACCGATTTTCACATGATAGCGGACTATTTCTGTGTGAAAAATGGAGTCTAATGATTAATTTAAAGTGTTACCTTTGCAGGTGCGAGCGTCACTGCCGAGGCTGAAGCCAATGGGGCAGGAGCAGGAAAAGCTGCCTGGAGAGTTGTGACAGTAGTGACTGCAGGGGGACTGACTACACTCGTCTGTGTCTGTGAAATATCATAGATAAAACATAATGGTGATGTTGATGATGATGGTGATATGATGATGATGATGATGATGATGATGATGATGATGATGGTGATGATGATGATGATGATAACTGCCTGGAGAGTTGTGACAGTAGTGACTACAGGGGGACTGACTGCACTCGTCTGTGTTTGTGAAATATCATAGATAAAACATAATGGTGATATGATGATGATGATGATGACGATGATGATGATGATGATGATGATGATGATGATGATGATGATGATGATGGTGATGATAATGATAAAAACTGCCTGGAGAGTTGTGCCAGTAGTGACTGCAGGGGGACTGACTGCACTCGTCTGTGTCTGTGTAATATCATAGATAAAACATAATGGTGATATGATGATGATGATGATGACAGGAGCAGGAGAAAGTGTCTGGGGAATTGGGACAAAAATGGCTGCAGGACATTGACAGCATTCATCAGTGTCTATGAATTTTACATCATATATTACATGATGATAAAGATATTAAAACAAGCTTAGGGAGTCCTGACAATAATGATGAACAGAGATGTACTCTGCCTTTGATTTTTCATCTGTATTATCATCTAACACTTAATTGAACAGAAAGTGTGTTCATTTATTGCAATGAAATACGTTGCTGTTTATTGTCATAATACAGTTTATGCCTTCTTTATATCTAACATTTGTCCTGCTAGAGTATTTTTCAATCAATAATTTCCCCTTTCTGAAATTAACATTATATAAGCAGCATAAGGAACTATCTATACTTTCGTCATAATCCTGGAAAACCAACAAGCAAACAAACGTCAAAATGGCTGCCTTACCTCTGCAGAAGGACGCCTGGTTATCGTGGGTGAATCCCATTGGACACTGGTTGCTAGGGTTACCTGCAACCACACACATCATACGCATAGGTCAGACCCACACTCTTGAAGTGAAATGCGTCCAAGTATAGGATATGTTTCAGATTTTCTTTGGATTTATATTATGTAATATGTACTAATATGTATATTTGTAAAATCATACTAAATATTTGTTGGTTGCAATAACATTATTAAGCTAATTAATTCTTTACCAATTACGTCTATGATTATGCATTCGTGCAAACATGCTGTCAATGTCAGAATCTAATTATTGTGACACACCTACAAAGTTATCATAATTATGGATATCCGGATACCAGCTTGAGTGTAATTTCTGTCATTCTGAAGATTGTTTTGACAGAACTAGGCAAAATACTGACCTCCTTTGTTTAAGTCAAACTCGTGTTTTCAACCTAATTTTTGTTTTTTCAATAATGTTGCATGCGGCAATATCTTGCGCCTTGTGTATGCTTAAATTCAGATTTTTTGTTAAATTCAGGAGATGCGCCTTATAACTAGAAGCGCCTTGTAGTCCATAAATTATGGTACGTACGTTCATGTCACTGCACACTGTGACAGACCAAATGACAGCTACAGACAGTCAGGTTAGCAAAGTGACCATGTCAACAGCAAGCACTGCTTTGCCTGGCTGCCTGAGGGTCAGCTTCAAATGATGTATGGTCACCAATTAATGCAACTTTCTAGGTCGCTCTCTGTGTGAGTGTGTGTGTCTCTCTCTCTCCTCTCTCTCTCACTCTCTCTCTCTCTCTCTCCTTTTTACCCTCAATAAAACATTCGTATTCGTATTCGTATTCTCTCTCTTTCTCTCACCAGGCTGTATGGTCTCTCTCAATCATCTCTGTCTCTGTCTTTGTCTCTCTCTCTCTCTCTCTCTCTCTCTCTCTCTCTCTCTCTCTCTCTCTCTCTCTCTCTCTCTCTCTCTCTCTCTCTCTCTCTGTCTGTCTGTCTGTCTGTCTGTCTGTCTGTCTCTCTCTCTCTCTCTCTCTCTCTCTCTCTCTCTCTCTCTCTCTCTCTCTCTCTCTCTCTCTCTCTCTCTCTCTCTCTCTCTCACCAGGCTGTATGGTGGAATACAGGTTGAACATCAAGGCCTGTTGGTCAGGCAGTATCTCCACAATCATCTCTCTCTCTCTCTCTCTCTCTCTCTCTCTCTCTCTCTCTCTCTCTCTCTCTCTCTCTCTCTCTCTCTCTCTCTCTCTGTCTCTCTCTCTCTGTCTCTCTCTCTCTGTCTATCTCTCTCTCTGTCTCTCTCTCTCTCTCTCTCTCTCTCTCTCTCTCTCCCTCTGTCTGTCTCTCTCTCTCACCAGGCTGTATGGTGGAATGCAGGTTGAACATCAGGGCCTGCTGATCTGGCAGCATCTCCACAATCATCTCTCTCTCTCTGTGTCTCTGTCTCTCTCTGTGTCTCTCTCTCTCTGTCTCTCTCTTGTCTCTCTCTCTCACCAGGCTGTATTGTGGAATGCAGGTTGAACATCAAGGCCTGTTGGTCATGCAGTCACTCCACAATCATCTCTCTCTCTGTCTGTCTCTCTCTCACCAGGCTGTATGGTGGAATGCAGGTTGAACATCAAGGCCTGCTGATCCAGCAGTATCTCCACAATCATGTCCTGATCTCTCTCTCGATCTCTCTCTCTCTCTCTCTCTCTCTCTCTCTCTCTCTCTCTCTCTCTCTCTCTGTCTCTCTCTCTCACCAGGCTGTATGGTGGAATGCAGGTTGAACATCAGGGCCTGTTGGTCAGGCAGTATCTCCACAATCATGTCCTGAGCTCTCAGGTCCTGCACCAGGTAAGGCATGGGACCCAAGGATTCCTCGTACGTGATGGTGTGGTTCCACGCATAGGGCAATGTGATTCCGTCTGCTGTTAGAAGGCGACTGGAATGGGCATAGATGGTGCCTGGAAAATTGCCATCATCACCATTATCCTCATCATTATCATCACCATCATCGTCGTCATCATCATTATGATGGTGTGGTTCCATGCGTAGGGCAATGTGATTCCGTCTGCTGTTAGAAGGTGACTGGAGTGGGCATAGATCTTGAATGGAAAATTGTCATCATCATCATTATCCTCATCATTAGCATCACCATTGTCATCACCATCATCGTCATCATCACTATGATGGCATGGTTCCATGTGTAGGGTAATGCGATTCCATCCGCAGTTAAAAGACAACTGGTGTGGGGATATATATATGCATATACTGCTCGGTGTAGGGAGCCAAGTGAACCGATTGGACGGTTAATAAAATAACGACCAATGAAAAAACATGTTACAGATCTCACCTGGCCCGGTCTGTATGTACTGCTCGATGTAGGGAGCCAAGCGAACCGATTGGACGGCTCCAAGGTCGGGGACCTCCCCACGAATAATGATGTCAAAGGTCAGCCTGCCGCTGCGGTCCACGCCATTGCCGTAGAGAGACATCTTGAGAATTTCCCCTGAAACAGTGAAAGGACAGCAACATGTTGTGTTGAGTTGAGTTGAACGTTTGCCATTACGGTCTGAAAACTCTGTGTGTGTGTGTGTGTGTGTGTGTGTGTGTGTGTGTGTGTGTGTGTGTGTGTGTATGCGTGTGTGCGTGTGTGTGTGTGTGTGTGTGTGTGTGTGTGTGTGTGTGTATGTGAGCATGTGTATGTGTGTGTGCGTGTGTATGTGTGTGTGTGTGTGTGTGTGTGTGTGTGTGTGTGTCTCTCTCTCTCTCTCTCTCTCTCTCTCTCTCTCTCTCTCTCTCTCTCTCTCTCTCTCTCTCTCTCTTCTTCTTCTTCTTCTTCTTCTGCTTCTCCTTAGGCAGCCAACTTCATCACGTTGAAGATTCTGCTGCACTTTAGGGGGTAGTACGAAAAAGAAAGAAATAAGTTCAGCAAAGATATTGTAGAAAGTGAACTGATGAGATATTATGGGGAGAAGATAGATCCCAAAACAGTCAGGGACAATTTAAGTATTTTTGATACTCCGTTTGCTATGTAGAAGGATAATAATTTTATGAGATAGATTTATAACTTTTAGGAAATCAGTAAAATATTGAAGAATTTAAAAAAATATATATATTTGACAAAGTTACCTGTGGCAAATTCCACCTGGACCTCTCTCATGAACT
>CM065705.1:1361273-1371273 GCA_017654935.2 Phymorhynchus buccinoides | reverse complement strand
CAAACATGGCATTGATACAGAGTTTGTATGGAAAACAACAACAAACATGGCATTGATACAGAGTTTGTATGGAAAACAACAACAAACATGGCATTGATACAGAGTTTGTATGGAAAACAACAACAAACATGGCATTGATACAGAGTTTGTATGGAAAACAACAACAAACATGGCATTGATACAGAGTTTGTATGGAAACCAACAACAAACATGGCATTGATACAGAGTTTGTATGGAAAACAACAACAACAACAACAAACATGGCATTGATACAGAGTGTCCAAGGTAAGCGACATACGTACCTACCACGTTCAACACAGTCTCCACAAACAATAACAACAACAACAAACATGGCATTGATACAGAGTGTCCAAGGTAAGCGACATACGTACCTACCACGTTCAACACAGTCTCCACAAAGGTTTTGCCCAGTGGGTTACTGGCAAAGCACCGGTACAGGCCTGAGTCGCTAAGCTGGGCCGCCACAATTCTGTAATCATCATCATCGTCATAATCATTATCATTGTCAATATCATCAGCAGCAGCATCGTCATTATCATTGTCACTATCATCATCATCGTCGTCGTCATTATCATTGTCACTATCATCATCATCATCATCATCATCATTATCATTGTCACTATCATCATCATAATCAGTCTCATCATCATCACCACCACCATTATCAGCAGCGAAGTCATTATCATCATCATCATCATTATCATCATCATCGTCATCATCATCGTCATCATCATCATCACCACCATTATCAGCAGCAATGTCATCATCATCATCATCACCATCACCATTATCAGCAGCAATGTCATTATCATCATCATCATTATCAACATCATCATCATCATCATCATCATCATCATCACCACCACCACCATCATCTTCATCACCATCATCATCATCATCATCACCATCATTATCATCAGTCTCATCATCATCATCACCATCATTATCATAACCATCACCATCTTCATTATTACCATCATTGATCTATGCATTCACCTCAAAGAGTTGTCAGGCAGACTGGTCAGCCTCCCCCCAGCCATTAACTCTGGTATTTCTTTTCAACAATATCGTCACATTGACAAATCATCGTGCATATCATTTAGGTCACGTCAAGTCAAAATGTTCTATATTTGACAGATCATCTTGCCTTGGCATGAGGCTGTGTCAGACCAGTTGACATAAGCTAGAACGCCAAGGCTACATCAAAATATTGTTATGCTCTGAATGGTTGTGCAGGGATTGTCTTAAGCCATGACAAGCTCCCAGCATAACATCATCAGTCTAAAATCCCCCGAAGACGGAGTGTGGCTGCCCACATGGCGGGGTAATACAAAACGGTCACACACGTAATGTTCTCATCCCTAGCTGGTGCATTTGTACTGAATTGTTCAAGTGCTCTGGCTGTTGGGATGATCCCTGGAGTCGTTAAGCCAGGGAACGACAACAACAACAATGACAGATCATCGTGCATATCATTTAGGTCAAGTATTATGCTCTTTATTTGACAGATCTAACACTGACCTCAAGGAGTTGTTGGGCAGAATGGTCAGCCTCCCCCCAGTGGTCAGCTCCCTGGTCTCTTTCCACCAGTACATATCAGGTCGGGGCTGACCTTGAGCCGTGCAGTCAAAGGTCACTGTGTGACCTTCATCCACAGTCTGACTCTTCGGCTCGATCAGGAAACTGGGCTCCGCTGTCACACACACACACACACACACACACACACACACACACACACACACACACACACACACACACACACACACACACACACACACACACACACACACGCATACACACGCATACACACACACACACACACACACACACACACACACACACACACACACACACACACACACACACACACAATACTTTGCAACAAAAAGAAGACAAATGACGAATATTTGTTTGTGTATGTCAGTCAGTCCTTTCCGCCCATGACTAACAGACAGCAGAGGGGGCAGCTGCTAGTCTGGAGGCCTGGGCTACAATGTACAGTTCAGATGCCTCGTTCAACTGCCCCACTCTCTGGGCCAAAGGGATTTGAGGACAGCTGATGTCATGGAAGGTCCCCAAAGGCCAACCAATCCCTTTAGCTGCGGCACTAGAGTCAGGGTTTGGGAGTCATAGTTTTCCACAAACGAGTAAGCTCTACCCTTATGTTCTATTACTGTAGAATACTGAATACTGTAGCTCTGCCCTGATGTTCTATTACTGTAGAATACTGAATACTGTAGCTCTGCCCTGATGTTCTATTACTGTAGAATACTGAATACTGTAGCTCTGCCCTGATGTTCTATTACTGTAGAATACTGAATACTGTAGCTCTGCCCTGATGTTCTATTACTGTAGAATACTGAATACTGTAGCTCTGCCCTGATGTTCTATTACTGTATAATACTGAATACTGTAGCTCTGCCCTGATGTTCTATTACTGTAGAATACTGAATACTGTAGCTCTACCCTGATGTTCTATTACTGTAGAATACTGAATACTGTAGCTCTGCCCTGATGTTCTATTACTGTAGAATACTGAATACTGTAGCTCTACCATGATGTTCACACAGCTCTCTGCTTACTACTGGCCCACACCACGGGCTAATGCTATTCTTAGAACAATAAAGAAAGACTGGAGGAAAGGAGACAAAGTTTTTCCGTCACTGACATCATCTTTATTATTTTGTCAGATGCATATGCGTAAAAACAAACAAACAAACAAAAAGAAATGATGAACAAAAGACAACAAGCATCTTTCAGAGTACCCGCAAATGCTTGAAACCTCACTGCAGTGCAAGCAGCCACATACTGAAGAACTGCAAACGTTACACTAAACCCCAATGCTGTGAACCTCACTGCAGTGCAGGCAGCCACACACTGAAGAACTGCAAACGTTACACTAAACCCCAATGCTTGAAGCCTCACTGCAGTGCAGGCAGCCACACACTGACAAATTGCAAACGTTACACTAAACCCCAACGGTGCTCTGCGTTTTCTGAACTGCAAAGACCTCACAGGAACAGACCATTACAGAATTCCAAACAAAGAATTCTAACCAACACAGTTGGCACCATTGATCAGAATGACAGAAAGTCCTACGATGTAGGGTGTAAGCAATGCCTTTGTCAGTCCAGGGACTGGCTGTGGGGGTAGAAGAACTGTTCTAGGTGTTTATGATGTTATAAATACAGCTTGTCCCGGCCAAAGAAGTGTGCGTGTGTTAGGTTAGGTTAGGTACATTATAGTCACAGTGGCGTCTCTGTGAAATTCGGGTTGCTCCCACCTGGAGAGCGCGTCGCAGCCAGAGGCGCACCACCCTTTTTTTTTTTTTCGCATGCGATTTTTGTGTGACTGATAAGGAAGGAAGGGAGGGGGGTAAATTTTGACCAAATGACAACTTTATCGTTGCCACTGGGTTTAGCGTGTGCTAAGTGCATGAGCACACGGGACCTCGGTTTATCGTCTGATCCGAAAGACTCCACGTTCAGACCGCAAGGCATAGTGCAAAGTGAGAGGACAAAATCCCCTGTACCCAGGTTCGAACTCGGGTTTACTTGACACGAAGCGAACGCGCTACCACTGTGCCACTCTACACTGTGTGTGTGTGTGTGTGTGTGTGTGTGTGTGTGCGTGTGCGTGCGTGCGTGTGCGTGCGTGTGCGTGCGTGCGTGCGTGCGTGCGTGTACTCACAAGTGACAGTGATGATGGACTGGGCCTCTGACGTGCCGGCATCGTTGATGGCAATGCACTTGTATTCACCGGCATCTGACGACTGTAACATTGAATATGGATGGGTCAATATTTACAATAATTATAATAATAATAATAAATGAAACTTATATAGCGCTGTTCGATGGCATGCCATCCTCACAGCGCTTTACAAAGATTTGGAAAAGAAAGAAAAAGAAAAACACACACTATTACACCGACTCATACATACCCCCCACCCCCACCCCCCCACCCGCCAAGCGAACAAGACATAAAGCATTCATAAAAGATTTTAAAAATAAAAAATAAAAAATAATACCAACAATATTGACAATAATAATACCAACAATATTGACAACAATATTGACAATAATAATACCATCAATATTGACAACAATATTGACAATAATAATACCAACAATATTGAAAATAATAATATCAATATTGACAACAATATTGACAATAATAATACCAACAATATTGACAATAATAATACCAACAATATTGGCAATAATAATACCAACAATATTGACAACAATGTTAACAATAATAATACCATCAATATTGACAATAATATTGACAATAATAATACCATCAACATTGACAACAATAATAACATCAATATTGACAACAATATTGACAATAATAATACTTTTGTACCAACAAGATTGACAACAATTTTGACAACAATATTTACAATAATAATACCATCACTATTGACAATAATAATACCACCAATATTGACAACAATAATGCCACCAATATTGACAATAATAATGCCACCAATATTGACAACAATAATGCCACCAATATTGACAATAATAATGCCACCAATATTGACAATAATAATGCCACCAATATTGACAACAATAATGCCACCAATATTGACAATAATAATGCCACCAATAACAGAGCATATCAACTCACCAGCAGGTCATAGATGACCAGCGATCCATTGCTCAGCTGCCTAATCCTCTCACTGAGCTGGACATGTCGGCCATTTTTGGTCCAGAGGATTTCTGGGACAGGATCGCCAGACACGGAGCAGTCCAGGATCACCTTCTCCGCGATCCGCACCGCGCGGTCACCAGGGGGCACTATCACCCGCGGGGGAACTGATGACCCAGCAAAACAAAAGTCCAACCCTCAGATAAAGTGTGAGGGTCAGTGTCTCAAGCTACAATACAGGGGGTTGAAAGAAAAAGACCTTTGCTACCAGCTGTGGCGGTCAGCCCACACTCTTAAAGTGAAATGCTGTCAAGTATTGGAACATTTCAAATTTTCTTTGTTTTAGCATTGTGTAAAATGTACCAATGTGTTTCTGTACAATCCTAAGTATTAAGTTGTTGCAATTATGTTATTAGGCTAATTAATTATTTACCAAATAAGTATATTTTTCATGCATTGAATTAAACACTCTGTCAATGTTTTAATCTAATTATTGTTACACAACTTCAATCTTACGTCATTACAAGTAAAATCATTTTCTTGTGAATGTGATTCTGAATTAGTTGTATGCTAATTATTGATTGGTATGCAATGGAAAACAATGTGATGTCTCATAAAATAACATTTTATTTGGCACTTAAATCAAGTTGCCCATTCTCGCTCTCAATCCTGTGTGTTCTTTGACTGGTGACAAAACAGGCTTTGTGTGGAGGCAAGAGACACAACAGACCTTTGCTAAAAGCTGGGATCCAGGGGTCACAGTGGTGGTGTTCATAATTATGCATAGTCATAGGCTGAAACTATCTCTCTTGCAGTAGAAGTGAGTTAATAGCATTCAGTGCCTTAGGATGTGCACATATATACATGGCAGTTCTGTGTGGAAACCCCCTGAATAAGTAAAAGAAAGAAGGGAATAACAAGCGGATGTGTTTCCGCGTGCAGTAGAAGAGACCTGCTGGTCATTGGCATGGTGTGTCAAAACAACACATACCATACACACCTTTGATAATGACGCGTGCTGTATAGACCTGCTGGTCATTGGCATGGTGTGTCAAAACAACACATACCATACACACCTTTGATAATGATGCGTGCTGTGCAAGACACCTGCTGGTCATTGGCATGGTGTGTCAAAACAACACATACCATACACACCTTTGATAATGACGCGAAGACACCTGTTGGTCATTGGCATGGTGTGTCAAAACAACACATACCATACACACCTTTGATAATGACGCGAAGACACCTGCTGGTCATTGGCATGGTGTGTCAAAACAACACATACCATACACACCTTTGATAATGACGCGTGCTGTATAGACCTGCTGGTCATTGGCATGGTGTGTCAAAACAACACATACCATACACACCTTTGATAATGACGCGAAGACACCTGCTGGTCATTGGCATGGTGTGTCAAAACAACACATACCATACACACCTTTGATAATGACGCGAAGACACTTGTTGGTCATTGGCATGGTGTGTCAAAACAACACATACCATACACACCTTTGATAATGACGCGAAGACACCTGCTGGTCATTGGCATGGTGTGTCAAAACAACACATACCATACACACCTTTGATAATGACGCGTGCTGTATAGACCTGCTGGTCATTGGCATGGTGTGTCAAAACAACACATACCATACACACCTTTGATAATGACGCGAAGACACCTGCTGGTCATTGGCATGGTGTGTCAAAACAACACATACCATAAACACCTTTGATAATGACGCGTGCTGTATAGACCTGCTGGTCATTGGCATGGTGTGTCAAAACAACACATACCATACACACCTTTGATAATGACGCGAAGACACCTGCTGGTCATTGGCATGGTGTGTCAAAACAACACATACCATACACACCTTTGATAATGACGCGAAGACACCTGCTGGTCATTGGCATGGTGTGTCAAAACAACACATACCATACACACCTTTGATAATGACGCGAAGACACCTGTTGGTCATTGGCATGGTGTGTCAAAACAACACATACCATACACACCTTTGATAATGACGCGAAGACACCTGCTGGTCATTGGCATGGTGTGTCAAAACAAAACATACCATACACACCTTTGATAATGACGCGAAGACACCTGCTGGTCATTGGCATGGTGTGTCAAAACAACACATACCATAAACACCTTTGATAATGACGCGTGCTGTATAGACCTGCTGGTCATTGGCATGGTGTGTCAAAACAACACATACCATACACACCTTTGATAATGACGCGAAGACACCTGTTGGTCATTGGCATGGTGTGTCAAAACAAAACATACCATACACACCTTTGATAATGACGCGTGCTGTAGAAGACACATGCTGGTCATTGGCGGGGTTAGTGGCGACACACGTGTACTCTCCGCCGTCTTCCTGCATGGCGTGTCGCACAGTGACTGTGCTGGCTCCGTTGACACTAGGGGGCGCTGCCAGGGGGCGGCCGTTGAGTGTCCAGGTGATGACAGGGGTGGGAACTCCGCGCGCCACGCACTCCAGCTCAAAGCGAGAGTTGAGAGTGACCTCCTGGTCACGTGGCTCGTAGATCAGTCTGGGGGGAACTGAAAGCATCATCAATGAAAATATCGTCATGAACATCTTCATTGTCATCATCAACATTGTTGTCTTCATCATCAACATTATCGTCTTCATCATCATCATCATCATCATCATTATTATCATCAACATCATCATTGTCATCGTCATCATTATCATCATCACCATCATCATCATCTTCAACATCATCATCGTCATCATCATCGTCATCATCATTACATTCCAATTCAAAACAGCTGTTCAGCCATGTCATTGTTATCGTTCTTGGTTGTCCGTGGCATCTCAACCCACCAGAGGGAGCATAGTGGACCCCAGCCTGATGGACACCTCAGTATCGCGGACACACCAGTAATGCGGACACCTCAGTATCGCGGACACACCAGTAATGCGGACAGCGTTACTCCAGCTGTTCACTTCTTATTCATTTCTAAAGCAGCCTCCAGTACTGCGACCACCTCACAATTACCGACAGTTTGGGCCAGTCTGTAGGGTGGTCGCAATGCTGAGGTTCCACTGTATCCAGTATAGCGACCACCTCACAATTACGGACAGTTTGGGCCAGTCTGTAGGGTGGCCGCAATACTGAGGTTCCACTGTATCCAGTAAAGCGACCACCTCACAATTACGGACAGTTTGGGCCAGTCTGTAGGGTGGCCGCAATACTGAGGTGCCACTGTATCCAGTATAGCGACCACCTCACAATTACGGACAGTTTGGGCCAGTCTGTAGGGTGGTCGCAATACTGAGGTTCCACTGTATCCAGTATAGCGACCACCTCACAATTACGGACAGTTTGGGCCAGTCTGTAGGGTGGTCGCAAAACTGAGGTTCCACTGTATCCAGTATAGCGACCACCTCACAATTACGGACAGTTTGGGCCAGTCTGTAGGGTGACCGCAATACTGAGGTGCCACTGTATCCAGTATAGCGACCACCTCACATATACGGACAGTTTGGGCCAGTCTGTAGGGTGGCCGCAATACTGAGGTTCCACTGTATCCAGTATAGCGACCACCTCACAATTACGGACAGTTTGGGCCAGTCTGTAGGGTGGCCGCAATACTGAGGTTCCACTGTATCCAGTATAGCGACCACCTCACAATTACGGACAGTTTGGGCCAGTCTGTAGGGTGGCCGCAATACTGAGGTTCCACTGTATCCAGTATAGCGACCACCTCACAATTACGGACAGTTTGGGCCAGTCTGTAGGGTGGTCGCAATACTGAGGTTCCACTGTATCCAGTATAGCGACCACCTCACAATTACGGACAGTTTGGGCCAGTCTGTAGGGTGACCGCATACTGAGGTGCCACTGATTTTCAACTGTACATGCGTTGCTTTACGCGGAAGAAACAGTGATTTAAGCTCTCAGTCTAGACAAACGCATGGCAGGGTACTTGGCACTGAATGTCTTTGCAAGAAGAATTAAGCCTTTTACTCCCAGCCGTGTATTTCAACTCGGGTAAAGGGGGCATAACCTACTCAATAGCCTACATGGTAAAATACTGAGTTACTTCCCTTCCTTCCAGTTGAAATGGCTTGTGTAGGGTCTGAAGCTGTTTCTCCGGACATTTTGCATCGATTTTGATACATGTTTTTACATTTTGTAAAGCAACAAGTGACCAAGCACATCAGTATGGCTGCCGGAAAGTAAATGCCAAGACAACTAAACAAAACTGAAGGAAAGAAGAAGCCAGCCACCGACCCTGTACTCTGAGCAGTCTGCCCCGCGAGTCCCGCCCAGCCACGTTATGAGCTGAACAGATGTAGCTGCCTGTGTCTCTCTCCTGCAAATAGAGAAATAGCATCATCATCGTCATTATCATCATCATCGCATCGTCATCATTGTCATCATCATCATCCTATTTCAAGGTTAAATCATATATCATTTTATGAGCTGAACAGATGTAGCTGCCTGAGTGAGTCTCTCTCCTGTAAATAGAGAAATATCATCGACGTCATCACCATCGTCATTGTCATCATCATCATTATCATCATCAATATATCATCGTCGTCATCCTATTTCCATGTTAAATCATGTAATGTTTTCTGAGTTGAACATATACAGCCGCCTGTGTCTCTCCTGTATAATAAGAAATGCACACTTGTTACTATTACTTCAACACACACACACACACACACACACACACACACACACACACACACCTGCACACTGTTGATAACCAGGGACCCATCACCCCCCAGGGTGTATCGAGGGTCTCGGGGGTTGATGCGTCGTCGGTCGTAGTACCAGAGGACGGTGGGCGTGGGGTTGCCCCTGGTAACGCATGGCATTACCGTTCTGTCTCCCACCGACGCTATGATGGTTTGTGACGACTCGTGGATCATCGGGGGAACTGGAACATGTAGAATAAAAGGGTGAATTAAGATAATGGGCATTAAGTGTCATGTCTCCCACCGACGCTATGATGGTTTGTGACGACTCGTGGATCATCGGGGGAACTGGAACATGTAGAATAAAAGGGTGAATTAAGATAATGGGCATTAAGTGTCATGTCTCCCACCGACGCTATGATGGTTTGTGACGACTCGTGGATCATCGGGGGAACTGGAACATGTAGAATAAAAGGGTGAATTAAGATAATGGGCATTAAGTGTCATGTCTCCCACCGACGCTATGATGGTTTGTGAGGACTCGTGGATCATCGGGGGAACTGGAACATGTAGAATAAAAGGGTGAATTAAGATAATGGGCATTACCGTTCTGTCTCCCACCGACGCTATGA
>CM065705.1:1348773-1356273 GCA_017654935.2 Phymorhynchus buccinoides | reverse complement strand
TGTACCATAGTGTTCAAGTGCTTCGGACGCTTGGATGATTCCTGGAGTCTTTTAGCCAGGGTATGTCAACAACATCAACAACATCTCAAAAAGAAAAATTGAGAACTGTGGTTCGGTTCTGTAGGCCAGTTGTTATTGCTGTCATTGTGACTAGTGTTAAAGTCTACTCTAATGCTGTGTAGGGGTAGTACAGGTCTAACTTGGAATAACTATGGTTCTGTTCTGTAGGCCAGTTGTTATTGCTGTCATTGTGACTAGTGTTAAAGTCTACTCTAATGCTGTGTAGGGGTAGTACAGGTCTAACTTGGAATAACTGTGGTTCTGTTCTGTAGGCCAGTTGTTATTGCTGTCATTGTGACTAGTGTTAAAGTCTACTCTAATGCTGTGTAGGGGTAGTACAGGTCTAACTTGGAATAACTGTGGTTCTGTTCTGTAGGCCAGTTGTTATTGCTGTCATTGTGACTAGTGTTAAAGTCTACTCTAATGCTGTGTAGGGGTAGTACAGGTCTAACTTGGAATAACTGTGGTTCTGTTCTGTAGGCCAGTTGTTATTGCTGTCATTGTGACTAGTGTTAAAGTCTACTCTAATGCTGTGTAGGGGTAGTACAGGTCTAACTTGGAATAACTGTGGTTCTGTTCTGTAGGCCAGTTGTTATTGCTGTCATTGTGACTAGTGTTAAAGTCTACTCTAATGCTGTGTAGGGGTAGTACAGGTCTAACTTGGAATAACTGTGGTTCTGTTCTGTAGGCCAGTTGTTATTGCTGTCATTGTGACTAGTGTTAAAGTCTACTCTAATGCTGTGTAGGGGTAGTACAGGTCTAACTTGGAATAACTGTGGTTCTGTTCTGTAGGCCAGTTGTTATTGCTGTCATTGTGACTAGTGTTAAAGTCTACTCTAATGCTGTGTAGGGGTAGTACAGGTCTAACTTGGAATAACTGTGGTTCTGTTCTGTAGGCCAGTTGTTATCGTTATCATTGTGACTAGTGTTAAAGTCTACTCTAATGCTGTGTGAGGGTAGGACAGGTCTAACTTGGAATAATATTAGTTATTTGGATTTGGGCAAGGTACATGACTTTTGGGCTCTAGAGAAACGTGTTCTTTAGCTAACGATTCGTGTCTCCCCTCCCCAATACCTTTTTGATTCGTGTCTCCCCTCCCCAATACCTTTTTGATTCGTGTCTCCCCTCCCCAATACCTTTTTGATTCGTGTCTCCCCTCCCCAATACCTTTTTGATTCGTGTCCCCCCTCCCCAATACCTTTTTGATTCGTGTCTCCCCTCCCCAGGTGCCTTGTCCTCCCCTTATATTGCAAGCAAGCTGTGATGCAGTACATCAGTCATTCTTTATTTTACTGGTGAAAATGTGGATCAATTGAAATCATCATGGAGACAATTATGCTAATACCAGTCTAACACAAACAATACTCACTTTGAACTCGGAGGCGGACGTCTCTGTTGTCAATGCCCGCGTTGTTCTGAGCGATGCACGTGTACACCCCGGCGTCTCGCATACGAAGGTTGCTCAGTAGCAGAGACCCATTCTCCAACATACGATGGTCTGAAGCGAAGAAGATGCACCAACAAACATCATTAAAACGCTACTCGTTGTGACTATTTCTGATCAATTATGTAACATTCTTTTATCGGTCACTTGTGACATAGCCTCTTAACGTGGGCTGTGTGGTGAATGGAGCATTTGTCCTGAAGACCTTATGCTAATAGGACGTGAATCTCATCGTCTTCGGTGAATGGATCAGTGAGCCAGTGGGCGGATGGATGATCGGGTGCTGTGTGAGAGCTACGTGTCACATATTAGCTTAACACTTTCAACACAACCCCTCTCGCTGCTCCGTATTCCCTCAGGACACTGCAGTCAAGGAGTAGAAACTCCTTCAGGAGACCCAGGACAGACAGGCAGACAGACAGAGGGACAAACAGACAGACAGACAGACAGACAGACAGACAGACAGACAGGCAGACAGACAGGCAGACAAACAGACAGACAAACATACTGGCATTCTCCTCCAGGACTGATCTGTCTTTCAGCCAGTACACAGTGGGTGTGGAGGACCCTTTAGTTTCACAGAACAGTCAACAGACAAACAGACAGACATAGAGACAGAAGACATACTGGCATTCTCCTCCAGGACCGATCTGTCCTTCAGCCAGTACACAGTGGGTGTGGGCGACCCCTTAGTCTCGCAGGGCAGGACCACACTCTGACCCATCGGCACTCGCACAGTGGGACGGCCCCGCGTCAGGATCTTGGCTGGAACTGAAAAGAAAAATAATACAAAAATAATGATAACCAGTTGTCATTTTATTGGAGAGAGAGAGAGAGAGGGGAGAGAGAGAGAGAGAGAGAGAGAGAGAGAGAGAGAGAGAGAGAGAGAGAGAGAGAGAGAGAGAGAGAAAGAGAGAGAGAGAGAGAGGGAGAGGGAGAGAGATAGAGAGGGAGGGAGAGAGAGAGGGGGGGGAGAGAGGGAGAGAGAGGTGGGGGAGAGAGAGAGGGAGAGAGAGAGAAAGAGAGAGAGAGAAAGAGATAGAGAGAGCGAGAGATAGAGAGGGAGAGGGATAGAGAGAGAGAGGGGGAGGGAGAGAGAGAGAGAGGGAGAGAGAGAGAGAGAATACACAAGCATACACTTGTATCAAAGACTAAACAACAAACCAGGAATTTGGTATTTTCCTTACAGGCCAGGATACATGTGAAGATATGGGTCTCCTTCCGTGCAAGGCAACCATCAGACAATTTATTATTTTTAAATTGCCAGACCAGTTGACATAGGTTAGAACACGAGGCTACATCAAAATGTTGTTATGCTATGCATAGTTATGCGGGGATTGTCTTTAGCCATGACAGGCTCCCAGCATAACATCGTCATTCTCCAAAATCCCCCGAAGTCGGAGTGTGGCTGCCCACGTGGCAGGGTAATCAAAAACAGTCACACACGTAATGTTCTCATCCCTAGCTGATGAATTCGTACCATAGTGTTCAAGTGCTTCAGCTGTTCGGATGATCCCTGGAGTCTTTAAGTCAGGTTATGACAACAACAACAACAACATTGTAACCTAAATAATTGTCAAGATTGAAAAAAATGATAGCCCCCATGGGGATACCAGGGGTCTTTTGCATAAATAGTTCCCCCACCTTTTGGAAGTTCTGTCCTTGAAGAAGAAAACCCAAACAACAGCCCGCATTAATGAACTCTTCTAGTACCACCCAGAACATCACTCTCCTTCCCCACCAAATGCACAGACATTCACTGCCAAGCACCCTGCCATGTGATTGCATGTCTATTGTTAGAGCTTATGTCAGTGATTTGTCCATTAAAAGCAACACATGCGCACTGGAGAAAATAGTTACTCCCCTCTTGTCGGGTCAGATGCAACGGAAAAAACAAAACGTAAAAAACAACATGGCGCTAAAAGACTCAAAGTGGGGCTGACACAGACTTTGGAGCATTTCTGACAATGTCTGGGCTGAACTGTAACACAAAAATTGAAACAAACAACAACAACAAATGACTGGTCCTGCCATTGCATCTTCACAGCATGTCCTGAAACTAAACAGGTAGACTATGCTACATAGCAGACAACATATGCGGGCCAGTCAGTCGTTTCCGACCATGACCGTCAAACAGCAGAGGGGGCAGATGCTATTCCAGCAGGCTGGGCTAGAATTTGTTTATATGCCTTGCCCAGGGTGCATCCCCTCTCTGTCGACCAAAGGGATTTGAGGACAGCTGGCGTTGGGGAAGAGACAAAACAGCACAACACGATACAAACCACACTCAGCGTTCCTCCACTCACCCTGGACTTGCAGTGTCACCGTCTTGGAGGCGTTTCCCGTAGGGTTGGACGCCAGACAACACGATACAAACCACACTCAGCGTTCCTCCACTCACCCTGGACTTGCAGTGTCACCGTATTGGAGGCGTTTCCCGTAGGGTTGGACGCCAGACAACACGATACAAACCACACTCAGCAGTCCTCCACTCACCCTGGACTTGCAGTGTCACCGTCTTGGAGGCGTTTCCCGTAGGGTTGGACGCCAGACAACACGATACAAACCACACTCAGCGTTCCTCCACTCACCCTGGACTTGCAGTGTCACCGTATTGGAGGCGTTACCCGCAGGGTTGGACACCAGACAACACGATACAAACCACACTCAGCGTTCCTCCACTCACCCTGGACTTGCAGTGTCACCGTCTTGGAGGCGTTTCCCGTAGGGTTGGACACCAGACAACACGATACAAACCACACGCAGCAGTCCTCCACTCACCCTGGACTTGCAGTGTCACAGTCTTGGAGGCGTTTCCCGTAGGGTTGGACGCCAGACAACACGATACAAACCACACTCAGCGTTCCTCCACTCACCCTGAACTTGCAGTGTCACCGTATTGGAGGCGTTTCCCGTAGGGTTGGACGCCAGACAACACGATACAAACCACACTCAGCGTTCCTCCACTCACCCTGGACTTGCAGTGTCACCGTCTTGGAGGCGTTGCCCGCAGGGTTGGACACCAGACGACACGATACAAACCACACGCAGCAGTCCTCCACTCACCCTGGACTTGCAGTGTCACCGTCTTGGAGGCGTTACCCGCAGGGTTGGACACCAGACACGTGTATTTCCCATCATCCTGCAGTCGAACCAACATGAACTCCAGCGAACCAGAGGGCGTGGTGCGATGACGAAGACCTGACGACGATGAAAAGAATGAGAATGATGATGATAATTTATATGCAATACAAAGATAAGTGTTTGTTATACACTGGTACCATAAATTGATCCACGGGCAATCAAGCAAACATTGATTCATTTGATGCAAAATCTTCCACTAATGAGGGCAAAAGGCTTATAACCTATGGCCTTGTGTAATGCAGTGCGATTTTGACAATGTGAGTCATGATTCACGTGAAATCCATGCATTGGGTCTATTTGAGTATAGTGAGGGAAAATGGCAGAATTATTTTAGACAGACGTATTTCACATAAATCAGGACTCACGTGACACAATCGCATCGCATCCACATACGATCTTCCACACCGTGTGGCGCCGACTTAAGGGAGAGAATAAGAGAGAGGGGACAGAAACAAAGACAGAGACTACTGTGGAGGGGAAAGGCCCCGTATTTTTATTAATCATTTTTTTAAAAGCACAGTGGAATGATTACATTTGAGACATTCAGTATCAGCACATAGACATACATGTAAAGTCACATGGGAAAAAGCAATCATGATATATCAAAGATGTATGGGGAAGTCAACATGACAAGCATATTAATTTTCAATTAAGTTTGTATAAGGAAACCATTTTTTTGTTTACAAACAAACGAAGTATCTCATGTCCATAGATTAAGCACATGCTTCAGCTTGATGCATATCCCTGTACATTCCTGGGACCCGTATTGTACCGTCATTAGCAAACAATCATATCTGAAACAATCATCGTCGCATTAAACAATCATCATCGCATTAAACAATCATCATCATAAATCATCGTCGCATTAACAATCATCATCATAAATCATCATCATAATTCATCATCGCATTAAACAATCATCATCGCATTAAACAATCATCATCGCATTAAACAATCATCATCATAAATCATCATCGCATTAAACAATCATCATCATAAATCATCATCATAAATCATCATCGCATTAAACAATCATCATCGCATTAAACAATCATCATCGCATTAAACAATCATCATCGCATCAAACAATCATCATCACAATAATGTTACTCCACCTGTGGAGGGGAAAGGCTCTCCATCCTTCATCCACTGGACAACAGGCGAGGGCTGACCACTGGTCTCACAGGGCAGTAGACTCTGTGTGTTGATGGAGGTCGCCACTAAGTCTGGACCCTCCGCTATTTCTGGGGGAACTACAGGAACAGACAAACAAGACAATAATGTATTTATTGATAAACAAAATGCCACACAAAATTCACAATGGTTTTACAGAGCAGTAGATTACAGGAACAAATAAACAATGCAATAATTTAATTATTAATAAACAAATTATAACAGCAAATCCACAATGGTTTCACAGGGCAACAGACTGTGTGTGATAGACGCCGCAACGAAATCTGGACCCTCTGCTACAGTGCTATCTCTGGACTGGGGGAATTACAACTACACCTGGACCTTCTGCTATCTCTGGACTGGGGGAATTACAACTACATCTGGACCCTCTGCTATCTCTGGACTGGGGGAATTACAACTACATCTGGACCCTCTGCTATCTCTGGACTGGGGGAATTACAACTACATCTGGACCCTGCTATCTCTGCTATCTCTGGACTGGGGGAATAACAACTACATCTGGACCTTCTGCTATCTCTGGACTGGGGGAATAACAACTACATCTGGACCTTCTGCTATCTCTGGACTGGGGGAATAACAACTACATCTGGACCTTCTGCTATCTCTGGACTGGGGGAATAACAACTACATCTGGACCTTCTGCTATCTCTGGACTGGGGGAATAACAACTACATCTGGACCTTCTGCTATCTCTGGACTGGGGGAATAACAACTACATCTGGACCTTCTGCTATCTCTGGACTGGGGGAATAACAACTACATCTGGACCTTCTGCTATCTCTGGACTGGGGGAATAACAACTACATCTGGACCTTCTGCTATCTCTGGACTGGGGGAATAACAACTACATCTGGACCTTCTGCTATCTCTGGACTGGGGGAATAACAACTACATCTGGACCTTCTGCTATCTCTGGACTGGGGGAATAACAACTACATCTGGACCTTCTGCTATCTCTGGACTGGGGGAATAACAACTACATCTGGACCTTCTGCTATCTCTGGACTGGGGGAATAACAACTACATCTGGACCTTCTGCTATCTCTGGACTGGGGGAATAACAACTACATCTGGACCTTCTGCTATCTCTGGACTGGGGGAATAACAACTACATCTGGACCTTCTGCTATCTCTGGACTGGGGGAATAACAACTACATCTGGACCTTCTGCTATCTCTGGACTGGGGGAATAACAACTACATCTGGACCTTCTGCTATCTCTGGACTGGGGGAATAACAACTACATCTGGACCTTCTGCTATCTCTGGACTGGGGGAATAACAACTACATCTGGACCTTCTGCTATCTCTGGACTGGGGGAATAACAACTACATCTGGACCTTCTGCTATCTCTGGACTGGGGGAATAACAACTACATCTGGACCTTCTGCTATCTCTGGACTGGGGGAATAACAACTACATCTGGACCCTCTGCTATCTCTGGACTGGGGGAATAACAACTACATCTGGACCTTCTGCTATCTCTGGACTGGGGGAATAACAACTACATCTGGACCTTCTGCTATCTCTGGACTGGGGGAATAACAACTACATCTGGACCTTCTGCTATCTCTGGACTGGGGGAATAACAACTACATCTGGACCTTCTGCTATCTCTGGACTGGGGGAATAACAACTACATCTGGACCTTCTGCTA
>CM065705.1:1331273-1336273 GCA_017654935.2 Phymorhynchus buccinoides | reverse complement strand
GGAGGAGGAGGAGGAGGAGGAGGACGATGATTTACCTCGTCTTTAAACCAGATGATGGAGGGGGCGGGCACACCAGTCACAGGACAATGGATGGAGATGGAATTGTTCTGATGATGATGATGAGGAGGAGGAGGAGGAGGAGGATGGTGATGGTGATGACGACTTACCTCGTCTTTAAACCAGATGATGGAGGGGGCGGGCACTCCAGTCACAGGACAATGGATGGAGATGGAATTGTTCTGATGATGATGATGAGGAGGAGGAGGAGGAGGAGGAGGATGGTGATGGTGATGACGACTTACCTCGTCTTTAAACCAGATGATGGAGGGGGCGGGCACTCCAGTCACAGGACAATGGATGGAGATGGAATTGTTCTGATGATGATGATGAGGAGGAGGAGGAGGAGGAGGAGGAGGAGGACGATGATTTACCTCGTCTTTAAACCAGATGATGGAGGGGGCGGGCACTCCAGTCACAGGACAATGGATGGAGATGGAATTGTTCTGATGATGATGATGAGGAGGAGGAGGAGGAGGAGGAGGAGGACGATGATTTACCTCGTCTTTAAACCAGATGATGGAGGGGGCGGGCACTCCAGTCACAGGACAATGGATGGAGATGGAATTGTTCTGATGATGATGAGGAGGAGGAGGAGGAGGAGGATGGTGATGGTGATGACGACTTACCTCGTCTTTAAACCAGATGATGGAGGGGGCGGGCACACCAGTCACAGGACAATGGATGGAGATGGAATTGTTCTGAGTCACCGTCAGCTGATCCTGGAGAGACTCCCGATCAATGGTGGGGGGAACTGTAAGGAAAACAACCCACACACCTTGTAAACATGAGAATCAATGGCAGGTCACGATCAATGGAGTGGGGAACTGCCAGGAAAACAAACCACACACCTTGTAAACATGAGAATCAATGGCAGGTCACAATCAATGGCAGGTCACGATCAATGGAGTGGGGAACTGCCAGGAAAACAAACCACACACCTTGTAAACATGAGAATCAATGGCAGGTCACGATCAATGGAGGGGGGAACTGCCAGGAAAACAAACCACACACCTTGTAAACATGAGAATCAATGGCAGGTCACGATCAATGGAGTGGGGAACTGCAAGGAAAACAAACCACACACCTTGTAAACATGAGAATCAATGGCAGGTCACGATCAATGGAGTGGGGAACTGCCAGGAAAACAAACCACACACCTTGTAAACATGTGAATCAATGGCAGGTCACGATCAATGGAGTGGGGAACTGCAAGGAAAACAAACCACACACAGTGTGTCAGGTTACCTTGTAAAAATGAGAATCGATGGCAGGGTGGACTGTGATACACAATGACTGATAGATCAGCCATTGTCATGTTAATCAGCATAGCGGAACAACTGTCAGTCTTGCAATGCTGGCATCCAACTAATGCATGCACAAGCAAAATACAAACCACATCATTTGATCCTGACTGCAATCTGTCACCTCAGTCCAAAGAAGGGTTGGTACCTGTCTAACTGGCCAAAACTGTCGTGGCAAAAACTGACAATCTTACCGCAAAACCCCATTTCATTTAGCTTGCACTGTGAGTGAAAATTCATGCAGTTCAAGGTCACTCACCTTGCTGCAAGGTGAAAGGTGAATCACCAAGGTCAAAGTTCCTCTCCAGCTGTCCGGCTTCATTGGTGGCAATGCGGGTCAAAGGTCAAATCTTACATACAGGTCAAAGGTCAAAGGTCAAACCTCAAGGTCGAAGTTTCTCTCCAGCTGTCCGGCCTCAGTGATGGTGATACAGGTCAAAGGTCACATCTTGCACACAGGTCAAAGGTCACTCACCTTGAACCTCAAGGTCGAAGTTTCTTTCCAGCTGTCCGGCCTCGTTGGTAGCAATGCAGGTGTAGAGGGCGCTGTCAGAGGTCCTGGACCCGTCAATCTCCAGCTGACGATTGTTGTTGATCAACTTACGACGATCCGTTTGGACTAACGGCTCTCCGTTCATCAGCCAATCCACCTGGTGACAAGATTAAACAACATCAATGACAAGATAGAACAACATCAATAAAAGATGAACAGCTGACAGTGGACAATCCGTGTGGAATAGTGGCTCTCCATTCATTTACCACTCCACCTGGTGACAAGATAGGACAACATCAATGACAAGATAGAACAACATCAATAACAGATGAACAGCTGACAGTGGACAATCCGTGTGGAATAGTGGCTCTCCATTCATTTACCACTCCACCTGGTGACAAGATAGGAAAAACATTGCTAATAAAATTAAACAGCATCGCACCGCACCGCACCGCAACACACCGCACCACAACACACACCACACCCCACCACACCACACTGCACCACAACACACCACACCACACCACACCACACCACACCAACCTCAGGGATAGGAATTCCAGACACTGGACATTCCAGAACCACCCATCGGTCAGCGATGGTCTTGGGGTTGTACACCACGTTAGACTCATCTATGGTGGGCTTCACTGCAATAAATGAAAACAGAGATAAAACATCAAAAATGGCAAAACAATGATGAACAGAAATGTTCTAGGCAGCAGGATTCTCAGCAATACACGAATTGTTATCAGTATCATCAAAATCATTTAGAAATATAATGAAGAAAATGTAGACTTATTCTCTCAACCCAAAAAGTTTCTACTCACTCGTAGCTTTACTAGAAATAAATAATAGTCAGATAGTCCAATAAATTATTATCAAATTCTCATCCATCACCATAAACTCAAAGTTGGTCCTATCCTGTCTAGCAGGGTTTTCAGCAACACGTGAATATTTCCCTGTGTCCTCTTCAATAGCGTTCAAGATAACGGATCAATCAACCACTCACTCAGGGTTTTCAGCAACACACAAATATTTCCCTGTGTCCTCTTCAATGTTCAAGATAACGGATTAATCACATAATTAGTTATCAACCACTCACTCAGGGTTTTCAGCAACACATGAATATTTCCCTGTGTCCTCTTCAATGTTCAAGATAACGGATTAATCACATAATTAGTGATCAACCACTCACTCAGGGTTTTTAGCCTTACAGGAATATTTGCCACTATCTTCTTGATAGCGTTAAAAATAACCGATCAATCAAATACTTTGTTATAATCACTCACCCAGCACCATGAACTCGAAGTTGGCCCTGTCCTTTCCTGCGGGGTTTACGGCAGTGCAGGAATATTCCCCCGTGTCCTCCTCGATGGCGTTCAGGATCTGCAGCTGAACCCCCCCATTGATGACCCTGAACCTGGGGTCGGAGGTCAAGAGGTCGTGACCTTCCCGCTGCCAGGTCACGTTGGGGAAAGGGATGCCGTACACCGGACAGTCCAAGGTCGCTGTTTGACCTTTGATTATGCGAGGGTTGGGGTCGAGAAGCTCGTCCGTGATCACTGGCGGAACTGTGAGAGAACAGATGGGAAAAGAAAGAAAATGCAGTGAACTGTTTATAGGATCAATGTTATCATCATCGCCATCATCACTATCATTTTCACAATTAATTCTATCGTTATTGTCATGAATATTTCCCCCTCAATGGCAATGCCTCCGAAACTATCCAATTTATTTTTTTCTATTTCTTAACTTATTTTTTTAAAATTTTGGCTCCCATTTTCAGAAAAGTCACAGCAGTGTGTACACAGAGACACATCACAGAATCATCTGAAATGCGTGAATAAAACGCACATTTATTCACTTAACTCTAGACTCTCAATTTAATTGACTGGTTGCCTTCTCCTGTTTCATTAGCAGCGATACAGCGATACATTATGCAAATGATATGCTAATGTATTCTACTGACTCCACACTGGCAGTTCAAAGTTCTGGTCGGCCTCCCCCGCCTCGTTAGCGTTGATGCATTATGTAAATGATATGCTAATGTATTCTACTGACCCCACACTTGCAGTTCAAAGTTCTGGTCGGCCTCTCCCGCCTCGTTAGCGTTGATACATTATGTAAATGATATGCTAATGTATTCTACTGACCCCACACTTGCAGTTCAAAGTTCTTATCAGCCTCCCCCGCCTCGTTAGCGGCATACATTATGTAAATGATATGCTAATGTATTCTGCTGACCCCACACTTGCAGTTCAAAGTTCTGGTCGGCCTCTCCTGCCTCGTTAGCGTTCATACAGTATGTAAGTGATATGCTAATGTATTCTACTGACCCCACACTTGCAGTTCAAAGTTCTGGTCGGCCTCTCCTGCCTCGTTAGCGGCGATACATTATGTAAATGATATGCTAATGTATTCTACTGACCCCACACTTGCAGTTCAAAGTTCTGGTCGGCCTCTCCTGCCTCGTTAGCGGCGATACATTATGCAAATGATATGCTAATGTATTCTACTGACCCCACACTTGCAGTTCAAAGTTCTGGTCGGCCTCTCCCGCCTCGTTAGCGGCGATACATTATGTAAATGATATGCTAATGTATTCTACTGACCCCACACTTGCAGTTCAAAGTTCTGGTCGGCCTCTCCTGCCTCGTTAGCGGCGATACATTATGTAAATGATATGCTAATGTATTCTACTGACCCCACACTTGCAGTTCAAAGTTCTGGTCGGCCTCTCCCGCCTCGTTAGCGGCGATACAGCGATACATCCCAGTGTCCCCCACCACTGCCCTGTGGATTTCAAGACGTCGCCCGCCATTGGTCACCTTGACGTGATTGGCCGACTCTATGTCGATTGGCTGGTTGTTGTGGAACCATAGCACCTAGGAAATAGAGAATATAATATAGTTAATATTACACATTTATCGTTAATAGTGTCCTGTTAATCGTTGGTCACCTTGACGTGATTGGCCGACTCTTATGTTGATTGGCTGATTGTTGTGGAAACATAATACCTAGGATATAGAGAATATAATATAGATTTAATATTGCATTTATATTGGTCATAGTGTCCTGTTAATGTGAAATTTATAATAAATTAAATTTAAAAATAAAACTTTCTCACTCTGCGCGTCTGTGGGGTG
>CM065705.1:1318773-1321273 GCA_017654935.2 Phymorhynchus buccinoides | reverse complement strand
GTTCTCAGCCCTACAGAAGTATCTGCGGGCGTCCTCTGCAGAGGCCTGTCTGATGAGCAGGGTCCACCCCTCGTTCTCCAATACGTGCTTGCTGGAGTTGGCTCTCAGAGCCTGGTCCTGGTGGAACCACGTCACCTACACAGGACACGGCAAAATAAGTCATGTTAGCTGGTGTTGGTCTTCTGAGCCTGTTTCTGATGAAGCCGCGTCACCTACAGCACAACACGGCAGAAAGGCAAGTCAGAAAGTCAAGCCAAAAGTCAATTCAGAAAGTCAAGCCAAAAGTCAATTCAGAAAATAAAGCCATGTTTCATGAAGCTTGAATCCCGGCTTGGTCCTTTCTTTCTAGTTCGACAGGAAAATCCAACTGAACGTCCTTCGGATGGGGACTTAAAGATAGTCTGACACGTACGCTTTATGCATGTCAAAAATCCCACAGCAGTTTAAAGTCGGTAAGAGCAGGGAGAAATCCTGCTGCTGGGCATGACCAAATTGATAGCTAGGTTTCCCAAGTCTGCCCCCACCCCCCCACCTCACCATGCCCCCCCCCCCCCCCCCCCAAACAAAGAAGAAAAAAATGGATAGGCGCTGAGCTTGTGGCGACCCTACTCTCCAGGCGAAAGCAGCCCACATTTCAGAGATAAGTCTCTGTGACTAGAAACCACCAAATAGCAAAACAATAATAATAAAGATAATAATCAGTGACCTTGGGCAGGGGGATGCCGAAGGCAGGGCAGCTGAGTCGAAGGTCGTTACCCACAACCACCTCTGCCTCCTCGGCTACACCGGGATTCTCCACAGATGGCGGCACTGGAAGATAGACACTGGGGTTAACTGGTTTACTGTCAGCAGAAACTAAAGGGTTAATGATCACTGGAATAAAGACATTGTGGTTAACTCGTTTATTGTCAGAAACTAAAGGGTTAATGATCACTGGAATAAAGACATTGTGGTTAACTCGTTTATTGTCAGAAACTTAAGGGTTAAAGGTCACTGGAATAAAGACATTGGCGTTAACTCGTTTATTGTCAGAAATTAAAGGGTTAATGATAACTAGAATAACGATATTGGGGTTAACTCGTTTACTGTCAGACACGAAAGGGTTAATGATCACTGAAATAAAGACATTGGGGTTAACTGCTTAACTGTCAGTAGAAATGAAATGTTTAAAGATACGCATCATGAATTAAACCAACAAGGAAACCACCATCTCTATTTCCTTGATCGGCTTCAACAGGGTTCTCCACAGATGGAGGGACTGGGGAAAGTAAACTGTTGGTGTTGTTAATCCATTTATCATTTTGGACAGAATTCATGATTAAAAAATCGTCAACTGTGAAATATTACTTCTTGTATCTGTTCAACAGCACACATTTAATGTCCACAAAATTATAAGCATGCTCTCTCTTTTTCTCTTTTCACACACACACACACACACACACACACACACACACACACACACACACACACACACACACACAGACCACACCAATCCACTCACCGTAAACATTCAAATTAAAATCTTTGGCCACCTCCCCCGCCACACTCTCGCCCACACAAGTGAACTGTCCCCTGTCCGTGACCTTTGCCCCCTGGATCTCCAGGCGACGACCTTCAGCCAGCAGGCGGAGGTGAGAGTCAAGGTCAAGGTTCAAGGGTTCCCCGTCCTTGAGCCACGTGACCCTGGGTGGAGGTTTGCCCGTGACCTGACAGTCAATGTATGCGGCCTGACCTTCAGCCACCGTCTGATTGGTCGGGGAGGAGGTTTCCGCGTTGATGTACGGGGGCACTGAAAAAGGGCATAGTTTGTTCACGAATAGGATCACTTCTGTACTTTGAGGATTCTTGTGCCGCATACGTGCTGGTTTTCTGAATGGTGGTGTTTTTGTCGGCAGGCTCTGCAGTCATAAAAAACGGACTGGCACACCCATGGGACACTTTAGCAAGGACTCCTTGGCATCGTGTCTAAGTGATCACCGAGTCAAGAGTGGCTATGTACCTGTGCGTGCTTAATGGAATGTCCCGTGTATGCCCAGACCCGTATAACATATCACAAGCTTCCAAGGTTGGTCTTGGGTTGCTCTTGTGTTGGTAGGGCGGGCAGGGCCTCTGTGTCCCATCAGCGCCTTCGGGTGTTTCTTTTTCAAACACATTAAATCTAAATGACAATTAATCACTTCATAGTTTATTATAGTATAACTGTTTACTTGCCTTGAGCTTGCAAATAAAACTTTGAGCAATGTTTCCAGCCACTCATGTTACACCCATATCTGGACTCATCTTACAACAATCTTCTTCATCTTCTATCACTCAGACAGCTTCCTGTCAATTATGAGTGCAGATGCACCATACTGCCGTCATGCGTCTAACTAAGAAATAGTTAGGCCCAGCAAGTCCAACTTCAGCTGGAGGAAATCTTGTTGAAAGTGTTTCGTGAAAAGAGTCAGGAGAGTGGAACAGTAAGGCAGAAAGACAACAGATGACAGTAAGCAAACGGAAA
>CM065705.1:1306273-1313773 GCA_017654935.2 Phymorhynchus buccinoides | reverse complement strand
CCATCCACACTCTGTTGGACTCTGCCTGTCCTCTTCTTACTACCATCCACACTCTGTTGGACTCTGCCTGTCCTCTTCTTACTACCATCCACACTCTGTTGGACTCTGCCTGTCCTCTTCTTACTACCATCCACACTCTGTTGGACTCTGTCTGTCCTCTTCTTACTACCATCCACACTCTGTTGGACTCTGCCTGTCCTCTTCTTACTACCATCCACACTCTGTTGGACTCTGCCTGTCCTCTTCTTACTACCATCCACACTCTGTTGGACTCTGCCTGTCCTCTTCTTACTACCATCCACACTCTGTTTGACTCTGCCTGTCCTCTTCTTACTACCATCCACACTCTGTTGGACTCTGCCTGTCCTCTTCTTACTACCATCCACACTCTGTTTGACTCTGCCTCTGCCTGTCCTCTTCTTACTACCATCCACACTCTGTTTGACTCTGCCTGTCCTCTTCTTACTACCATCCACACTGTGTTTGACTCTGCCTGTCCTCTTCTTACTACCATCCACACTCTGTTTGACTCTGCCTGTCCTCTTCTTACTACCATCCACACTCTGTTGGACTCTGTCTGTCCTCTTCTTACTACCATCCACACTCTGTTGGACTCTGCCTGTCCTCTTCTTACTACCATCCACACTGTGTTGGACTCTGTCTGTCCTCTTCTTACTACCATCCACACTCTGTTGGACTCTGCCTGTCTTCTTACTACCATCCACACTCTGTTTGACTCTGTCTGTCCTCTTCTTACTACCATCCACACTCTGTTTGACTCTGCCTGTCCTCTTCTTACTACCATCCACACTCTGTTGGACTCTGCCTGTCCTCTTCTTACTACCATCCACACTCTGTTGGACTCTGCCTGTCCTCTTCTTACTACCATCCACACTCTGTTGGACTCTGCCTGTCCTCTTCTTACTACCATCCACACTCTGTTTGACTCTGCCTGTCCTCTTCTTACTACCATCCACACTCTGTTGGACTCTGCCTGTCCTCTTCTTACTACCATCCACACTCTGTTGGACTCTGCCTGTCCTCTTCTTACTACCATCCACACTCTGTTGGACTCTGCCTGTCCTCTTCTTACTACCATCCACACTCTGTTGGACTCTGCCTGTCCTCTTCTTACTACCATCCACACTGTGTTTGACTCTGTCTGTCCTCTTCTTACTACCATCCACACTCTGTTTCACTCTGCCTGTCCTCTTCTTACTACCATCCACACTCTGTTTCACTCTGTCTGTCCTCTTCTTACTACCATCCACACTCTGTTGGACTCTGCCTGTCCTCTTCTTACTACCATCCACACTCTGTTGGACTCTGCCTGTCCTCTTCTTACTACCATCCACACTCTGTTGGACTCTGCCTGTCCTCTTCTTACTACCATCCACACTCTGTTGGACTCTGCCTGTCCTCTTCTTACTACCATCCACACTCTGTTTGACTCTGTCTGTCCTCTTCTTACTACCATCCACACTCTGTTTGACTCTGCCTGTCCTCTTCTTACTACCATCCACACTCTGTTTGACTCTGTCTGTCCTCTTCTTACTACCATCCACACTCTGTTGGACTCTGCCTGTCTTCTTACTACCATCCACACTCTGTTGGACTCTGCCTGTCCTCTTCTTACTACCATCCACACTCTGTTGGACTCTGTCTGTCCTCTTCTTACTACCATCCACACTCTGTTGGACTCTGCCTGTCCTCTCTTACTACCATCCACACTCTGTTTGACTCTGCCTGTCCTCTTCTTACTACCATCCACACTCTGTTGGACTCTGCCTGTCCTCTTCTTACTACCATCCACACTCTGTTTGACTCTGCCTGTCCTCTTCTTACTACCATCCACACTGTGTTGGACTCTGTCTGTCCTCTTCTTACTACCATCCACACTCTGTTGGACTCTGCCTGTCCTCTTCTTACTACCATCCACACTCTGTTTGACTCTGTCTGTCCTCTTCTTACTACCATCCACACTCTGTTTGACTCTGCCTGTCCTCTTCTTACTACCATCCACACTCTGTTTGACTCTGCCTGTCCTCTTCTTACTACCATCCACACTCTGTTTGACTCTGCCTGTCCTCTTCTTACTACCATCCACACTGTGTTTGACTCTGTCTGTCCTCTTCTTACTACCATCCACACTCTGTTGGACTCTGCCTGTCCTCTTCTTACTACCATCCACACTCTGTTTGACTCTGTCTGTCCTCTTCTTACTACCATCCACACTCTGTTGGACTCTGCCTGTCCTCTTCTTACTACCATCCACACTCTGTTGGACTCTGCCTGTCCTCTTCTTACTACCATCCACACTCTGTTGGACTCTGCCTGTCCTCTTCTTACTACCATCCACACTCTGTTGGACTCTGCCTGTCCTCTTCTTACTACCATCCACACTCTGTTTGACTCTGCCTGTCCTCTTCTTACTACCATCCACACTCTGTTTGACTCTGTCTGTCCTCTTCTTACTACCATCCACACTCTGTTTCACTCTGTCTGTCCTCTTCTTACTACCATCCACACTCTGTTTGACTCTGTCTGTCCTCTTCTTACTACCATCCACACTCTGTTTGACTCTGCCTGTCCTCTTCTTACTACCATCCACACTCTGTTGGACTCTGTCTGTCCTCTTCTTACTACCATCCACACTCTGTTGGACTCTGCCTGTCCTCTTCTTACTACCATCCACACTCTGTTTGACTCTGCCTGTCCTCTTCTTACTACCATCCACACTCTGTTGGACTCTGCCTGTCCTCTTCTTACTACCATCCACACTCTGTTTGACTCTGCCTGTCCTCTTCTTACTACCATCCACACTCTGTTGGACTCTGCCTGTCCTCTTCTTACTACCATCCACACTCTGTTGGACTCTGCCTGTCCTCTTCTTACTACCATCCACACTGTGTTGGACTCTGTCTGTCCTCTTCTTACTACCATCCACACTCTGTTGGACTCTGCCTGTCCTTTCTTACTACCATCCACACTCTGTTGGACTCTGTCTGTCCTCTTCTTACTACCATCCACACTCTGTTGGACTCTGCCTGTCCTCTTCTTACTACCATCCACACTCTGTTTGACTCTGCCTGTCCTCTTCTTACTACCATCCACACTGTGTTTGACTCTGCCTGTCCTCTTCTTACTACCATCCACACTCTGTTTGACTCTGCCTGTCCTCTTCTTACTACCATCCACACTCTGTTGGACTCTGTCTGTCCTCTTCTTACTACCATCCACACTCTGTTGGACTCTGCCTGTCCTCTTCTTACTACCATCCACACTGTGTTGGACTCTGTCTGTCCTCTTCTTACTACCATCCACACTCTGTTGGACTCTGCCTGTCCTCTCTTACTACCATCCACACTCTGTTTGACTCTGTCTGTCCTCTTCTTACTACCATCCACACTCTGTTTGACTCTGCCTGTCCTCTTCTTACTACCATCCACACTCTGTTGGACTCTGCCTGTCCTCTTCTTACTACCATCCACACTCTGTTGGACTCTGCCTGTCCTCTTCTTACTACCATCCACACTCTGTTTGACTCTGCCTGTCCTCTTCTTACTACCATCCACACTCTGTTGGACTCTGCCTGTCCTCTTCTTACTACCATCCACACTCTGTTTGACTCTGCCTGTCCTCTTCTTACTACCATCCACACTCTGTTTGACTCTGCCTGTCCTCTTCTTACTACCATCCACACTCTGTTGGACTCTGCCTGTCCTCTTCTTACTACCATCCACACTCTGTTTCTTCTTACTCTGCCTGTCCTCTTCTTACTACCATCCACACTGTGTTTGACTCTGTCTGTCCTCTTCTTACTACCATCCACACTCTGTTTCACTCTGCCTGTCCTCTTCTTACTACCATCCACACTCTGTTGGACTCTGCCTGTCCTCTTCTTACTACCATCCACACTGTGTTGGACTCTGCCTGTCCTCTTCTTACTACCATCCACACTCTGTTGGACTCTGCCTGTCCTCTTCTTACTACCATCCACACTCTGTTGGACTCTGCCTGTCCTCTTCTTACTACCATCCACACTCTGTTGGACTCTGCCTGTCCTCTTCTTACTACCATCCACACTCTGTTGGACTCTGCCTGTCCTCTTCTTACTACCATCCACACTCTGTTGGACTCTGCCTGTCCTCTTCTTACTACCATCCACACTCTGTTGGACTCTGCCTGTCCTCTTCTTACTACCATCCACACTCTGTTGGACTCTGTCTGTCCTCTTCTTACTACCATCCACACTCTGTTTGACTCTGCCTGTCCTCTTCTTACTACCATCCACACTCTGTTTGACTCTGTCTGTCCTCTTCTTACTACCATCCACACTCTGTTGGACTCTGCCTGTCTCTCTTACTACCATCCACACTCTGTTTGACTCTGCCTGTCCTCTTCTTACTACCATCCACACTCTGTTTGACTCTGCCTGTCCTCTTCTTACTACCATCCACACTCTGTTGGACTCTGCCTGTCCTCTTCTTACTACCATCCACACTCTGTTGGACTCTGTCTGTCCTCTTCTTACTACCATCCACACTCTGTTGGACTCTGCCTGTCTTCTTACTACCATCCACACTCTGTTGGACTCTGCCTGTCCTCTTCTTACTACCATCCACACTCTGTTGGACTCTGCCTGTCTTCTTACTACCATCCACACTCTGTTTGACTCTGCCTGTCCTCTTCTTACTACCATCCACACTGTGTTGGACTCTGTCTGTCCTCTTCTTACTACCATCCACACTCTGTTGGACTCTGCCTGTCTTCTTACTACCATCCACACTCTGTTTGACTCTGTCTGTCCTCTTCTTACTACCATCCACACTCTGTTTGACTCTGCCTGTCCTCTTCTTACTACCATCCACACTCTGTTTGACTCTGCCTGTCCTCTTCTTACTACCATCCACACTCTGTTTGACTCTGCCTGTCCTCTTCTTACTACCATCCACACTGTGTTGGACTCTGTCTGTCCTCTTCTTACTACCATCCACACTCTGTTGGACTCTGCCTGTCTTCTTACTACCATCCACACTCTGTTTGACTCTGTCTGTCCTCTTCTTACTACCATCCACACTCTGTTGGACTCTGCCTGTCCTCTTCTTACTACCATCCACACTCTGTTGGACTCTGCCTGTCCTCTTCTTACTACCATCCACACTCTGTTGGACTCTGCCTGTCCTCTTCTTACTACCATCCACACTCTGTTTGACTCTGCCTGTCCTCTTCTTACTACCATCCACACTCTGTTGGACTCTGCCTGTCCTCTTCTTACTACCATCCACACTCTGTTGGACTCTGTCTGTCCTCTTCTTACTACCATCCACACTGTGTTGGACTCTGCCTGTCCTCTTCTTACTACCATCCACACTCTGTTGGACTCTGTCTGTCCTCTTCTTACTACCATCCACACTCTGTTTGACTCTGTCTGTCCTCTTCTTACTACCATCCACACTCTGTTGGACTCTGCCTGTCCTCTTCTTACTACCATCCACACTCTGTTTGACTCTGCCTGTCCTCTTCTTACTACCATCCACACTCTGTTGGACTCTGTCTGTCCTCTTCTTACTACCATCCACACTGTGTTGGACTCTGCCTGTCCTCTTCTTACTACCATCCACACTGTGTTGGACTCTGCCTGTCCTCTTCTTACTACCATCCACACTGTGTTGGACTCTGCCTGTCCTCTTCTTACTACCATCCACACTCTGTTTGACTCTGCCTGTCCTCTTCTTACTACCATCCACACTCTGTTGGACTCTGCCTGTCCTCTTCTTACTACCATCCACACTGTGTTGGACTCTGCCTGTCCTCTTCTTACTACCATCCACACTCTGTTTGACTCTGTCTGTCCTCTTCTTACTACCATCCACACTCTGTTGGACTCTGCCTGTCCTCTTCTTACTACCATCCACACTCTGTTGGACTCTGCCTGTCCTCTTCTTACTACCATCCACACTCTGTTGGACTCTGCCTGTCCTCTTCTTACTACCATCCACACTCTGTTGGACTCTGCCTGTCCTCTTCTTACTACCATCCACACTCTGTTGGACTCTGCCTGTCCTCTTCTTACTACCATCCACACTCTGTTGGACTCTGCCTGTCCTCTTCTTACTACCATCCACACTCTGTTTGACTCTGCCTGTCCTCTTCTTACTACCATCCACACTCTGTTTCACTCTGCCTGTCCTCTTCTTACTACCATCCACACTCTGTTGGACTCTGCCTGTCCTCTTCTTACTACCATCCACACTCTGTTTGACTCTGCCTGTCCTCTTCTTACTACCATCCACACTCTGTTGGACTCTGCCTGTCCTCTTCTTACTACCATCCACACTCTGTTGGACTCTGCCTGTCCTCTTCTTACTACCATCCACACTCTGTTGGACTCTGCCTGTCCTCTTCTTACTACCATCCACACTCTGTTTGACTCTGCCTGTCCTCTTCTTACTACCATCCACACTCTGTTGGACTCTGCCTGTCCTCTTCTTACTACCATCCACACTGTGTTGGACTCTGCCTGTCCTCTTCTTACTACCATCCACACTGTGTTGGACTCTGCCTGTCCTCCTCTTACTACCATCCACACTGTGTTGGACTCTGCCTGTCCTCCTCTTACTACCATCCACACTGTGTTGGACTCTGCCTGTCCTCCTCTTACTACCATCCACATTTTGTTTTGCTTTTTGGCCCATTCTCCTGTTTTTCGGTTTTTTTAAATCTTCCAAATAATGTTCTCCTTTGAGCTCCTCCGAAATCGGAATGTGTTGACTAAATACAGCCAGGAAGCCACTGAACACTAGATACATACGCCCCTCACCCATTATGGCCATATGGCCTGGGAATATAGAAGAAGAAGAAGAAGAAGAAGAAGAAGAAGAAGAAGAAGAAGAAGAAGAAGAAGAAGAAGAAGAAGAAGAAGAAGAAGAAGAAGACGACGTGCAATCGATCACACCAACAGGATCCTCTTTATCTATCTTTTCGTTTAATTCTCAAAATTCTTTCTCTGGTCTACTTAAGGCCCTTTCTTCTGGCACACGTGACTGAACCTCCCCAGTTCCATGGGGAAATAATCGACCTATTGATTGTGGCCATGCACAGTCAAGAAGAAGAAGAACAATCAAAGACTCACCCAGTATTTTCAGGTCAATCACGTGTGATACGTTCCCAGCCACATTGACGGCAGTGCACTGATACATCCCAGAATCCGCAGCCTGGGCGTCGTCAATCTCCAACGACCCGTCGTCCAGAAAACGAACGTCCAGCTCTCTGCCCGTCAGCGGCTGACCGTTCTTCATCCACATTATGCGGGGTGGGGGTGAGCCCTGGGCAGGGCAGGGCAGGATGACTGGTGATCCCTCCACTACCTCCGTGAAGTCTGGCAGGGAGGGGGGCAGTCTGGGAGGAGCTGAAAAGAATGATGTCATGATCATTATAATATTGATATGAATCAACAATAGTAGGGGAAGGGTGGGTATGTATCCTGGGCAGGGCATG
>CM065705.1:1298773-1301273 GCA_017654935.2 Phymorhynchus buccinoides | reverse complement strand
ACAACCACAACCAACAATAATGAAAGAACAAGAAAAGCATAGCCTTATTAAGGCCTAGCCACACTGCATACAATCTGATTTGGACATTTGTGAGGCATGATTGACGTGAAATTATACTGTATGAATAAATCTGATGAAATCCTACTAGTTATGTCACTAATTGTAGTCTCCCGTAAACTGGTATCGCAGGGACTGGGGTTGGAAAGGAGAAAGGTTCAGTTTCCAAGGTACACACAAGTGTGTTCTGCATGCATAATTTTGCCATAAATTTTTTTTATATGGAACTGGCTGGGGAAGAAAAGTTCAGTTTCCGTACCCGCGTGTTCTGAATGTATAATACTGCAACATGGAATTGATTAGGGCTATAAGGGAGAAAAGTTCAGTTTCCGTACCCGCGTGTTCTGAATGTACAATACTGCAATATGGAATTGACTGGGGCTATAAGGGAGAAAAGTTCAGTTTCCATACCTGCATGTTCTGGATGTACAATACTGCAACATGGAATTGACTGGGGCTATAAGGGAGAAAAGTTCAGTTTCCATACCTGCGTGTTCTGGATGTACAGCCCCGCCTCGTGGAACTGGAACCGCGGGGACTGGGGCTGGAAGGGAGAAAAGTTCTGTCTCCAACGCACAGTGGGCAGGGGCGTGCCGGAGATCTCGCAGGGCAGCAGAATGCTCTCCCCTTGCAGCACCTCAAAGGTCTCTTCCTCCGGCCCTTCCAGCAGGGGCCCCACTGCAGAGAAACACAGTACATGGGGAAGTCAAACCAAACGACGACACCCCCACTCCCCTTCATGAGGGTACCAGGGGATGCTTGGTACAAATAGTTCCAACACCTTCTGGAAGTTTTGTGCTTAGCATCCGTTAGCACCATTGATGTCATTGTCAACATCACACACACACACACACACACACACACACACACACACACACACACACACACACACACACACACACACACACACACACACACACACACAGGTGGGGATATCGGGGGGGGAGGGGGTGTCTTTCGTACAAATAGTTCCCCCACCTGATGATGATGGATGATGATGGAAGTTCTGTGCTTGTAACTTCCTCTAATCTGTCACTCCCTTTGACTCTGCCTTTTCCCTTTGCTTACTGTCATCTACTACCTTTATGCCTTACTGGTCCATTCTCCTGCCTTTTTCAAGAAACTCTTAAACAGGTTTTCTCCAGCCAAAGACGGACATGCTGGGCCTAACTATTTCTTCAGTTAGGCGCATAATGGCAGCATGACACATCTGCGCTCATATGACAGGAAACTGTCTGAGCGATCGAAGAAGAAGAATAAGATGATAATCACTATTACAGTCCCGCCTTACAAATCTATGACAAATCTTTGAAAACAATTTGATGACCACTGGAACTTTTAAACACAACTAAACACAACAAAGTCCGGTATAATAGGATCTTTATACTAGACACTAAACGTACAGACGTTTCATATTGTAAACCTGTTCTCAGTGTGAGGGAGACAAATACAAATGACACCAAACAAGTGGCAAAATAGGAATGTAAGACTGAGTAGAAATAACATTATTAAAAACAAAAGGCTGACTACATGATGCATGATGCCCAGACTCTGGCTCACCAACCACAGAGCTGGAGGAAGTTGGTGAAGACTTCACTGAGGCGCCCCGATGACTCCTCACGGAGTTAAGGGAAGGGAGGAAGGAACATGATACATCATAAAAAAGGCTGAAAACTGCAGGGGAATAAAACTGACGAAGCCATAGCCTATGCACAGCTATGCCTTGCTGAGACATAGCCTGCACAGCTATGATTAGTGATCATGATGAGGAAGAGGATGCCGTGTTTTGTTCAGACAAATCCTTTTTGGTTTCTCCAGCATCTCTATATAATAGAAGCCATAGCCTATGCACAGCTATGCCTTGATTAGTGATCATGATGAGGAAGAGGATGATGATCATGACAATGATGATGATGGTGTATAGAAGCCATAGCCTATGCACAGCTATGCCTTGATTAGTGATCATGATGAGGAAGAGGATGATGATCATGACAATGATGATGATGGTGTATAGAAGCCATAGCCTATGCACAGCTATGCCTTGATTAGTGATCATGATGAGGAAGAGGATGATGATCATGACAATGATGATGATGGTGTATAGAAGCCATAGCCTATGCACAGCTATGCCTTGATTAGTGATCATGATGAGGAAGAGGATGATGATCATGACAATGATGATGATGGTGTATAGAAGCCATAGCCTATGCACAGCTATGCCTTGATTAGTGATCATGATGAGGAAGAGGATGATGATCATGACAATGATGATGATGGTGTATAGAAGCCATAGCCTATGCACAGCTATGCCTTGATTAGTGATCATGATGAGGAAGAGGATGATGATCATGACAATGATGATGATGGTGTATAGAAGCCATAGCCTATGCACAGCTATGCCTTGATTAGTGATCATGATGAGGAAGAGGATGATGATCATGAC
>CM065705.1:1276273-1293773 GCA_017654935.2 Phymorhynchus buccinoides | reverse complement strand
GTGGGACAGCAGAACACAGCAAAGCACCATTGCCCTCAATCTCTATGGGTCCATGAGATGTGGGACAGCAGAACACAGCAAAGCACCATTGCCCTCAATCTCTATGGGTCCATGAGATGTGGGACAGCTGAACACAGCAAAGCACCATTGCCCTCAATCTCTATGGTCCATGAGATGTGGGACAGCAGAACACAGCAAAGCACCATTGCCCTCAATCTCTATGGGTCCATGAGATGTGGGACAGCAGAACACAGCAAAGCACCATTGCCCTCAATCTCTATGGGTCCATGAGATGTGGGACAGCAGAACACAGCAAAGCACCATTGCCCTCAATCTCTGTGGGTCCATGAGATGTGGGACAGCAGAACACAGCAAAGCACCATTGCCCTCAATCTCTATGGTCCATGAGATGTGGGACAGCAGAACACAGCAAAGCACCATTGCCCTCAATCTCTATGGGTCCATGAGATGTGGGACAGCAGAACACAGCAAAGCACCATTGCCCTCAATCTCTATGGGTCCATGAGATGTGGGACAGCAGAACAAAATGACCATGTTTTTCGGACTATGAGGTGCACTTCATTATAAGGCGCAACCCCAAATTTTACATAAATTTCAGATTTTTTAATTATATTTTCTTACTGATGAAATTCTGCTTAACGTCCTCCGGTCTGGAACAGACACATATGGGACATTAGTAGATATAAAGATGGTGGGAATGATTCTGGAGGCAATGCCCGGAGGCAGTGCAACACCAGGAAAGTCCAAATGTTTTAACAATACAGATGTAAGTGGTAATTTCTTACTATATTATCAATCTCATCATGAGGCGAATGGTATAAAGTCTTGTGCTGTCCACAGCTGATGTTGGGTGGCCGGGAGTGCAGCGCTGAATGCAGCAAAGTCCCATCACCCTCAGCCTCCACAGGAGTCATTTCCTGCGTCGTAGGTGGCCACACATTTATAACCTTCAGACTAAACTACCAATAGAAACTGTCCTTACAACCTATTCCTAACTAACCAACCAATGAAAATGCTCCTTACCGTGGGCAGTGGGTGGATGCCTCATGCCTCCATATAGGGAGCTGGACAACCCCGCCCCCTCCATGAGTCTCTCCCTATGGGGATACCGGGGGGGGGGGGATCTTTCGTAAAAAATAGTTCTCCCACCTTCTGGAAGTTCCGTGCTTGTAACTTCCTCTAATCTGCCACTCTCTTTGATTCTGCCTTTTTCCTTTGCTTACTGTCATCTACTATCTTTCTGACTTATTGGCCCATTCTCCTGCCTTTTTCCTAAATGAAAAAAAAAATTGGAATGTGTCGGCTGTCCGCAGTGGGGAGACCAGTGAAAACAGAAAAAGGACACATACATACTTTACCCATTGGGAATGCAGAAGAAGAAGAAGAAGAAGGTCCTTACCTCCAACCTCCAGGCTGACCGTGGCGGAGTCACTTCCTGCATCGTTGGTGGCTACGCACTTGTAACTTCCTGCGTCCAAATCCTGAACGTTGTTGATGAGCAGTTCTCCGCTACTGTGAACCTCCACGTTGTAAGCCGTCTGGAGCTATAAACAGAACATACATTAGCTAAAAATAGAACACATCATCTAAAAATAGAACACACATTACCTATAAATAGAGCACATAATTATGACCTATAAACAGAACACACATGACCTATAAATATAACACACATGATAACCGATCCTTGACGTTGTTGATGAACAGTTTCCTGTTGGTAAGAACCTCAACGTATTTGGCTGTTTGTAGCAGTCAAGAATGAAACACATCACGGAATGTTTGGCACACAAATATGACATAATTACACATTTACTACAGGCCCTTCATTCTACGTAAGCTGTACCTTATGCACACTTTTGTTTTTAAAGTTATAGCCTTACCATTCCAGCTGTGCATTATCATATAAAGTTCAGCATAGCAATCGTCACAGAATCAGACCTGTTTACCTCCTACACAAGTCTTGAGTAGTCTGGATGGCTGAACTGAGTAGTTTGGGCTCAAAATGTGTAGTTTTATTCATCAAACCAATGTTCACTGAAAATGAGTAATTAGAGCATTATTTTCAATTTTGAAGAGTAGTAGAGGTCCAAATTGAGTAGAATACTACTCGAAAAGAGTAGAGTAAACAGGTCTGCAGAATTATGTTAACATTTTTACCCAAAACTACCCTTATGTCATAGCGGTATCATCTCTGTTTGGCACACCAGTATGTAATACAATACCTTCAACATCTCTGTCACAAACCTGTCATTTTCCCAATCAAATGTTTGCCTCCCTTTGGCTCTGATCCACACATTGCTAGATGATTGGTATCATAATCAACTTTGGTGGAGGGGAGTTAATTAGAAAGAGAGTTCTCCCCCTTTGTTCAATACCATATACCATGTTTGGTATTGTAACACTTTGCTACTCATTGTCAAATTATTTATCACCAATTCTACCTAGATAACATTCAAACATTCTATTTGTGATGCTTGGCATACCGATGCCGTTAGCTAAATTAGTTTGTTATTTCAATGCTGAATCAATGTCCATGAATTCATTACCAACCCACCATTCTATCGGAATGATGCCACGTCACGTTGGGCGTAGGAATACCTTCGGCCACACAGCGCTGTGGATTATGTAATGTGAGATATAGGGCCAACCCATGAACCAACCCACCATTCTGTCGGAGCAATGCCACGTCACGTTGGGCGTAGGAATACCTTCGGCCACACAGCGCTGTGGATTATGTAATGTGAGATATAGGGCCAACCCTTGAACCAACCCACCATTCTGTCGGAGCGATACCACGTCACGTTGGGCGTAGGAATACCTTGAGCCACACAGCGCAGCCTGGCCTGATCACCCACTGCCACCAAAACCTTCCGCTCGTATTCACGAATCTTGGGACCCTCTGGGAACAAAGTATCGACACACATTTTTCACTTCAGTGAGAAACACACTGAACAAAACACAGTGAACAAAACACACTGAACAAAACACAGTGAACAAAACACAGTGAATAAAACACAGTGAATAAAACACAGTGAATAAACCACAGTGAATAAAACACAGTGAATAAAACACAGTGAATAAAACACAGTGAATAAAACACAGTGAACAAAACACAGTGAACAAAACACAGTGAATAAAACACAGTGAATAAAACACAGTGAACAAAACAGTGAATAAAACACAGTGAACAAAACACAGTGAATAAAACACAGTGAATAAAACACAGTGAACAAAACACAGTGAACAAAACACAGTGAATAAAACACAGTGAATAAAACACAGTGAATAAAACACAGTGAACAAAACACAGTGAATAAAACACACTGAACAAAACACAGTGAATAAAACACAGTGAATAAAACACAGTGAATAAAACACAGTGAATAAAACACAGTGAATAAAACACAGTGAATAAAACACAGTGAACAAAACACAGTGAATAAAACACAGTGAACAAAACACAGTGAATAAAACACAGTGAATAAAACACAGTGAATAAAACACAGTGAATAAAACACAGTGAATAAAACACAGTGAACAAAACACAGTGAACAAAACACAGTGAATAAAACACAGTGAATAAAACACAGTGAATAAAACACAGTGAATAAAACACAGTGAATAAAACACAGTGAATAAAACACAGTGAATAAAACACAGTGAATAAAACACAGTGAATAAAACACAGTGAATAAAACACAGTGAACAAAACACAGTGAATAAAACACAGTGAATAAAACACAGTGAATAAAACACAGTGAATAAAACACAGTGAATAAAACACACAGTGAATAAAACACAGTGAATAAAACACAGTGAATAAAACACAGTGAATAAAACACAGTGAACAAAACACAGTGAATAAAACACAGTGAACAAAACACAGTGAACAAAACACAGTGAATAAAACACAGTGAATAAAACACAGTGAACAAAACACAGTGAACAAAACACAGTGAATAAAACACAGTGAACAAAACACACTGAACAAAACACAGTGAATAAAACACAGTGAATAAAACACAGTGAATAAAACACAGTGAATAAAACACAGTGAATAAAACACAGTGAATAAAACACAGTGAACAAAACACAGTGAACAAAACACAGTGAACAAAACACAGTGAATAAAACAAAACACAGTGAACAAAACACACTGAACAAAACACAGTGAATAAAACACAGTGAATAAAACACAGTGAACAAAACACAGTGAATAAAACACAGTGAATAAAACACAGTGAATAAAACACAGTGAACAAAACACACTGAACAGAACACAGTGAATAAAACACAGTGAATAAAACACAGTGAATAAAACACAGTGAATAAAACACAGTGAACAAAACACAGTGAATAAAACACAGTGAATAAAACACAGTGAACAAAACACACTGAACAAAACACAGTGAATAAAACACAGTGAATAAAACACAGTGAATAAAACACAGTGAATAAAACACACTGAACAAAACACAGTGAATAAAACACAGTGAATAAAACACAGTGAACAAAACACACTGAACAGAACACAGTGAATAAAACACAGTGAATAAAACACAGTGAATAAAACACACTGAACAAAACACAGTGAATAAAACACAGTGAATAAAACACACTGAACAAAACACAGTGAATAAACCACACTGAACAAAACACAGTGAATAAACCACACTGAACAGAATGTGTGTCACCTATATGTACATGGGTCATCTGTTTGAATAATGTGTTTTTTGGACTAGAAGGTACACCCCCCAAAATATATGTAGGCCTACACAAAATTCAGATTTTGTTATTATAAATTCTTACTACATTAATTATCATGTCTCAGTCTGGGGAAACAAAGTTGTACCACATAGTCAGACAAATGTGATGCTCTTCTCAAGTCATATGTGTAGCCTCTCACTGCGTCCAATTGCTGCGAGTTTCATCAGAAAGTTCACAGTCATGATTATTTACCAAACTGCTAAAATTCTTATCAGAAAGCATAATAATTATAAGTTCATCAAACGGCTTTTTTTTTTTCTTGTAAGAAAGTTAACACTAATTTAACAAATATGAAATTAACAATTGAAGTAATCAAACATTAGCTAATTAACTTATCAACAAAAATAAATCATAGGAATTTCTCTCCCCAGCAAGTCACAACTACTCAGTGATAGACTTTCTGAACAGAAACACCAGTTTTCACCAACTCACCAATGAGTACCCCTCCCCCGCCATGTTGGTGGCCACACACTCACCAATGAAGACGAGTCGTCCACATGTGTACCCCTCCCCCGTCATGTTGGTGGCCACACACCCCTTTTCACCAACTCACCAATGAAGACCAGTCGTCCATAGGAGTACCCCTCCCCCGCCATGTTGGTGGCCACACACCCCTTTTCACCAACTCACCAATGAAGACCAGTCGTCCACATGTGTACCCCTCCCCCGTCATGTTGGTGGCCACACACCCCTTTTCACCAACTCATCAATGAAGACGAGTCGTCCATAGGAGTACCCCTCCCCCGCCATGTTGGTGGCCACACACCCCTTTTCACCAACTCACCCATGAAGACCAGTCGTCCACATGTGTACCCCTCCCCCGTCATGTTGGTGGCCACACACCCCTTTTCACCAACTCACCCATGAAGACCAGTCGTCCACATGTGTACCCCTCCCCCGTCATGTTGGTGGCCACACACCCCTTTTCACCAACTCATCAATGAAGACGAGTCGTCCATAGGAGTACCCCTCCCCCGCCATGTTGGTGGCCACACACCCCTTTTCACCAACTCACCAATGAAGACCAGTCGTCCACATGTGTACCCCTCCCCCGCCATGTTGGTGGCCACACACCCCTTTTCACCAACTCACCAATGAAGACCAGTCGTCCACATGTGTACCCCTCCCCCGTCATGTTGGTGGCCACACACCCCTTTTCACCAACTCACCAATGAAGACGAGTCGTCCATAGGAGTACCCCTCCCCCGCCATGTTGGTGGCCACACACCCCTTTTCACCAACTCACCAATGAAGACCAGTCGTCCACATGTGTACCCCTCCCCCGCCATGTTGGTGGCCACACACCCCTTTTCACCAACTCACCCATGAAGACCAGTCGTCCATAGGAGTACCCCTCCCCCGCCATGTTGGTGGCCACACACTCGTACGTCCCCTCATCGGCCCGCTGTAGGTCCCTGATGGAGAGTTGTCCCCCCTGGATGAAGATCCGCTGCGAGGGGATCATGACGCGCTTGTCTCGCTGCCACAGGAAGCGCGGCATGGGGTGGCCCCCGCCCTGACACGAGAAGTTACGTGTGGAGCCCAGCACGAAGGTCTGCTCCGAGGGAAACACTTGGGAGATGGGACGAACTGAAACCACAGGCATTACGTGATAGAATCAGTGTACGTATTACAGGAAGTGCTTAACGGTGAAACAGCAAGGAACGAAGCGTTATCAATTTTGTAAATATTCCACAGCACATAGGTCAGCTCTGATGAGAACACTTGGGAGATTGGATGAACTAGAATCACAGGCATTACATTATGGCGGGCCAAACGGGGTTTTATTATCTACTCTATTTTAGCCTATTCAATACGAAAAAGAGCTATTGAATACACAAAAACCTATTTAATAGTGTCAATGTAAATATTAAATAGAAATAGTAAATAATCCCAAATATAGAACAACTTATTTCATTACTGCGCTTTTCTATTCAATACTGTTCTTGTTCTATTGAATAGAAAAGTGAAAAGTATTGAATAGAAAAGTGGAGTAATGAATTAATAATAATAATAATAATAACAGTACATTTATATAGCGCTTTACCTCAGATGAGCCCAAAGCGCTTTACAATCAATTATTCATCAACAGATAACAAAAAAACAAGATTCAAGAGTGACACCAACCACCAACAGCGCATATGCAAAGCAACTCTCTCTCTCTCTTTAACACACATGCACACACACACACACACACACACACACACACACACACACACACACACACACGCGCACGCGCGCACCCACACACACACACACACACACACACACACACACACACACACACACATAAACACACAATTATTGACGCCAACTTCATTCATACCCCATTCGGTAAGCCACAGCAACTGAGCCGCATGGACTGACCACATACACCAACACACATACACAAACACCCTCACACACAACGTACGCACGCAGACAGACACACAGACACGCACACAAACACACACACACACATGCGTGCACACACAACCCACAAAACCAAAATACACACAAGCACACATTCATGCTCACACACACACACACACACACACACACACACACACACACACACACACACACACACACACACACACACACACACACACACACACACACACACACACACACACACACACACACACACACACACACACACACACACACACAATTAAGAGCTTGTATCTATTCCATACTTTGTAAAAATATTCCATACTTTGTAAAAATATTCCATACTTTGTAAAAAATATTCCATAATGTGCTTGTTCTATTGAATAGAATTCAAACTCAGTAGAGTAGAAAATGAAACGATAAAGTATAAAATGAATTCCAAACCATTCTTTATTCAATATCCCCAAAATCTATTAAATACTTCCAATATTTATTTAATACATCTTGTGGATATAGAGTAGATAATGTTCTTTTCATACCAGCATCTCTTTCTATTCAATATTATCCGTAAAGTATTATTAAATAGTTTAAATAGTAAAGAATTGGTTTCGAATGCAAAACTCATTCTCTACTCTCTCGGCTAGCCAGCTGACGGTTATTGTCAGAGACCCCAAGACTACGTGAGGGCTTTATGCAAATTGTAAGGGTCAAAATAAAGGCGCGCGAAATTGAGAAGCAGACAGCCAGCGGTAGGCAAAGATACTGGAGGCCCACACAACATCAAAATGGCAGAAGAGGGAGATGCATCCTTATAGGGATTGAGTTGGACAAGTGCCAACAAGAGCCTCGCCTCGGTTAAAATTAATTCAATTCAACTCTCTCTCTCTCTCTCTAAAGGGAAATAAAGGTTTTACGCCCTCTTTGGCCTTTCGGCCATGTGGGGCATTCTCTCTCTAAAACTCACAGGATCCGATTTTTTATTATACCCCTCCCCAGGGATGTACAGTACACATCCCTGCCCAAAAACTACCTCCTACCCAGACCCGCCTACCCCTCTCTAACCCTCCCCCGCCTCTCCCCCCACCCCCCACCCACCCCCGTCTGTGCTTTTGTGCGCCTGTGAAGAAGCCCCGCCCACTACACGACGCTTGATTGGGGGGTTGGGGTTGGAGGGGGGGTATGTGGCTGCAAGAGTTTATTCGTCCATTACCCCTCCCCCGCCACACGCGCACTGGGCCCACCGAGCGCGCGCGTGTCTTGGTGTTCACGTTTGGATGTAACGCATTGCTAAAGGATTGCCTAATAATAGACTACTAGTAGCTCAAAAAGCTAGTAGAATAGGTGAAGTGCTTCAGGCGGATTGAAGAAGAAGATAATTATGCTTTAAAAACAAAGCAAACGAAACAAAACGATTGAGTGACACTGAAAGACTTACAGTTACATGCAACCTCATTAATTGTGGCGTTGAACTTGAAGCAAGTCAAATGAAGTGGCAGGGGAGGCCAAGCTCGGAACGATGGTTGGACTCAGTGTTGACCTTCAAGATTTACATAAAGCCCTCACGTAGTCTTGGCGTCTCTGACAATAACTCGTCAGCTGGCTAGCCGAGAGAGTAGAGAATTTTCACCAACTCACCCATGAGTTTTGCATTCGAAACCAATTCTTTACTATTTAACTATTTAATAATACTTTACACCAAATATTGAATAGAAAGAGATGGTGGTATGAAAAGAGCATTATCTACTCTATATCCACCAGATGTATCAAATAGATATTGGAAGTATTTAATAGATTTGGGGGATATTGAATAAAGAATGGTTTGGAATTCATTTTATACTTTAGCGTTTCATTTTCTACTCTCGTCCACTGAGTTTGAATCTATTCAATAGAACAAGCACATTATGGAATATTTTTTACAAAGTATGGAATATTTCGCAAAGTATGGAATATTTTTACAAAGTATGTCTCGCTTTTACAAAGTATGGAATATTTTTTTTCACAAAGTATGAAATATTTTTTACAAAGTATGGAATAGATACAAGCTCTTAATTCAGGGGAACACTTTTCTATTCAATACTTTTCACTTTTCTATTCAATAGAACAAGAACAGTATTGAATAGAAAAGCGCAGTAATGAAATAAGTTGTTCTATATTTTGGATTATTTACTATTTCTATTTAATATTTACATTGACACTATTAAATAGGTTTTTGTGTATTCAATAGCTCTTTTTCGTATTGAATAGGCTAAAATAGAGTAGATAATAAAACCCCGTTTGGCCCGTCATATTACATGGGAGAAATAGCTAAATATCGGATGTTTACAAACTCATCGCCTCATCTTCATCCTTTGAGAAAGTCTTTTATAAGACAAAAGTTTATGTTATTTACTTCGTTTATTCTCTCGTCTTCATCTCATTATTGTGTTAGTGTGTAGTGTTTTTGAGGATTTTAGTTCAATTAAATATCAGATGTGTTAAGATGTGTTACACAGGAAAATGTCATTCCGCTTTTCTTATCATTTAGATTCCACACCAAAACAGGCAAACCCTCCCTGTACTAACACACACATGCATACACACACACTCGTGAGAGACAGAGACACGGGGGGGGGGGGGGGGGGGAGAGAGAGAGAAAGAGAGAGATTACCTTGTATTCGCAGAGACACTTTATCAGTGGCCGTCCCTCCCTCGTTCTTGGCCTCACATTCATACAGCCCCTCATCATCCGGCTGAGCGTTTCTGCACACAGGATACAAAAGAACTTAGAATGAAAGTAGTGCACACATGACACAGAAGAACTTAGAATGAAAGTAGTGCACACAGGACACAGAAGAACTTAGAATGAAAGTAGTGCACACATGACACAGAAGAACTTAGAATGAAAGTAGTGCACACATGACACAGAAGAACTTAGAATGAAAGTAGTGCATACATGACACAGAAGAACTTAAAAAGAAAGTAGTGCACACAGGACACAGAAGAACTTAGAATGAAAGTAGTGCACACATGACACAGAAGAACTTAGAAAGAAAGTAGTGCACACATGACACAGAAGAACTTAGAAAGAAAGTAGTGCACACATGACACAGAAGAACTTAGAATGAAAGTAGTGCACACATGACACAGAAGAACTTAGAAAGAAAGTAGTGCACACATGACACAAAAGAACTTAGAAAGAAAGTAGTGCACACATGACACAGAAGAACTTAGAATGAAAGTAGTGCACACATGACACAGAAGAACTTAGAAAGAAAGTAGTGCACACATGACACAGAAGAACTTAGAAAGAAAGTAGTGCACACATGACACAGAAGAACTTAGAAAGAAAGTAGTGCACACATGACACAAAAGAACTTAGAAAGAAAGTAGTGCACACATGACACAGAAGAACTTAGAATGAAAGTAGTGCACACATGACACAGAAGAACTTAGAATGAAAGTAGTGCACACAGGACACAGAAGAACTTAGAATGAAAGTAGTGCACACATCTGCGCAGAAAACATGTGTGAAAAGATGACAAACATGTGTGCGCAAAAACCATTAACCATGTGAACCATGTCCCACCCTTTTGAGCAGAGGAAAAGTGTTCTTTCACAACCTCCAAGCTTGTCTTACAGGATAAAGAGACACAATTGTAGCAGAAGGCATCAGGGTGTCTCTCTCCCTCCCTCTCTCTCTCTCTCTCTCTCTCTCTCTCTCTCTCTGTCTCCCTCCCTCTCTCTCTCTTTCTCTCTCTCTCTCTCTCTCTCTCTATCTCTCTCTCTTCTTACTGACCTAATCACCAGAGACCCGTTGGGGAAGGATCTCATCCGATGATCTCTCAGGCGGTATCTCTCTCTCCTTACTGACCTAATCACCAGAGACCCGTTGGGGAAGGATCTCATCCGTGGATCTCTCAGGCGGTATCTCTCTCTCCTTACTGACCTAATCACCAGAGACCCGTTGGGGAAGGATCTCATCCGTGGATCTCTCAGGCGGTATCTCTCTCTCCTTACTCACCTAATCACCAGAGACCCGTTAGGGAAGGATCTCATCCGATGATCTCTCAGGCGGTACCTCTCTCTCCTTACTGACCTAATCACCAGAGACCCGTTGGGGAAGGATCTCATCCGATGATCTCTCAGGCGGTATCTCTCTCTCCTTACTGACCTAATCACCAGAGACCCGTTGGGGAAGGATCTCATCCGATGATCTCTCAGGCGGTATCTCTCGATGGAGGGCTCCAGCTGGATGTCTCCGCGGCGCCGGTTGCTGCGCAGCATGGACCTGGGCGGGGTGCCGTGGCGGTGCCACGTCATGTTGTACTGAACCACGCTGAAGGTCACGCAGGTCAACACTGCCATCTCTCCAGGCAACACCGACACGTTGGAGGGCGGGATGATGACGGGAGGGGGGTCTGGGGAGAGAGAGAGAGAGAGAGAGAGAGAGAGAGAGAGAGAGAGAGAGAGAGAGAGAGAGAGAGAGAGAGAGAGAGAGAGAGAGAGAGAGAGAGAGAGAGAGAGAGGTGAGACGAGAGAGAGAGAGAGAGAGAGAGAGAAAGAGAGAGAGAGGGAGAGAGACACACACAGAGAGAGAAAGAGAGACAGGGAGAGGGAGGGGAGAGAAAGAGAGAGACAGAGAGAGAGGAGAGAGAGAGAGAGAGAGAGAGAGAGAGAGAGAGAGAGAGAGAGAGAGAGAGAGAGAGAGAGAGAGAGAGAGAGAGAGAGAGAGAGATTTGTTTTCAATGATGAAATACTATTGATGAAACAAAAACGCTGCCATCCTTGTCTCCCACTCTCCCTGCACCTTTTTCCTCTTGCTTTCTGTCTTCTTTCACGCCTTTATAATAATCATAATCATAATAATCATAATAATAATCATAATAATAAAGGGATATTCACATAGCGTTTTTTATTTACAATCAGCATTGAACCACCCACAGACACACATTCAAATGCAAACATGGATGTCCGGCGGAGGTCACTTGCAGTCCCCCAGAGTTTGGTTCTTAGGTCCGACCCTCCAGGCCAGGGACGGTATTCATGTCGAGATAGCATGAGACTTAGCATGATGCTAACTTAGAAGCTCTTCCAATGTCCTATAGGATTTAATAGGACTTTTGGAAGAGCTTCTAAGTTAGCATCATGCTAAGTCTCATGCTATCTCGACATGAATACCGTCCCAGGTCTGTTGCCGCATCCTGTCGTACAGAGGGCAGTCCTGAAGGATGTGGGAAGGGGTCTGGTCAGCTTGTCCGCACTGGCATAGGGATGAGTCTGCGACCCCATTCCTTCGTAGGTGTGCACGGAGGCTGCAGTGCCCTGTGCGCGGGCGAAAAATAGTGGTTTGATCTCTCCTCTCCAGTGTCTGGATTGGATCCTTGTGTGTCTGATAGCCGCCATTTCGGTGGATCCAGTTGGTTTTGAACATGCTGCGGATGAGGGTCTTGGCTTCCTCATACGTAGCAGAAACATCAGACTGGGTGAGCTGGCTACCTTCCTTTGTAAGATGATCTGCACGCTCATTTCCAGAAAGGCCGACATGAGCAGGCACCCACTGGAGAGTAGTTGGAGCCTTTTGGGTCAGGGTGGCAAGGGAGGCCTTGAGGGATTGGACTAGTGGGTCTGGATCAGCAGAGTCAAGGGCCTGAAGAGTGGATGTTGAGTCCGTGAAGATGGAGACGCTGCCGAGGGGCTTTTCGCAGGTGGAGAGGAAGTCTGCTGCTGTTTTGACGGCCAGTACTTCGGCTCTGAAGTTGGAACAGAGCTTTCCACCTGCTAATGCCATACTGCTGCAGTCTCCGTCTGAACACTGGACATGCACTCCACTTCAGCCATTGCGTGTGGCACCCTCCGCCGATCCATCTGTGTAGTCTATCTCTCTCTCACCGTCTCTCTCACACACACAAAGTTATTAATTGGCAGAAACAAGCATGAATGCACAATTGCCAACATGCTCGGTACAAACACACACACATACAGACACACACAGATATTGACACACACACATGCATGCACACGCACGCACGCACGCACACGCACATGCACGCACACACACACACACACCCACACACACACACACACACACACACACACACACACACACACACACACACACACACACACACACACACACACACACACACACACACACACACACACACACACACACACACACACACACACACACACACACACACACACACATTACACACACACACATACACAACAACAACATACAGTATTTGTACAGCGCTGAATCTTGATAGAAATCAAATCGAAGAACACACACACGTTAGCATTCATAACGCATTCAAAGAAAAACGCAATACAAAGCGAACACACATGCATGACATAAATGGAATACAGCAGAAACAGACCTAAAGACAAGAGAGAGAAGAGAAAGAGAGCGGAGCTTCACTGACGGGGGAACAGGTGGGTTTTGAGATTATATTTGAAAGCAGAGAGGGTCGGTCGCTGACGGAGGGAAGCACACACACACACACACACACACACACACACACACACACACACACACACACACACACACACACACACACACACACACACACACACACACACACACACACACGCACGCACGCACGCACACGCACACACACACACACACACACACACACTCACCACTGATATCCAGAACAGTTGAAGCAGCCTGGGAACCAGCGACATTGGTGGCATTACAGATGTATTCTCCCTCTGAATACGTTGAGGCTCTGGGGATTTCTAGTGTGACATTGGCTGAATCACTGCAAAATCAACAAAATAATGTTCAATATCACTTATCACCAAATATAATGACATTGGTGGCATTACAGATGTATTCTCCCTCTGAATAGGTTGAGGCTCTGGGAATTTCCAGTGTGACATTGGCTGAATCACTGCAAGAGATAATAGAATATTGGATACATGCATAATGATAGTAAAATGCTATATGTTAAACACCGGTGGCATCATTACTATAACAATATCGGTGGCATTACAGAAGTACTCCCCCCCCCCCCCCCCCCCCCACCTCTAGTGATTTATAATGCTACAGTGGCTCAGTCACTGCAGCAGACAACAAAACAACCTGATGCCAAATAATAACAAACATGTCAACGTTGGAGGCGCTACAAATATATTCTACCTATGACTCAGTTCTAGTTCTGGGAATGTCTAGAGTGTCATTGGCTGAATCACTGCATTAGGCAATTAGAATGCTGGATAAATAACTGCATATATTATAAACAATAAACATCATATTATAATAACATTGGTGGCATTGCAATTGTTTTGTTTGTTTGTCCGTCTCTGAAACAGTGAACAGACTATTCACTTCACATCATAAAACACTACATTGCATCACATTACACTACATCACATCATATCACACCACATTACACCACAATTAGTCAAAGCCCTGCTGTTTTCCCTCCCCGAACCACTGCATGAAGTAAGGCACCAGACTGTTCACTTTGCATCACATTACACCACATTACACCACATTACACCACATTACACCACAGTACACCACATTACACCACATTACCTGAAGAATTGGTGAAAGCCCTGCTGTTTCCCCTCCTGCATGGTGTAAGGCACCAGACTGTTCACTTTGCATCACATTACACCACATTACACCACATTACACCACATTACCTGAAGAATTGGTGAAATAATAATAATAATAATAATAACAGTACATTTATATAGCGCTTTACCTCAGATGAGCCCAAAGCGCTTTACAATCAATTATTCATCAACAGATAACAAAAAACAAGATTCAAGAGTGACACCAACCACCAACAGCGCATATGCAAAGCAACTCTCTCTCTCTCTTTAACACACACGCACACGCACACACGCACACGCGCGCACACGCACGCACACACACACACACACACACACACACACACACACATAAACACACAATTATTGACGCCAACTCATTCATACCCCATTCAGTAAGCCACAGCAACTGAGCCACATGGACTGACCACATACACCAACACACATACACAAACACCCTCACACACAACGTACGCACGCAGACAGACACACAGACACGCACACAAACACACACACACACACACACACACACATGCGTGCACACACAACCCACAAAACCAAAATACACACAAGCACACATTCATGCTCACACACACACACACACACACACACACAACACACACACACACACACACACACACACACACACACACACACACACACACACACACACACACACACACACACACACACACACACACACACACACACACACACACACACACACACACACACACACACACACACGCACACAAAAGAGCGCACACGCACACGCACACGCACACACAACACGACGCACACAAAACACAGCACAAACCTCTTAAAGCAAAATCTTCCCTCACGTGCACACAACGATAGACAACTGATCAAATATTTAGGGTTTGCAGCAGGAAAAAGATGGGTTTTAAGAGAGGTTTTGAATGAGGAGACTGAGTTGGACTGTCGGAGAGGAGAAGGCAGAGAATTCCACACAGTGGTGAAAGCCCTGCTGTTTCCCCTCCCTGAACCACTGCACGGTGTAAGGCACCAGGCTGTTCACTTTGCATCACATTACACCACATTACACCACATTTACACCACATTACACCACATTACACCACATTACCTGAAGAATTGGTGAAAGCCCTGCTGTTTCCCCTCCCTGAACCACTGCACGGTGTAAGGCACCAGGCTGTTCACTTTGCATCACATTACACCACATTACACCACATTACACCACATTACCTGAAGAATTGGTGAAAGCCCTGCTGTTTCCCCTCCCTGAACCACTGCACGGTGTAAGGCACCAGGCTGTTCACTTTGCATCACATTACACCACATTACACCACATTACACCACATTACCTGAAGAATTGGTGAAAGCCCTGCTGTTTTCCCTCCCTGAACCACTGCACGGTGCAAGGCACCAGGCTGTTCACTTTGCATCACATTACACCACATTACACCACATTACCTGAAGAATTGGTCAAAGCCCTGCTGTTTCCCCTCCTGCATGGTGTAAGGCACCAGACTGTTCACTTTGCATCAAATGACACCACATTACACCACATTACACCACATTACACCACATTACACCACATTACACCACATTACACCACATTACCTGAAGAATTGGTGAAAGCCCTGCTGTTTTCCCTCCCTGAACCACTGCACGGTGTAAGGCACCAGGCTGTTCACTTTGCATCACATTACACCACATTACACCACATTACACCACATTACCTGAAGAATTGGTCAAAGCCCTGCTGTTTTCCCTCCCTGAACCACTGCACGGTGTAAGGCACCAGGCTGTTCACTTTGCATCACATTACACCACATTACACCACATTACACCACATTACCTGAAGAATTGGTGAAAGCCCTGCTGTTTCCCCTCCCTGAACCACTGCACGGTGTAAGGCACCAGGCTGTTCACTTTGCATCACATTACACCACATTACACCACATTACCTGAAGAATTGGTGAAAGCCCTACTGTTTTCCCTCCCTGAACCACTGCACGGTGCAAGGCACCAGGCTGTTCACTTTGCATCACATTACACCACATTACACCACATTACACCACATTACACCACATTACACCACATTACCTGAAGAATCGGTCAAAGCCCTGCTGTTTTCCCTCCCTGAACCACTGTACGGTGTAAGGCACCAGACTGTTCACTTTGCATCACATTACACCACATTACACCACATTACATCACATTACACCACATTACACCACATTACACCACATTACCTGAAGAATTGGTCAAAGCCCTGCTGTTTTCCCTCCCTGAACCACTGCACGGTGTAAGGCACCAGGCTGTTCACTTTGCATCACATTACACCACATTACCCCACATTACACCACATTACACCACATTACCTGAAGAATTGGTCAAAGCCCTGCTGCTTCCCCTCCCTGAACCACTGCACGGTGTAAGGCACCAGGCTGTTCACTTTGCATCACATTACACCACATTACACCACATTACACCACATTACACCACATTACCTGAAGAATTGGTGAAAGCCCTGCTGTTTTCCCTCCCTGAACCACTGCACGGTGTAAGGCACCAGGCTGTTCACTTTGCATCACATTACACCACATTACACCACATTACACCACATTACCTGAAGAATCGGTCAAAGCCCTGCTGTTTTCCCTCCCTGAACCACTGCACGGTGTAAGGCACCAGACTGTTCACTTTGCATCAAATTACACCACATTACACCACATTACATCACATTACACCACATTACACCACATTACACCACATTACCTGAAGAATTGGTCAAAGCCCTGCTGCTTCC